>CM035412.1:182204393-182249393 GCA_020310875.1 Ceratopteris richardii
ATACATATACATATACATATACATATACATATACATATACATATACATATACATATACATATACATATACATATACATATACATATACATATACATATACATATACATATACATATACATATACATATACATATACATATACATATACATATACATATACATATACATATACATATACATATACATATACATATACATATACATATACATATACATAGACATATACATAGACATATACATAGACATATACATATACATATACATATACATATACATATACATATACATATACATATACATATACATATACATATACATATACATATACATATACATATACATATACATATACATATACATATACATATACATATACATATACATATACATATACATATACATATACATATACATATACATATACATATACATATACATATACATATACATATACATGTACATATCCTTATGCATACACATACACATACACACACACACACACACACACACACACACACACACACATATATATATATATATATATATATATATATATATATATATATATATATATATATATATATATATATATATATATATATATATGTACATATACATATAAATATACATATGCATACACATATTCATATACATATACTTATACTCATACATAATCATATACATATATATATACATATACCTATACATATAAATATAAATATACATATACATATACATATACATATACATATACATATCTAGAACGCACTGTAGAGAGTGCCCATTTCCCTACCATCTTCTCCTTAAATTTTCCATCTCCATAGCTTGTTTTCGTATGACGAAGCTTCTATCAGCCCATTCACATAAGATTGAAGTGTAGGTATCGGGATTTTTTGGAACGCACTATAAAGAGTGCCCATTTCCTTACCATCTCCTCCTTAAATTTTCATCTCCATAGCTTGTTTTCATACAACAAAGCTTCTATCAGCCCATTCATTCACATAAGACTGAACTGTGGATATTGGGATTTTTTGGCTTTCACTTACTTTGGGAAAGCAAAAAATATTCTTTTGTTGTCACAAAAGGTTCGTTTTTTCCTATCACGAGCATGCAGCTAGGGCTGCTTTTTGTTTCTTTTAAAATGACTTCCTTGAATGATATAAAGATGGAAAAGGTTAAGGAAAATTGCGAAACAGTCTGATAAGCGTGTCTTTTGCTTCATGGGGATAGACTTCCTATTATAGCTTGTTGTATTGAAATACAAGGATCAATTTAGGCATGTCTAAAGGGAGGTTTAGTTTTATGGTTATGAATTTTTCTCTCAATGTAATCCAAGGATATCTCTATACACATTTCCTTGGAAGTATTCCCAATGTTTGTGTTCTTAAAATGAAAAAAGACTACTACTATTCTACTACCAAACACAATCCTACCAAGCTGTAGGGAAGAAACAAAAGATAAGAAAACATGAAGATTTGATAAATGAAAAGGAATTACATACAATGTTCTATGAGCATGAAGACTCCATCAAGAGAGAGTGGAATCTCTTGGCTATGAGTCTGAGTGAATGAACCTATGAGGAGTGAAGCAAGGCCCTCCTTATATGGAGTCTAGGGCAAACCTCCTTGCATGCGAGATTATATGTGCTTCTAGATGAATAAAAGAATCTTGTGTTAGTTATCAGGTCTATTAATGCACTACAAGGAATACGAGCGTATAGCGATGGTTAAGGCGACACAATTTCATCGCTATAAAATTGAAAAATGCATCGTAATGAGCGTCGCGCGTGCACCGTCGATTAAACCACTAGCCAAACGATGTTTTTTGCGACTTGTGGCACGACGGGGTCTGCGATGCTCACATAGAGCATCACTAACACGATGGTTTTAAATAGCGTCGCATAAGTGATGCTATAACATGTCGCTCATAGCATCACTTACCCAACGGTTTGTTGATGGAAAAAAATTAAAATGTTGGAGGCTCTTTGATCGGCATTTTCACGCATCTCATCGAAAAGCTCTCCAACGTTCGCAATTGCGCTGTGCTTACGAGCTGAAGCAAGTACATGCATAGTTGTTGTTTTGCCTAAGCTTTCTCTTATTGTCTCCCTCTGTCTTTGCTTCTCTCTTTCTACATCTTTCTCTCTTTGAATTTTCTCTCTCTCTCTCTCTCTCTCTTTCTCTCTCTCTCTCTCTTCTTTCTCTCTTTATTGCAGGTTATTCAAGAAGGTAACCAAGCAAAAAGTATGGCTAACTATTGTAAGTACAATTTCTATTCTTTGTATATCATTTGAATTGTGTTATTTTCATTAGATAGCATACTCACACTTATTGATATGCACTTATACACTTATACATGATGAAGGTGCACTTTCATACATATACACATATACACACACATATACACATATACACATGCACATACACACACATATATATACACACAGATACATGTGCACATACACTTAGACATACACACATATACACATGCATATCCACAAACATTTCTACAACCACATAAAAAGACTTACATGCATGCATTATTGCATATATATATATATATATATATATATATATATATATATATATATATATATATATATATATATATATATATATATATATATATATATATATATATATATATATATATATATATATATATATATATATATATATATATATATATATACATACACACACACACACACACACACACACACACACATTAACATAAGAAAATACATGTATATGCACATCCACATGCATGCACATTCACATGCATGCACATGGATGCAAATGGAAATGCATCCACATACACATGCATGTTTCATACATATACACATGCATATACATACATTATACACATATATACACATATATATGCACATACATACACACACATATACACATGCACATACCTACATATACACATATACATGCACATACACACATATACACATAGAGTTACACATATACATGCACATACATATACACACACATACACATGCACATGCACATACTCATACACAAATATACACTTACACATGCACATGCACATACATACATATACACACACATACACATGCACATACATACACATACACACACAGACATATACACTTAGGTACACACATATGAATGAATTATATAATTAAAGTATTAAAACACATATGCATATGCACACACATGCACATACCTACATATACACATATACATGCACATACACACATATACACATAGAGTTACACATATACATGCACATACATATACACACACATACACATGCACATGCAGATACATACATATACACACACATACACATGCACATACATACATATACACACACATACATATACACTTAGGTACACACATATGAATGAATTATATAATTAAAGTATTAAAACACATGCTTAATATAAACAATAATAACAATCAATAGAACAAAACTCTTCATTACTTAATACCATACACACAATTCAAAACATAACTGAAATGAAAAATATATAGATAATATATATATATATATATATATATATATATATATATATATATATCTATATATATATCTATATATATAAATACATATAATCCAATGTCATAATCAACTAAAATCCTAATCATCATCATCATGATCATCATCATGATCATCAACAGTATCATGATCATCCTAATCATCCTCATCCTCATTGTCATGATCACCCTGTGAGGATCGAGATCATCACTCCTGTGTCATTCTCTCCACCTCATCCATATCTGTCTCTCCATAATACTTCTGTATTACATATAACAAACATAAATAAATAAAACAATTAAACCATTCAAAATGTGTAGTATAGTGGATCTCATGTTTCGTAGGATATCGGCCATAATCTTTTGGCTGCATTGAAACAAATAAAAAAGATTAGTTGCTTGCATTTTAACTAAAATAAAAAATATACTCGCCATAACACATATACTTACAAATGTAGCTACAAAACCATTATGGCCCATTTGGCCTAGGTGCGATGTGCGGCCCGACTCCACTCTCTTCTTTGCAGCAGCCTGTTTATTTAAAAAAAAAAATACATAAATTAAATGTAAAAAATTACTAAGATATATAAAAATTATAAATATAAACTATTAATTTGTGTACCTTCTACTGAGGAAATGACTCTTGAAGATGTAGCTGTCTACGAAAAAACTGCCATGTCTCAGGTGGTATGTTAGGTCGCCTCTTATTTTTTTCCACCATACAATATCTCCTGTTAATTCAATCTCAAACAAAAAAATAAAATTAGAATACATACACATATATACACACACATACACATACCCACATACACATATACATGCAAACATATACGCATACATATATGTATACATATACACATATATATACATATAACATAACATATCCACATATATATGTACACACACATGCATGCATATACACTAATTCATACAAAATACATGCATTTATCCCACAATAATGTGTAATGTGTATATGTGTGTATGTGTAAATGTGTATATGTGAATATGTGTGTATGTGTAAATATGTATATGTGAATTTTTTGTGTATGTAGATAATCAAATTATTAATATCAAATACCATCATTTGTAGATTCTGATCAATCAGATGGAACTCCACCACCGTCTCCTCATCGTGCAACGACTATATACTGTAAGTATATCAAAAATTTAATTTTAAATATATTTGATGGATACATAACTTATATATTTTTTTGTTTCTTATTATGTGCAGATTTTGATCAATCAGAGGGTACTCCACCACCTCCTACCCATGCAAGGACTTCACATGTGTCCTCCGATAGGAATTATGATGAATTTTACTATCAAGAGCATATTATATGTTGGTGTAAATCTTGTTATGGCACGTATCGAAGACCACGATTGGAATGTATTGAACATGAGGCAGATTATGGTACTTTTGAGCGTGCACCATCACCTGGTCAACGTGATAATGCTTGGGTATGTATTTTCTATATATATTAATGTCATTATTTTATTTAAAAACCATATACAAAATCAAATTAGTGTTGATATATAGGAATACTTGCTCGATGATGATGATTATGATAATTTTTCTCATAATGTTAATAGACCTCGTACACATCATGGACTTGCTATTCATCAATTCCAAGCAGAGGTTTCTAGAAATCCTCTACCTCTTGGTTTAGAGACTGAAACGGCTGGAGATTATCCATTGCCAGCTCATGATTGTTCTTTAGTACAAATATATGATATAAGAAGATATGGAGGATGGAATAGAGGACCACTTCCTTTAGAGGTTTTCAACTTTTGAGGTAATCGCTATATGATTGCTCCATCCACATTACTAATGCTGGTTGTGGTCTCTTTATTGTAGAGGATTTGTATGTGCCTCCGAACTCTGAAGTCACTCTTATGTCATTTTGTGGTCCTATATATGGATGGGGAGATTGGCATTGACTTTCATGTTATGTTCAAAGCATGAGTACTTATGGAATATGCTTGAACGCATCATCCCTTACTAGTAGAAGGATTTTACATGCAGAAAATGAAAGATTATATATTGATGGATAATACATCCTTTTGATGGCGCCTACAAAAGTCAGCCATCGCTTCAGCTCTCGGACAAGTTCGATGATCCAAACTCATAGAGATAATATCGTTTTCCTCCTAGCCATGCCCGAGCCACACTCTATTTTTGAAGAGAAGTAGTAGTCTATAATCCACTAATACATCCTTTTTTATGAGACCTCCTCTTAGCTCTTCTACCAAGTGGTATAAATACCCGTGTGATGAATATCATATGACATTTCCTTCCCCTTGTAAACATTTTCGTCCTCGAAAATGTAGATGAAATGTCCGTAATGGTAGAAGTAAATGCTCGGACTCCCCTGAACCCCATGTACTCTATGTACATGGTCATCTCTGTGTGTGTTATTTCCCCATATCCTTCCCCTTAAGAAGCCTCATATGAGATCATCTAAAAGGTGGGAAACCATTTGAGTGGTGTCTACTATCTCCCATGTATACTCAATATTCAAACTATCACTCCCATGACATATAACATCATCCAAATGACCTAAGTCCATATGATGCATAATCTATGGAGTAATATCATGGGAAGCAAGCATAAAGTGCCCAGCTTATAAGCTTGACCGTACCTTAATGGAGATAATAAACCATATAATCCTCTAAAATATAGAAGAAAGTCCCATAACAAGTGATTCCAAACCCATCTAAGACTAAATGATAGATTGCCCTCATACCACTCTAGGTCTCTCTAACCTTCAGTGTACTCACAAGTAATAGTTTTATCTAAACTACCTTGTGAACTATGCAAATCCATCATCTAGCTCATGGTAGTAAAATGCAATCTCTACATTTCACCTTTAGCAATCCTATAGTCTTGATCCATAAGGATTATGAGTAGGGATCCTGTTGCTACTGAAGTTGCCTCATGTATAATATTTTGATGGTACTAAGTCCATCAAATACATGCTTATAAGCATGCCTAAAATAATTGATGTTTGCAGACAGGCATGTTCCCATGCCATAACATTCTTACCTAAAGGCAAGTGCGTATATAACGCCATACGGTGGGAAAAATTTCGACAGCATTTCCCCAGGAGATGGAATCCCAAAAAATTATAACCAATGGCTCAGTGGCACATAGGCCACCCAATAACATAGGGCTTGACAGACCCATGGCATGCACGCCATAAACTCATATATGGATTCCATGACCTGCAAAAACATAAAACCAAATGTTGGCGACCATTCTCTGTGTTGCCTAACCATATAGTTTCTGCAATCCTCTTTCCTGCAAACAATAAAAAAGTATACTTCTTGCCTATCAATCCATACTTTAAGAATTTAAACAATGATCAACATTTGATGTATGCAATCCAATTCATGCATGTAAATACAGAACATGCCATAACATAAAGTAAACTGCCTAAAACATAAAACATACGTCCCTGAATAGATTGGTTTTGGAGTTGCATGCATCCAATCATTCGCGACAAGCTTCGAGACCTCTGTACATTCCTCCTCATGTCCTAATATACATTTTGAAGTGTCCGAAAACATCGGACCACTTCCTAAAACATAAAGCATGGTCAAATGATTACTAGAATAATGTAAAATTTACTCAAAAATGCATTTGTAATCCCTATTTAGACCTGCAACAACCACCTTAGGACCTACAAATGTTCATAAACTGAAATACATAGCATGTTCAAAGAGCTCGAAGTGAAATTACTCAAATCGCCTTCCCAGTTTGAAAGATATGGCTCCCGGAAGGTAGTTGCCAAAAACTGTTTAGATCTTGTAGAGCTGTACAGACCTGCAAAAATACATTTTTTCCAAAAGTTTTTCTCATAAACTGAAAGTAGACCTTGTGCTCTTCGAAAGGAGCCATAGCACATCCAATTTTGAGTTTTCTAACCCAAGATATGGCCATTCCAAGCCGGACATGCCAAACTAGTGGACTGTTATAGGGGCTGGAAAAAGTGTGAAAATGTGATTTTTGGGGTGCCCAAAAGCATTCTTTCATCATGCAAATCCCAAAATTCTCTCCATAACCTCAGAGAGTGGTATATGAAGAGGCTTGATCCTATTTTCACTTTCCCAAATCCTCCCTTCGCACATGCTAATTTGCTCCCCAAAAGAGGCCTAAATCAAGATTTTTACTTTCATGTAAAAACTTAAATGGCTCTTGGCAAGCTTCTAATGCACTCTAAATGTGGATTTCTCTTGGAATTTATACAATAATCCATGGGAAGCCTCTTAAATGGTCTTTTTTCTAACTTCCCAAAGTGGAGTTTGGCAAAATTTAACATCTAAATTTTTTCCAAAAAGTGCGGGAAGGGGGTCTTTGAGGAAGTAAAATTCCTGCTTAACTTATCTTTTTGATGAATTTAATGATTTGCCTAAGAAGTTCATTTACCATATTCTCAGTATATATACTTTTTCCCATCCATCCGTAGCTATTGCACCTCTCCCTCTTCCAAAATGGGAATTTCTTAGATTCAGGTGCTGAAATTCTTTGTCAAATTGTGATGGAAGCTTCAAACTCCCATCAAACTGAGGTATCTTTCGGATTTTTTAATTGTATATGGAATTCAATACACTAGACTATAAGTGTGCATGATTTTTTCCATAAATCTATGAAAAATACCTTCTCTTTTCCCCTTCCCAAAATGGCTATTTATCAAAATAGCTCCTGAAATTTTTGTAAAAATCATAAAAATAGGCTACTTTGGAGGTGCCTAAAGCTTACTCTTGGTTGTATTTTGAGGGAATCCTTGACTCGAGGTGAGAGTACATATCTCATACTCTCCATATGCATGATTTCCCTCCTTCATTGCCCTTCTCAAAGAGTTGCCTTTGTCTCTTAATTCTTAAAAATAACCAAAATTTTCATACATGTGCTAGAGGCGGTATTTCCCTTTTCGATAAATTCTTGGAAAATGAGCTCATGTCTCCATCCTTACATACATAACTCCACATGCGCGTCCAAGAGATCCTCTCGATCATTGCACATAGCTATGGATGGGGAAGAGAGATCTGTCTTCCTCTTTCTGTTGCAGCTCCATGTAGAGGAAAAGAATACATCAATGTGATGAAGAGTGAAAAGTGAAAAATTTAACCTTTAAGATCTCCTCATTCATCTCTGTTGTGCAACTTCACAAGCCAGAGAAAACTCCCGCGCCTTTTGTTCATGTCATTGAGGACTACCCATTTTTGTGCATGTGTACATAATTTGTCAGCGCCAAGTTATGGACACCTCAAAGCTGAGCAATCTTGGATAAGGCATGTGCCTCCTAATAGGATGGCATGGGTTCGAATTCCCTATCCTGTTGCAGCGGTTGCACGCCCATGATCGTGCTCTGATACCACTAATACATCCTTTTGATGGCGCCTACGAAAGTCAGCCATCGCTTCAGCTCTTGGACAAGTTCGACGATCCAAACTCATAGAGATAATCTCATTTTCCTCCCAGCCACGCCCGAGCCACACTCTATTATGAAGAGAAGTAGTAGTCTATAATCCACTAATACATCCTTTTTATGAGACCTCCTCTTAGCTCTTCTACCAAGTGGTATAAATACCCGTGTGATGAATATCATATGACAATGGAAGACCTTACACACATGGAAATATAGCAGGTTTAATAAATAGTAGTCGAGGGTTACATAATAGTTCAAGGACTAATTGCACATTTGAGGAGTGTGAAAATAGTCATGAATCACCATACATGAGTAGAGATGTATCAAGATACATAGTTGTCAATGCTATTACTACATTACATGTCGATGATGAACTATTAGTGAATTATGGATGGCGTAGACCTCTAAGAGCACCTTTTAGCAAGAGAGAATAAAAATTTTCTATCCATATTTAATAAGTTATTTACTTAATTTTATATTTAAAGTTTACTTTTTATTCATTTATGGAATACTAATGAATTTTATTTATATGTGTAGATTCCAATGTATGATGTTGATGATATTCCTCCACAACATTCACAATTGCCAGTAAGACCTCATTTATAAGAAGCTTCTATGAGGAGGCTACGCAAAAGTAATCATGTGGAATATGCAAGGTTGAAAGATCTATATTCAAAAGACGATAAAGTACAAGATTTGTGTGAGAATGATGAAGATGATGACATGGCAGATTTTATTGAGGATTGGTATCAAAATGAGAGTGACAACATTGATATTTCTAAAAATGAGAAATATCTTCGAGAGGAATGTCTAAAGCATGTATATGAAGGAAGTCGTTTGACACGACTAAGTGCAATCTTACTTATTCTCAAACTTCAAAATTGTTTTGGATGGAGTAATGTATCTGTTTCGACACTATTAAGGTATAATTTTCAAATTTCTATCTATTTATATATATATGCATATATATATATATATATATATATATATATATATATATATATATATATATATATATATATATATATATATATATATATATATATATATATATATATATATATATATATATATATATATATATATATATATATATATATATATATATACATACACACACACACACATGCATATATAAACATACACATAATATACATGAATGCATACACACATATAAACATACACACACATATAAACATGCACACACATATACACACATTTTGAAGGATGGAAAAATAATTTAAAAGGATAGGCTAACTAAAAGTGTCCATTCAATGGAGGTTTTTATTCTTACTTTAGGTAAGGTAAGAAAAAGAACTTGAATTGAATGGACACTTTTTGTCCGTGCATATTTTAAAACTATTAATGCATCTTTCAAAATAAAATTTGATTGTTTGGATGTCAGGATACGATTTTTTGTTTTGGATGATATGAAGTATGTACCTTCATTGGATGATTTGTCGATTCTATCATATGTTCAGTTTGAAAGTGTGAGAAGCGGTGTCGGAGCGAAAACGACGGTCGGTGGATCAAGGCGACCGCCAGAAATAACGGCGCACGCCGGGTGCTTGGAGCAGGCTCAGGTAGAAAAGATTCAAAGAACTTCACAGTAATGGATCAATTACTTTTATCAACTCTAGTTCAATCACAATATAGAAGTTCTATAAATTTTTGAAGCTAAAGCATTGAGGATGAAGAAATTTATACTGACAAATTGCATTGAAGTGCTTTTTATCATACCAACGGTTTTCTTCAAAAGATCAAATATCATAATTCGAGCTTATTTTTTAAGTAGAACAGAAAGTTAAATAGTCGAATTCGAAGGAGGTATAATGATAAGAGAAATAAGACACTTCGTATTAACAGCCATAGTTCAATGGAATTTACATTATAAGTTCACGTTGAAAGTTTAACTTATAACGTAATGATTTCCTTTAAACTAATGAAAGCTTCTGAGTCTATAAAAGATGATGCGAACTTTTATGCAGCAATGTTAATAAATAATTGCATATCAAATGTTTTTTCTTTTTCTTTATGATGTCAATGTAACATACATTTGATGATATTATTGATGAAAATGCTCAGTCATAAACGTTCGTAATTGCCAGTATAATCATATTTTATTCACAAATTATACGAAAAATGAATGAGTTCGTACGCAAAATCTTAGTAAAACTTATAACTCCTTTATGAAAATTTGATAAACAATTGCTGGCCTCTATTAGAAGTCATTCACATTAAAATCTGGCCTGTTAATGTTTGCCGTGGCTCGATCTTCACTTTGTTACACCTTTACACAGATGTGCCAATCGACAACCTTCTTCTTAAACGTGATGCCTGAAAACTGCTGTCACAATCTAATTGATTTCGGATCAAATAAGTAAACTAAAAAAACGTGTTTTCTGCACAGTTCGTATGATTTTTGTTTTTTATAAATGATGTTTGTATTACGATAAGCAAGCTATTTAGCAATAGATTTCAACAAAATTTGGACTGTGTGTAGAGCATTTTAAATCTCACGATAACCAAGAATCGTTCATATGCGCATTCAGAAGATAAGTAACAATCAGCGCAGCATACTAAAAATCAACCATAAAGAGCTTTAGACAAAGTCAAGTATTCACAAGTAATTAATTATAGGCTTTTTGATCATCTGTTTTTCTTAGAATGTTACAGAATGCACAATGATTTGTGACCAAAATAGCAATTTAAAACAAATATTGATCATGTGAGAGCAACTCACATGGCATAGATCCTAGGTATGTGTAATTCTCAGGTATCACCTTGCGCAAGCACTCCTCCTCTTTTTTTTCTCATGCTTTCCCTCTCTCTTCCCCTTCGGACGACAATCTGACTTTTGTTTTAACATGTCGAAATCATCAGCATTATCTTCATATAGCAGTCGGTCATCATATAAGTATCTCAGCAGATAACATATCAACCATTATCATGAATTGTGCTGTTTACAAGGCATCTTCGCAGTTTTTACAGGAAGACATTTGTTAACAATCATTAGAATTAGCACCGCAAAGCTCTGAAAAATATATTATCCATGTCGTTGATGATTGTATTAAGCTCATAAACCGGAGATCAACATCATGTCATATCAAATCGAATTGGAGCCTCAAAACAGCGTTGTGAAAATTTGATCGAAACAATTAACCTCTGCTTCGAATTCCTTTCTTAACGACTGTCCTTCATACCTGTTCTTCAAATCAATTTCCTCATGCAAAAAACACAAACTTTGAACTCAACGCCATGGAGGCGATATAAATGATAAAATCAGAAGCAAAACATACGTCTGAATAACTAGAAATTCGACATTCCTATGCTTGTACGGATTCTCGCCTCATTCCCGTAAAACAAGTATATTTGAACTTTTGAATACTCCGGAAACACAGATAAAAACTCTAAACTACATTCTCCTATTCACAAGATCATTATTTGACTTTGGTGGACAAAACTGGAATAAAATATGTCGAGGAAAAATTACACCCCCATGATTCTTCTCATTTCTGCTCCGTTTGTCTTTGATGCAAAATTTCTTGCACACGCGTTTCTTACTAGTTCACAATAATATGGAAATAATTTGGCAATAAACGTTGCGCGACAAATGATTCAAATCAGGCTCTGTATATAAAAGACAAATTGAACATATAAACGCTAATTTTATCTCAATCTCTTCGAAGCAATCACTTCTGTCAGATCCTGGTTATAAACCCGTGAGGGAAATTCATCAACATGTTTCACTTTGCTCTATACAAATATTCTAATGAACATAACAAGGAATCCAACTCTTCCTATCATGTCAACAGCTAGAGAACTTCTGTATAAAACTTGCGCAGAATCAACAACAAATTATTGGAGAATGGAGAAATGTAGCATAATGGTGTACTTCCTCCTTGAGCGAATGTATTGATTACCTCTTCAGCAACCGCAGATTCCTCTCTCATGAATTCGCTTTAAGCCTTTGATCAGCCGCCTCCAAAATTCCCTATTGATGTCATTGCCGATTAATTGCGTGGTCCTCTTTTTTTTCTTCCCCGCTCTCACGCTCAGACACCTCCTTTATTGATGAGCTTTCTCAACCCTTCACTCGTTATGATCTCCTCCTCTCTGATCAATCGTGCCTTCCGAGATTTGCCAAAAATGATGCATGAAAATTGGCTTTTTCTTCTCTCCTCTCACTGAAGAAGATTTCCCTTCTGAATGTTGTAATCCGCTAACGTTATGGCCTTTTCCCCCCAAACTACCCGTCTGCCAGCCTTAAACGTGCGCTACCCTCCTCAGAATAGCAGCGCTCTCTTTCTTTTCTCATGCAAGTCTGCCCCTTCCTTCTGCCCGATTCCATCCTCATGCGTGCCACCAAACTTCAGTTTGTTCCCCATTTTTCATGCAAAACGTCCATAGTATCCATCAACACATGGCGATCTTTCCTTCCTTGACATGCACCTCTGGAGCCACTTCTCTAATCCTTGCCTTTTAGATTTGACCACCGTTCATCTCCTATTGCATGCTGATCATGTCGTTCTTAGCTACTGCCATCCTCTTGACTTTCTCAATTATTAGATTTATTTTTGCTGCACATAAATTTCGAGTTCCATATAGTATGGAAAATATATAGTCATCCTTTTAGCTTCATATAATAGCAAAGTCACATTCACGTATCAATCCTTGCAACAAAGTCCTTCACAAATCATTCGTTCCAATGGCGGCATACCAAGAAATTTCCATAGCAACAATAGATTAAAAAATTAAAATATCTACCCCTAATATGTCTATACCAATAGTTTCTTTCTTTGTTCATGTAGCTCTAACCCGTTCCAAGATCACGAATATTTGCACTATTTTATAGAAAGAAAGACTTCATCTTTCATTACTCTGTTCCTTCTCTTCAAGCATGTTGTCTCTGAAAATTACCCATGCTATGTTGAAGTTTCTCTTCTGGAATATGGAGAGGAATTCTCTCCGACATTCACCCCCACCAAACCTGTGCATCCTCCGGATGCGCCAAATAACCTGAGAATAAATCTGTTTTCTGCTTCATGATAAAAGTCAATTTCATAGCATAATATATGTGCTTAGGTTTAAAATCAAAGTGCCTCATGCAGGGCTGTGTAATTAGCCCTATGAATGCGTACTTTAAAATGCATAGAGAACAAATATGGTGTAAAAGAGGAGGAAAAGGATTCTGATGGTGAGGCTTGTGCACTCACTCACATACATAGGAATGTGGAAATACATAAATCCTTGCAATCACTCTTATGTGCAAGGGTAACACTCGATTTGTGCCTCAATGCATGGTCATATAATGTGACCCTACCACATGCATACTTTAAGTGCATTTTCAGAATTATGGTGCATAAGGGATAAGAGCTTTTGATGAAGAGGTTTTCTATCTCCTGTACTTAGAACTTTCTCAAACATTTCATAATGCCTGTTACAATTGATATTGGTGCAAATGAACGTGCACCTAAGGGCAAAACTCAATATGTGATCATACATAATTTAATGCATACTTTTAATGCAAAGTGAAACAAAATGGTGCAAAATTGGAAGTTAAAGGTTATTCCTATGCTTGAGAAAAAACTTGGTTTACCAATAGCTCCCATTCTTCATTATAAACCTGAAAAAAATCATTCAGCTTGGCAAAACTCGTGAAAAACATAAGTATTAGCACATTCAAACCAACATATATCAATTTAAAAGTAGACTTCTAGAAAAGCCATCTGAAAAATCCGAAGTAACATTTAAGTCAAATTTTGTAGCTTTCATCATATCATCATTTCTTGCTTGACCTGCATTAAACCACTCAAAACATTTGATTAGAAAAAAATATTTTCATCATTAATAAAATTCATAATTTTTCTTTTTATTAAGGAAGAAAGTAAAAAGAATTCTCATATAAATACCTTTTTGATGAGGAAGTAGGTTGTAACTCCCGTTCATATCATATCTTTTTTGATAAGGGAGAAAGATAAACTCCCGTCAGTTCATATCCTTTTTTATAAGGGAGAAAGATAAACTCCCGTCATTTCATATCTTTTTTGATAAGGAAGAAAGAAAATAAACTCCCGTCAGTTCATATCTTTTTTTTATAAGGGAGAAAGATAAACTCCCGTCATTTCATATCTTTTTTGATAAGGAAGAAAGAAAATAAACTCCCGTCAGTTCATATCTTTTTTTATAAGGGAGAAAGATAAACTCCCGTCAGTTCATATCTTTTTTGATAAGGAAGAAAGAAAATAAACTCCCGTCATTTCATATCTTTTTTGATAAGGGAGAAAGATAAACTCCTGTCATTTCATATCTTTTTTGATAAGGGAGAAAGATAAACTCCCATCATTTCATATCTTTTTTGATAAGGGAGAAAGATAAACTCCCATCATTTCATATCTTTTTTGATAAGGGAGAAAGATAAACTCCCGTCATTTCATATTGTTTTAAGTTTTTTGGTTTCGACATGAAAGAACATGCTTACTTCTCAACAGAAATTTACACATATATCACCTGAGATTGCCGTGCCGTTTGATTTTCACGTCGGGTTCAATGTGTCGGAGCGAAAACGACGGTCGGTGGATCAAGGCGACCGCCAGAAATAACGGCGCACGCCGGGTGCTTGGAGCAGGCTCAGGTAGAAAAGATTCAAAGAACTTCACAGTAATGGATCAATTACTTTTATCAACTCTAGTTCAATCACAATATAGAAGTTCTATAAATTTTTGAAGCTAAAGCATTGAGGATGAAGAAATTTATACTGACAAATTGCATTGAAGTGCTTTTTATCATACCAACGGTTTTCTTCAAAAGATCAAATATCATAATTCGAGCTTATTTTTTAAGTAGAACAGAAAGTTAAATAGTCGAATTCGAAGGAGGTATAATGATAAGAGAAATAAGACACTTCGTATTAACAGCCATAGTTCAATGGAATTTACATTATAAGTTCACGTTGAAAGTTTAACTTATAACGTAATGATTTCCTTTAAACTAATGAAAGCTTCTGAGTCTATAAAAGATGATGCGAACTTTTATGCAGCAATGTTAATAAATAATTGCATATCAAATGTTTTTTCTTTTTCTTTATGATGTCAATGTAACATACATTTGATGATATTATTGATGAAAATGCTCAGTCATAAACGTTCGTAATTGCCAGTATAATCATATTTTATTCACAAATTATACGAAAAATGAATGAGTTCGTACGCAAAATCTTAGTAAAACTTATAACTCCTTTATGAAAATTTGATAAACAATTGCTGGCCTCTATTAGAAGTCATTCACATTAAAATCTGGCCTGTTAATGTTTGCCGTGGCTCGATCTTCACTTTGTTACACCTTTACACAGATGTGCCAATCGACAACCTTCTTCTTAAACGTGATGCCTGAAAACTGCTGTCACAATCTAATTGATTTCGGATCAAATAAGTAAACTAAAAAAACGTGTTTTCTGCACAGTTCGTATGATTTTTGTTTTTTATAAATGATGTTTGTATTACGATAAGCAAGCTATTTAGCAATAGATTTCAACAAAATTTGGACTGTGTGTAGAGCATTTTAAATCTCACGATAACCAAGAATCGTTCATATGCGCATTCAGAAGATAAGTAACAATCAGCGCAGCATACTAAAAATCAACCATAAAGAGCTTTAGACAAAGTCAAGTATTCACAAGTAATTAATTATAGGCTTTTTGATCATCTGTTTTTCTTAGAATGTTACAGAATGCACAATGATTTGTGACCAAAATAGCAATTTAAAACAAATATTGATCATGTGAGAGCAACTCACATGGCATAGATCCTAGGTATGTGTAATTCTCAGGTATCACCTTGCGCAAGCACTCCTCCTCTTTTTTTTCTCATGCTTTCCCTCTCTCTTCCCCTTCGGACGACAATCTGACTTTTGTTTTAACATGTCGAAATCATCAGCATTATCTTCATATAGCAGTCGGTCATCATATAAGTATCTCAGCAGATAACATATCAACCATTATCATGAATTGTGCTGTTTACAAGGCATCTTCGCAGTTTTTACAGGAAGACATTTGTTAACAATCATTAGAATTAGCACCGCAAAGCTCTGAAAAATATATTATCCATGTCGTTGATGATTGTATTAAGCTCATAAACCGGAGATCAACATCATGTCATATCAATTCGAATTGGAGCCTCAAAACAGCGTTGTGAAAATTTGATCGAAACAATTAACCTCTGCTTCGAATTCCTTTCTTAACGACTGTCCTTCATACCTGTTCTTCAAATCAATTTCCTCATGCAAAAAACACAAACTTTGAACTCAACGCCATGGAGGCGATATAAATGATAAAATCAGAAGCAAAACATACGTCTGAATAACTAGAAATTCGACATTCCTATGCTTGTACGGATTCTCGCCTCATTCCCGTAAAACAAGTATATTTGAACTTTTGAATACTCCGGAAACACAGATAAAAACTCTAAACTACATTCTCCTATTCACAAGATCATTATTTGACTTTGGTGGACAAAACTGGAATAAAATATGTCGAGGAAAAATTACACCCCCATGATTCTTCTCATTTCTGCTCCGTTTGTCTTTGATGCAAAATTTCTTGCACACGCGTTTCTTACTAGTTCACAATAATATGGAAATAATTTGGCAATAAACGTTGCGCGACAAATGATTCAAATCAGGCTTTGTATATAAAAGACAAATTGAACATATAAACGCTAATTTTATCTCAATCTCTTCGAAGCAATCACTTCTGTCAGATCCTGGTTATAAACCCGTGAGGGAAATTCATCAACATGTTTCACTTTGCTCTATACAAATATTCTAATGAACATAACAAGGAATCCAACTCTTCCTATCATGTCAACAGCTAGAGAACTTCTGTATAAAACTTGCGCAGAATCAACAACAAATTATTGGAGAATGGAGAAATGTAGCATAATGGTGTACTTCCTCCTTGAGCGAATGTATTGATTACCTCTTCAGCAACCGCAGATTCCTCTCTCATGAATTCGCTTTAAGCCTTTGATCAGCCGCCTCCAAAATTCCCTATTGATGTCATTGCCGATTAATTGCGTGGTCCTCTTTTTTTTCTTCCCCGCTCTCACGCTCAGACACCTCCTTTATTGATGAGCTTTCTCAACCCTTCACTCGTTATGATCTCCTCCTCTCTGATCAATCGTGCCTTCCGAGATTTGCCAAAAATGATGCATGAAAATTGGCTTTTTCTTCTCTCCTCTCACTGAAGAAGATTTCCCTTCTGAATGTTGTAATCCGCTAACGTTATGGCCTTTTCCCCCCAAACTACCCGTCTGCCAGCCTTAAACGTGCGCTACCCTCCTCAGAATAGCAGCGCTCTCTTTCTTTTCTCATGCAAGTCTGCCCCTTCCTTCTGCCCGATTCCATCCTCATGCGTGCCACCAAACTTCAGTTTGTTCCCCATTTTTCATGCAAAACGTCCATAGTATCCATCAACACATGGCGATCTTTCCTTCCTTGACATGCACCTCTGGAGCCACTTCTCTAATCCTTGCCTTTTAGATTTGACCACCGTTCATCTCCTATTGCATGCTGATCATGTCGTTCTTAGCTACTGCCATCCTCTTGACTTTCTCAATTATTAGATTTATTTTTGCTGCACATAAATTTCGAGTTCCATATAGTATGGAAAATATATAGTCATCCTTTTAGCTTCATATAATAGCAAAGTCACATTCACGTATCAATCCTTGCAACAAAGTCCTTCACAAATCATTCGTTCCAATGGCGGCATACCAAGAAATTTCCATAGCAACAATAGATTAAAAAATTAAAATATCTACCCCTAATATGTCTATACCAATAGTTTCTTTCTTTGTTCATGTAGCTCTAACCCGTTTCAAGATCACGAATATTTGCACTATTTTATAGAAAGAAAGACTTCATCTTTCATTACTCTGTTCCTTCTCTTCAAGCATGTTGTCTCTGAAAATTACCCATGCTATGTTGAAGTTTCTCTTCTGGAATATGGAGAGGAATTCTCTCCGACATTCACCCCCACCAAACCTGTGCATCCTCCGGATGCGCCAAATAACCTGAGAATAAATCTGTTTTCTGCTTCATGATAAAAGTCAATTTCATAGCATAATATATGTGCTTAGGTTTAAAATCAAAGTGCCTCATGCAGGGCTGTGTAATTAGCCCTATGAATGCGTACTTTAAAATGCATAGAGAACAAATATGGTGTAAAAGAGGAGGAAAAGGATTCTGATGGTGAGGCTTGTGCACTCACTCACATACATAGGAATGTGGAAATACATAAATCCTTGCAATCACTCTTATGTGCAAGGGTAACACTCGATTTGTGCCTCAATGCATGGTCATATAATGTGACCCTACCACATGCATACTTTAAGTGCATTTTCAGAATTATGGTGCATAAGGGATAAGAGCTTTTGATGAAGAGGTTTTCTATCTCCTGTACTTAGAACTTTCTCAAACATTTCATAATGCCTGTTACAATTGATATTGGTGCAAATGAACGTGCACCTAAGGGCAAAACTCAATATGTGATCATACATAATTTAATGCATACTTTTAATGCAAAGTGAAACAAAATGGTGCAAAATTGGAAGTTAAAGGTTATTCCTATGCTTGAGAAAAAACTTGGTTTACCAATAGCTCCCATTCTTCATTATAAACCTGAAAAAAATCATTCAGCTTGGCAAAACTCGTGAAAAACATAAGTATTAGCACATTCAAACCAACATATATCAATTTAAAAGTAGACTTCTAGAAAAGCCATCTGAAAAATCCGAAGTAACATTTAAGTCAAATTTTGTAGCTTTCATCATATCATCATTTCTTGCTTGACCTGCATTAAACCACTCAAAACATTTGATTAGAAAAAAATATTTTCATCATTAATAAAATTCATAATTTTTCTTTTTATTAAGGAAGAAAGTAAAAAGAATTCTCATATAAATACCTTTTTGATGAGGAAGTAGGTTGTAACTCCCGTTCATATCATATCTTTTTTGATAAGGGAGAAAGATAAACTCCCGTCAGTTCATATCCTTTTTTATAAGGGAGAAAGATAAACTCCCGTCATTTCATATCTTTTTTGATAAGGAAGAAAGAAAATAAACTCCCGTCAGTTCATATCTTTTTTTTATAAGGGAGAAAGATAAACTCCCGTCATTTCATATCTTTTTTGATAAGGAAGAAAGAAAATAAACTCCCGTCAGTTCATATCTTTTTTTATAAGGGAGAAAGATAAACTCCCGTCAGTTCATATCTTTTTTGATAAGGAAGAAAGAAAATAAACTCCCGTCATTTCATATCTTTTTTGATAAGGGAGAAAGATAAACTCCTGTCATTTCATATCTTTTTTGATAAGGGAGAAAGATAAACTCCCATCATTTCATATCTTTTTTGATAAGGGAGAAAGATAAACTCCCATCATTTCATATCTTTTTTGATAAGGGAGAAAGATAAACTCCCGTCATTTCATATTGTTTTAAGTTTTTTGGTTTCGACATGAAAGAACATGCTTACTTCTCAACAGAAATTTACACATATATCACCTGAGATTGCCGTGCCGTTTGATTTTCACGTCGGGTTCAATGTGTCGGAGCGAAAACGACGGTCGGTGGATCAAGGCGACCGCCAGAAATAACGGCGCACGCCGGGTGCTTGGAGCAGGCTCAGGTAGAAAAGATTCAAAGAACTTCACAGTAATGGATCAATTACTTTTATCAACTCTAGTTCAATCACAATATAGAAGTTCTATAAATTTTTGAAGCTAAAGCATTGAGGATGAAGAAATTTATACTGACAAATTGCATTGAAGTGCTTTTTATCATACCAACGGTTTTCTTCAAAAGATCAAATATCATAATTCGAGCTTATTTTTTAAGTAGAACAGAAAGTTAAATAGTCGAATTCGAAGGAGGTATAATGATAAGAGAAATAAGACACTTCGTATTAACAGCCATAGTTCAATGGAATTTACATTATAAGTTCACGTTGAAAGTTTAACTTATAACGTAATGATTTCCTTTAAACTAATGAAAGCTTCTGAGTCTATAAAAGATGATGCGAACTTTTATGCAGCAATGTTAATAAATAATTGCATATCAAATGTTTTTTCTTTTTCTTTATGATGTCAATGTAACATACATTTGATGATATTATTGATGAAAATGCTCAGTCATAAACGTTCGTAATTGCCAGTATAATCATATTTTATTCACAAATTATACGAAAAATGAATGAGTTCGTACGCAAAATCTTAGTAAAACTTATAACTCCTTTATGAAAATTTGATAAACAATTGCTGGCCTCTATTAGAAGTCATTCACATTAAAATCTGGCCTGTTAATGTTTGCCGTGGCTCGATCTTCACTTTGTTACACCTTTACACAGATGTGCCAATCGACAACCTTCTTCTTAAACGTGATGCCTGAAAACTGCTGTCACAATCTAATTGATTTCGGATCAAATAAGTAAACTAAAAAAACGTGTTTTCTGCACAGTTCGTATGATTTTTGTTTTTTATAAATGATGTTTGTATTACGATAAGCAAGCTATTTAGCAATAGATTTCAACAAAATTTGGACTGTGTGTAGAGCATTTTAAATCTCACGATAACCAAGAATCGTTCATATGCGCATTCAGAAGATAAGTAACAATCAGCGCAGCATACTAAAAATCAACCATAAAGAGCTTTAGACAAAGTCAAGTATTCACAAGTAATTAATTATAGGCTTTTTGATCATCTGTTTTTCTTAGAATGTTACAGAATGCACAATGATTTGTGACCAAAATAGCAATTTAAAACAAATATTGATCATGTGAGAGCAACTCACATGGCATAGATCCTAGGTATGTGTAATTCTCAGGTATCACCTTGCGCAAGCACTCCTCCTCTTTTTTTTCTCATGCTTTCCCTCTCTCTTCCCCTTCGGACGACAATCTGACTTTTGTTTTAACATGTCGAAATCATCAGCATTATCTTCATATAGCAGTCGGTCATCATATAAGTATCTCAGCAGATAACATATCAACCATTATCATGAATTGTGCTGTTTACAAGGCATCTTCGCAGTTTTTACAGGAAGACATTTGTTAACAATCATTAGAATTAGCACCGCAAAGCTCTGAAAAATATATTATCCATGTCGTTGATGATTGTATTAAGCTCATAAACCGGAGATCAACATCATGTCATATCAATTCGAATTGGAGCCTCAAAACAGCGTTGTGAAAATTTGATCGAAACAATTAACCTCTGCTTCGAATTCCTTTCTTAACGACTGTCCTTCATACCTGTTCTTCAAATCAATTTCCTCATGCAAAAAACACAAACTTTGAACTCAACGCCATGGAGGCGATATAAATGATAAAATCAGAAGCAAAACATACGTCTGAATAACTAGAAATTCGACATTCCTATGCTTGTACGGATTCTCGCCTCATTCCCGTAAAACAAGTATATTTGAACTTTTGAATACTCCGGAAACACAGATAAAAACTCTAAACTACATTCTCCTATTCACAAGATCATTATTTGACTTTGGTGGACAAAACTGGAATAAAATATGTCGAGGAAAAATTACACCCCCATGATTCTTCTCATTTCTGCTCCGTTTGTCTTTGATGCAAAATTTCTTGCACACGCGTTTCTTACTAGTTCACAATAATATGGAAATAATTTGGCAATAAACGTTGCGCGACAAATGATTCAAATCAGGCTTTGTATATAAAAGACAAATTGAACATATAAACGCTAATTTTATCTCAATCTCTTCGAAGCAATCACTTCTGTCAGATCCTGGTTATAAACCCGTGAGGGAAATTCATCAACATGTTTCACTTTGCTCTATACAAATATTCTAATGAACATAACAAGGAATCCAACTCTTCCTATCATGTCAACAGCTAGAGAACTTCTGTATAAAACTTGCGCAGAATCAACAACAAATTATTGGAGAATGGAGAAATGTAGCATAATGGTGTACTTCCTCCTTGAGCGAATGTATTGATTACCTCTTCAGCAACCGCAGATTCCTCTCTCATGAATTCGCTTTAAGCCTTTGATCAGCCGCCTCCAAAATTCCCTATTGATGTCATTGCCGATTAATTGCGTGGTCCTCTTTTTTTTCTTCCCCGCTCTCACGCTCAGACACCTCCTTTATTGATGAGCTTTCTCAACCCTTCACTCGTTATGATCTCCTCCTCTCTGATCAATCGTGCCTTCCGAGATTTGCCAAAAATGATGCATGAAAATTGGCTTTTTCTTCTCTCCTCTCACTGAAGAAGATTTCCCTTCTGAATGTTGTAATCCGCTAACGTTATGGCCTTTTCCCCCCAAACTACCCGTCTGCCAGCCTTAAACGTGCGCTACCCTCCTCAGAATAGCAGCGCTCTCTTTCTTTTCTCATGCAAGTCTGCCCCTTCCTTCTGCCCGATTCCATCCTCATGCGTGCCACCAAACTTCAGTTTGTTCCCCATTTTTCATGCAAAACGTCCATAGTATCCATCAACACATGGCGATCTTTCCTTCCTTGACATGCACCTCTGGAGCCACTTCTCTAATCCTTGCCTTTTAGATTTGACCACCGTTCATCTCCTATTGCATGCTGATCATGTCGTTCTTAGCTACTGCCATCCTCTTGACTTTCTCAATTATTAGATTTATTTTTGCTGCACATAAATTTCGAGTTCCATATAGTATGGAAAATATATAGTCATCCTTTTAGCTTCATATAATAGCAAAGTCACATTCACGTATCAATCCTTGCAACAAAGTCCTTCACAAATCATTCGTTCCAATGGCGGCATACCAAGAAATTTCCATAGCAACAATAGATTAAAAAATTAAAATATCTACCCCTAATATGTCTATACCAATAGTTTCTTTCTTTGTTCATGTAGCTCTAACCCGTTCCAAGATCACGAATATTTGCACTATTTTATAGAAAGAAAGACTTCATCTTTCATTACTCTGTTCCTTCTCTTCAAGCATGTTGTCTCTGAAAATTACCCATGCTATGTTGAAGTTTCTCTTCTGGAATATGGAGAGGAATTCTCTCCGACATTCACCCCCACCAAACCTGTGCATCCTCCGGATGCGCCAAATAACCTGAGAATAAATCTGTTTTCTGCTTCATGATAAAAGTCAATTTCATAGCATAATATATGTGCTTAGGTTTAAAATCAAAGTGCCTCATGCAGGGCTGTGTAATTAGCCCTATGAATGCGTACTTTAAAATGCATAGAGAACAAATATGGTGTAAAAGAGGAGGAAAAGGATTCTGATGGTGAGGCTTGTGCACTCACTCACATACATAGGAATGTGGAAATACATAAATCCTTGCAATCACTCTTATGTGCAAGGGTAACACTCGATTTGTGCCTCAATGCATGGTCATATAATGTGACCCTACCACATGCATACTTTAAGTGCATTTTCAGAATTATGGTGCATAAGGGATAAGAGCTTTTGATGAAGAGGTTTTCTATCTCCTGTACTTAGAACTTTCTCAAACATTTCATAATGCCTGTTACAATTGATATTGGTGCAAATGAACGTGCACCTAAGGGCAAAACTCAATATGTGATCATACATAATTTAATGCATACTTTTAATGCAAAGTGAAACAAAATGGTGCAAAATTGGAAGTTAAAGGTTATTCCTATGCTTGAGAAAAAACTTGGTTTACCAATAGCTCCCATTCTTCATTATAAACCTGAAAAAAATCATTCAGCTTGGCAAAACTCGTGAAAAACATAAGTATTAGCACATTCAAACCAACATATATCAATTTAAAAGTAGACTTCTAGAAAAGCCATCTGAAAAATCCGAAGTAACATTTAAGTCAAATTTTGTAGCTTTCATCATATCATCATTTCTTGCTTGACCTGCATTAAACCACTCAAAACATTTGATTAGAAAACAATATTTTCATCATTAATAAAATTCATAATTTTTCTTTTTATTAAGGAAGAAAGTAAAAAGAATTCTCATATAAATACCTTTTTGATGAGGAAGTAGGTTGTAACTCCCGTTCATATCATATCTTTTTTGATAAGGGAGAAAGATAAACTCCCGTCAGTTCATATCTTTTTTTATAAGGGAGAAAGATAAACTCCCGTCATTTCATATCTTTTTTGATAAGGAAGAAAGAAAATAAACTCCCGTCAGTTCATATCTTTTTTTTATAAGGGAGAAAGATAAACTCCCGTCATTTCATATCTTTTTTGATAAGGAAGAAAGAAAATAAACTCCCGTCAGTTCATATCTTTTTTTATAAGGGAGAAAGATAAACTCCCGTCAGTTCATATCTTTTTTGATAAGGAAGAAAGAAAATAAACTCCCGTCATTTCATATCTTTTTTGATAAGGGAGAAAGATAAACTCCTGTCATTTCATATCTTTTTTGATAAGGGAGAAAGATAAACTCCCATCATTTCATATCTTTTTTGATAAGGGAGAAAGATAAACTCCCATCATTTCATATCTTTTTTGATAAGGGAGAAAGATAAACTCCCGTCATTTCATATTGTTTTAAGTTTTTTGGTTTCGACATGAAAGAACATGCTTACTTCTCAACAGAAATTTACACATATATCACCTGAGATTGCCGTGCCGTTTGATTTTCACGTCGGGTTCAATGTGTCGGAGCGAAAACGACGGTCGGTGGATCAAGGCGACCGCCAGAAATAACGGCGCACGCCGGGTGCTTGGAGCAGGCTCAGGTAGAAAAGATTCAAAGAACTTCACAGTAATGGATCAATTACTTTTATCAACTCTAGTTCAATCACAATATAGAAGTTCTATAAATTTTTGAAGCTAAAGCATTGAGGATGAAGAAATTTATACTGACAAATTGCATTGAAGTGCTTTTTATCATACCAACGGTTTTCTTCAAAAGATCAAATATCATAATTCGAGCTTATTTTTTAAGTAGAACAGAAAGTTAAATAGTCGAATTCGAAGGAGGTATAATGATAAGAGAAATAAGACACTTCGTATTAACAGCCATAGTTCAATGGAATTTACATTATAAGTTCACGTTGAAAGTTTAACTTATAACGTAATGATTTCCTTTAAACTAATGAAAGCTTCTGAGTCTATAAAAGATGATGCGAACTTTTATGCAGCAATGTTAATAAATAATTGCATATCAAATGTTTTTTCTTTTTCTTTATGATGTCAATGTAACATACATTTGATGATATTATTGATGAAAATGCTCAGTCATAAACGTTCGTAATTGCCAGTATAATCATATTTTATTCACAAATTATACGAAAAATGAATGAGTTCGTACGCAAAATCTTAGTAAAACTTATAACTCCTTTATGAAAATTTGATAAACAATTGCTGGCCTCTATTAGAAGTCATTCACATTAAAATCTGGCCTGTTAATGTTTGCCGTGGCTCGATCTTCACTTTGTTACACCTTTACACAGATGTGCCAATCGACAACCTTCTTCTTAAACGTGATGCCTGAAAACTGCTGTCACAATCTAATTGATTTCGGATCAAATAAGTAAACTAAAAAAACGTGTTTTCTGCACAGTTCGTATGATTTTTGTTTTTTATAAATGATGTTTGTATTACGATAAGCAAGCTATTTAGCAATAGATTTCAACAAAATTTGGACTGTGTGTAGAGCATTTTAAATCTCACGATAACCAAGAATCGTTCATATGCGCATTCAGAAGATAAGTAACAATCAGCGCAGCATACTAAAAATCAACCATAAAGAGCTTTAGACAAAGTCAAGTATTCACAAGTAATTAATTATAGGCTTTTTGATCATCTATTTTTCTTAGAATGTTACAGAATGCACAATGATTTGTGACCAAAATAGCAATTTAAAACAAATATTGATCATGTGAGAGCAACTCACATGGCATAGATCCTAGGTATGTGTAATTCTCAGGTATCACCTTGCGCAAGCACTCCTCCTCTTTTTTTTCTCATGCTTTCCCTCTCTCTTCCCCTTCGGACGACAATCTGACTTTTGTTTTAACATGTCGAAATCATCAGCATTATCTTCATATAGCAGTCGGTCATCATATAAGTATCTCAGCAGATAACATATCAACCATTATCATGAATTGTGCTGTTTACAAGGCATCTTCGCAGTTTTTACAGGAAGACATTTGTTAACAATCATTAGAATTAGCACCGCAAAGCTCTGAAAAATATATTATCCATGTCGTTGATGATTGTATTAAGCTCATAAACCGGAGATCAACATCATGTCATATCAATTCGAATTGGAGCCTCAAAACAGCGTTGTGAAAATTTGATCGAAACAATTAACCTCTGCTTCGAATTCCTTTCTTAACGACTGTCCTTCATACCTGTTCTTCAAATCAATTTCCTCATGCAAAAAACACAAACTTTGAACTCAACGCCATGGAGGCGATATAAATGATAAAATCAGAAGCAAAACATACGTCTGAATAACTAGAAATTCGACATTCCTATGCTTGTACGGATTCTCGCCTCATTCCCGTAAAACAAGTATATTTGAACTTTTGAATACTCCGGAAACACAGATAAAAACTCTAAACTACATTCTCCTATTCACAAGATCATTATTTGACTTTGGTGGACAAAACTGGAATAAAATATGTCGAGGAAAAATTACACCCCCATGATTCTTCTCATTTCTGCTCCGTTTGTCTTTGATGCAAAATTTCTTGCACACGCGTTTCTTACTAGTTCACAATAATATGGAAATAATTTGGCAATAAACGTTGCGCGACAAATGATTCAAATCAGGCTCTGTATATAAAAGACAAATTGAACATATAAACGCTAATTTTATCTCAATCTCTTCGAAGCAATCACTTCTGTCAGATCCTGGTTATAAACCCGTGAGGGAAATTCATCAACATGTTTCACTTTGCTCTATACAAATATTCTAATGAACATAACAAGGAATCCAACTCTTCCTATCATGTCAACAGCTAGAGAACTTCTGTATAAAACTTGCGCAGAATCAACAACAAATTATTGGAGAATGGAGAAATGTAGCATAATGGTGTACTTCCTCCTTGAGCGAATGTATTGATTACCTCTTCAGCAACCGCAGATTCCTCTCTCATGAATTCGCTTTAAGCCTTTGATCAGCCGCCTCCAAAATTCCCTATTGATGTCATTGCCAATTAATTGCGTGGTCCTCTTTTTTTTCTTCCCCGCTCTCACGCTCAGACACCTCCTTTATTGATGAGCTTTCTCAACCCTTCACTCGTTATGATCTCCTCCTCTCTGATCAATCGTGCCTTCCGAGATTTGCCAAAAATGATGCATGAAAATTGGCTTTTTCTTCTCTCCTCTCACTGAAGAAGATTTCCCTTCTGAATGTTGTAATCCGCTAACGTTATGGCCTTTTCCCCCCAAACTACCCGTCTGCCAGCCTTAAACGTGCGCTACCCTCCTCAGAATAGCAGCGCTCTCTTTCTTTTCTCATGCAAGTCTGCCCCTTCCTTCTGCCCGATTCCATCCTCATGCGTGCCACCAAACTTCAGTTTGTTCCCCATTTTTCATGCAAAACGTCCATAGTATCCATCAACACATGGCGATCTTTCCTTCCTTGACATGCACCTCTGGAGCCACTTCTCTAATCCTTGCCTTTTAGATTTGACCACCGTTCATCTCCTATTGCATGCTGATCATGTCGTTCTTAGCTACTGCCATCCTCTTGACTTTCTCAATTATTAGATTTATTTTTGCTGCACATAAATTTCGAGTTCCATATAGTATGGAAAATATATAGTCATCCTTTTAGCTTCATATAATAGCAAAGTCACATTCACGTATCAATCCTTGCAACAAAGTCCTTCACAAATCATTCGTTCCAATGGCGGCATACCAAGAAATTTCCATAGCAACAATAGATTAAAAAATTAAAATATCTACCCCTAATATGTCTATACCAATAGTTTCTTTCTTTGTTCATGTAGCTCTAACCCGTTCCAAGATCACGAATATTTGCACTATTTTATAGAAAGAAAGACTTCATCTTTCATTACTCTGTTCCTTCTCT
The DNA here is from genome assembly GCA_020310875.1 of Ceratopteris richardii. NCBI lineage: Eukaryota > Viridiplantae > Streptophyta > Polypodiopsida > Polypodiales > Pteridaceae > Ceratopteris > Ceratopteris richardii. Next base: position 182,233,382 of record CM035412.1, read on the forward strand.
TCAAGCATGTTGTCTCTGAAAATTACCCATGCTATGTTGAAGTTTCTCTTCTGGAATATGGAGAGGAATTCTCTCCGACAGCGGATTTATAATTTCTATTCAAAGAATTTGGCACTGTTTATAGGCCATACAATGGTGACTTGGATGAATCGCATGCACAGAGGTTACTCAAGATAGAGCAACGTGATTATAATGGACTAGTGCCAATAGGATTCTTGGGGTATGCAGTAAACCTCTTGCATGTCAATGATGAGCATCTGAACTTTAGGATACAAAGTGGAAATCATGGTGGCTTGGGAGGATCACTTTTATACAGCTTTTTCAAAGAACTTCAGTGTCATAAACCTGAAGTTCTTTGAACAAGCGTATAAAAGTGATCCTCTCAAGCTACCATGATTTCCACTTTGTATCCTAAAGTTGAGATGCTCATCATTGACATGCAAGAGGTTTACTGCATACCCCAAGAATCTTGCTAGCACTAGTCCATTGTAATCAGGTTGCTCTATCTTGAGTAACCTTTGTGCATGTGATTCATCCAGGTCACCATCATATGGCCTATAAACAGTGCCAAATTCTTTGAAGAGCAATTATAAACCCGCTTCTCACACTTTCAGACTAAACATATGATAGAATCAACAAATCATTCAATGAAGGTACATACTTCATATCCTCCAAAACAAACAATCGTATCCTGCCATGCAAAACAATCAAATTTATCACGAATATTTTGAAAGATGCACATAAGCATACACATATATAAAATTATATGCATATATATATATATATATATATATATATATATATATATATATATATATATATATATATATATATATATATATATATATATGTGTATATATATATATATATATATATATATATATATATATATATATATATATATATATATATATATATATATATATATATATATATATATATATATGTATTTATCTATTTACTTTTTTTAATATATCTTTTTTTTATGAAGTTACACGTTATTATCTAAAAAGCTTTTACCAAGTCAAAATATTCTTCCTACCTCACATGATGAAATGAAGAAGATAATCAACAATCTTGGTATAGATTATCAATGTATACATGCATGTCCTAACGATTGTATTTTATGTGGAGGTGAATATGCAGACTCTTTGACATGTCCCAAATGTGAATCTCCTCGATATAAGGGCGAAGAAGGTAAAATCCCAAAAAAGGTATTGAGACATTTTCCATTGGCTCCACGGATTAGACATATGTTTGAAAGCCCCGAATTATCAAAGCTTTTGACTTGGGGACATGATCACAAAAGTACTGATGGAATAATCAAAATTCTTCATGATAGTGTTGCTTTTGAGCATATTGATTCTACATGGCTTGAATTTGCACAAAATCCATAGAATCTAAAGTTAGGAGTTGCATTAGATGGGGTTAATCCATTCTCCATGAAATCCAGTAAATGGTTAACATTGCCAGTGGTAGTCATAAACTACAATCTTCCACCATATCTTAGGATTAAAAAGGAACATTTAATGCTTTCACTTTTAATCCCAAGCAAAAGACAAGTTAAAGATATGAATATATATCTTGCTCCTCTCATGGACGATCTCCAAGAGTTATGGAGAGGTATTACTGTCATTGATGTATCAAAAAGCATCAATGAAAGACATATTACGGTTCATGGTATTGTGGCTTGGACTATTCATGATTTTCCAGGATATGGTGTTTGTTCGGGTATTGATGTATTTTTTTATTCAATATGCATGTAAATAAATATGATTTAATCTAATTATATTTTTATGATTTTGATGATGCAAGAATATCTACTAAGGGTTATAAAGCTTGTCCATATTGTGGTGATTGGTTGAGATCAATCTATAGTAAGAATCTCAACAAAAATATTTATCTTCGACATCGACGATTCTTGCGTGATGATCATCCATTAAGATCTAAAAGAGAAGCGATACTTTTTAATGGAAATCTTGAAACAGGTCAGTGTCCAAAACCTATGACGCCTATGGATTGGTATAAAAAATGGACAAAATAGAATTAGAAATCTTCAGTGATGATGCAAATAATGAGTATGTGAAGTGAGGTAAAGGAAAATTGGCACTCGCACAGAACATATCAATATGGTATTCTTTGGAGTATTGGAAAGAGTTAAAAGTATGTCATCTTCTTGATCCTATGCATATATTCAAAAATATTGGTTATTCACTATGGTAGTATCTTCTTGGACTAAAAGATACCACACCATCAAGGAATGATTTGAAAGATCAAAAATCCAAACCAAAGTTATGGCCAGTTTTTGATAGACATTGACAAGAAACGACTTATGCAACTGCTCCTTGGGTACTTACAACAAAAGAGATGCAGACTATCAACAATAGAATTCAATTGATTAAGACTCCTACAGGATATGGAGCATCTTTTCAAAACATGTTCACTATGGATGATAAGAGCTTATCTAGGTTAAAGACCCATGACGGGCATAAATTTTTGAAACATATTTTACTTTTGGTTATCGATGGATGTACAACGAAAGGAGTACGAGATGTGATCTATCGTCTTGGATCACTTATAAGGTAATTATGATACTTTTATATTTAATATGTATGAATATTGGATATATTTTATTTTTTAGTTAAGTTCTTTATAATTGTTTTTATGCTATGTATAGGTGGATTACATCCAACGAGATTGACAAAAACTCGATCCCACAAAAAACACGTGAATGCAAAGAGCTATTATGGTTGATGGAGAAAGAACTTCCTACTTCATTTTTTGATATTCAAGTTCATTTATTAGTCCATCTTGTAGATGAAATAGAGATTGCAGGTGTTGTCAACACTGGATGGATGTTTTGGGTCAAGCAGTTTATGGGAATATTAAAAGGTTATGTGTGACAAAGAGCGAAACCTGAAGGATCCATGGCAAAGGGTTGGATGCTTGAAGAGTGCATGTATTACGTTAGTGAGTACCTTGAAAGAGTTCATGAAGAAGCTCTACGTGCATGGACCAATGAGTCTTCTTCAAAAATAATAGATGAGGTATTATTATGTAAGGGAGTTCCATCCTTATTTACATTTCAAGAAAAAAATGATGTTTCTACTTTTGTAGCATATAATAGCGAATGCATGCAAGCATTCCTTAGCGAGTACGAGGAACTTCAAAATCTCCGATGTAAAAGGTGAAAAAACAAAAGATATAGACGTAATCTTGATAATAATGAGATTACAGATATATCTTCTTTCAGGGATTGGCTATATAGCCGTTTGCAACGTGCCAACACAAATAATGAAGAAATCTCACATGAGCAAAGAGATTTAATGATATGTTATGAACGAAAGGTAATTTTATTAAAATAATACTTTATTTTTTTCATATATGTATATTAGTTTCTATTTACTAATTGAATTTATTTTGCAGGCTCGAATGTTCACTAATATGTGGGCTTTTGGACAACATATTAGAATCAAAGCCATTGATTTTTTACGTAAAACAAAGGATTCTATTATTGTTGCTTCTTTCAAGCAACTATCGTGTGCTAGCTCTAAAGACACGAACCTTATAGATAGTGAACCTGGTTACGTAGGAACTATTGTTGGTATCTATGAAATTTCATTTCGTACATTCAAACAGGTAGAAAAAAGTTTATATTTTTTATGATAGAGTTAGTTATTCTTTTAAGCACCTAAAATAATGGGTTTTTGTTGTTATATATTTTGATAGGTCATTTTGAAGGTTGACTGGTTTCGAGCTGAGTATAAAGGTAGTAATTCCACATTAAGAAAGGAATTATCTGGGTTTTGGGCAATTGATTCTTCCAAGGTAATGCGATCTACTAAAGAACCATATATTCTTCCTATGCATATTGAACAAACATTTTTTTATAAAAACCCAGATGCTCATCCTTGGTGGCAAGTCATTCATGTGCAACCTAGAGGTATGTCATTGTTTGAACAGTTTATTGTTAGAGAGATCAAAGAAAGTTCTCTTGATGATTCAACATCAGATACTGATACATCGACATCTAAAAGAGAAATTAGAATCATTATACGTAATAATGATACTAATCTTTTTCATGAAGAGGATAATTCTCTACATGCTGATTCTACTAATGAGGAAGAGGAATTATGAGAAATAGATATTAATCCATCAATAGATGATGTGATTCATGAGAACATAGATTTAACAATAGAAGAAATAAATGAAATCAATAAGGATAATGAAGATGAGACTATATTGATGCCTTACCAAAATGATGGAAATAATGAAAACATATGAGCATATTAGATAGTAAGTTCAACTCTAGTTATCGATCAATAAACTGAAGCTTCTGAATGGATATCAGATAGTAGATTTTTTTATTAACTTGAATAACGATGAATCCTACTAGAGAGATGAAATCATGTTCTTTTAAGTTAGAACATGAAGCTCGGGGGTATGCCTAATTATTTTATATATAGCTTTATCTTTGAGGAGCAAATTTTTATCATGTATGTATGCATGTGTGTGTATTCATGTGTATTATATGTATACATATGTTATTATGCATATATATGTATTTCATGTATATGTATGTGTGTGATATATGTATATATGTGTTAGTATGCATATGCATTTATGTAAAATATTCATGTATTCATGTAATATATGCAAGTGTTTATAATTGTGTACATGTATATATAATATGTGTAAATATGTACATGTAAATATGTATGCATGTATATATATGTTTATGTGTGCATGTAAGCATGTATATGTGATGTGTACATGTATATATGTATATATGTCTATGTGTAAATGTGTACATGTAAATATGTATGCATGTATATATATATTTATGCATGCATTTAGGCATGTATGTGTGATGCATAATATATCTAGTCCATTTTATATTTATGTATGTGTATCTACATGATATGTATTTATCTTTATATATATTATGATCCTCATTGATTCAAGTAGCTATATATAGAGGCATAAAGTTGGGAGGAGAGACATCTCTCTAGTAGGACGTCGGAGGAATAGATGCAATGTGTACATATACTTCAAACATATGGCTAAAAGGTTGAATTAGAGTTTTTAAATTAGGGGTTTTAAAACCCTAATATCAAAATTAGTGTTTTCAATTTAGAATTTTTGAAATAGGATTTATTTATTTATTTATGCGTATGCATGTGTTGTGTATGTATGTGTATCTATATGTGCATATGCATGTGTTGTGTGTGTGTATATATGCATGTAAATATGATTATATGAGTCTATGTGTGTGTACATATGATTATGCATGTGTATGTGTATGTGAGTATGTGTACGTGTATGTGAGTATGTGTGTGTGTCTATGTGTATTCATTATACGCGTGTGACTGCATGCATGTGTATGTGTGTGTAAAAATGTGCATGTATGTGTGTATGTATAAATGTGCATGTATGTGTATATGTGTGTAAATGTGCATGTATGATGTATATGTGTGTGTATGCGTGTATTTGTACCTCTAGTCTCACTCTTTTCTCTCTCTCTCTCTCTCTCTCTCATATACATACATACATACATACATAAACACACATACTCATATCCACATATATATACATAAAAGCAGTGCATACCGTGCATTATCGCGACGATGAGCCATAAGTGTCCGCATCTCTTTAAGACACCACTTAAGCGACCATCCTATCCCAAACTCTATCTCAAGTGAACTAAGTACGTATTTTTTTATCCCTCTCATCACGCTCACTACAAAAATAAAAAAAATAATGTAAATAAAACATATTATATTTATTTCAATTTATATGTAAAATTTATACTTACTTCGACGGTAAGTGGACAAGGCACAGGTAAGAGTCGCATAATGCCCACATTCTTCTCTTGAACTCCAATCCATTCCCTATGTACACAATGTTCTCCTTTGGCTCTATCGCACTCTAGTCCTAAGGTGCATATGCATGTCCTCATAGGCAACTCAGCTCTGCTATCACGATCTGGAGGTGGTATATGTGTCCTGAAAATAGATAGATAAAAATAAATAAAAATATGTGTTATAATCATTAAAAAAGTTTATGAAAAAAACATACCTATGAGCAGATAGTTGTCTTCCTGCATGTGGAGCCGCAGAAGAGCCCTCCTCTGATCGCTGGGTAAACATCTGGATCATATAGTCCAGCTCATCATCAGAAATCTCTGAGTAATCATGCATGATGGCCCCTAGAGTATCAGACGGAACTCTTGCTCTCATAAGGCTTTTTATAAGAGTGAGTTTCACCTTTCTCTCTCTACTAGGATCCATAATACCTAACATATAAAACAAAATGGGTTAGAAATCAATATATATACGTGTACATATGTATGTGTGTATGCATTAAGTACGTGTATGTATGCATGTGTGTGTGTATGTATGTGCGTGTATGTGTGTGTGTATGTGTGTATGCATGTGTATGTGTGTGTATGCATCATTATGTGTGTATGTGTATGTGTGTGTGTATATGTGTGTGTGTATGTGTGTGTATGTGTGTGTGTATGTGTGTGTGTGTGTGCCTATGTGTATGTGTGTGCATCTATGAGTGTGTATGTGTTTATGTGTGTGTATGTGTCTATGTGTGTATGTGTGTATGTGTATGCATGGATGTATGCATATGTGTGTGTATGTGTGCGTATGCATTATGTATGCATATGTGTGCGTATGCATTATGTATGCATATGTGTGTGTATGCATTATGTATGTGTATGTATGCATGTAAGTATGTATGTATGCATATGCATTATGTATGCATATGTATGCATGTATGTGTATTTGTGTGTATGTCTCTCTATGTGTGTGTGTATATGTGTCTGTATGTGTGTATGCATGTGTATGTGTGTTTATGCATCATTATGTGTGTATGTGTCTATGTGTGTATGTGTGTGTGTATGTGTGTGTATGTGTTTATGTGTGTGTATGTGTCTATGTGTGTGTTTGTGTCTATATGCGTATGTTTGTGTGTGTGTGTATATGTGTGTGTATGTGTATGTGTCTATGTGTATGTGTCGTTAGGTGTCTATGAGTGTGTATGTGCTTATGTGTGTGTATGTTTCTATGTTTGTGTATGTGTCTATGTGTGTATGTGTATGCATGTACGTATGCATATGTGTGTATGTGTGTGTATGCATTATGTATGCATATGTGTGTGTATGCATTATGTATGTGTATGTATGCATGTGCATTATGTATGCATGTAAGTATGTATATATGCATATGCATATGCATTATGTATGCATATCTATGCATGTATGTGTATGTGTGTGTATGTCTCTCCATGTGTGTGTATGCATATATGTGTGTGTATATGTGTATGTGTGTGTACATGTGTATGTATGTGTATATGCATGTGTATGTGTGTATGCATCATTATGTGTGTATGTGTCTATGTGTGTATGTGTGTGTGTGTATCTATGAGTGTGTATGTGTTTATGTGTGTGTATGTGTCTATGTGTGTATGTATCTATGTGTGTATATGTGTATGTGTATGCATGTATGTATGCATATGTATGTGTATGCATGTGTATGTGTGTGTATGCATGATTATGTGTGTATGTTTCTATGTGTGTATGTGTGTGTGTATGTGTGTGTGTATGTGTGTCTATGTGTATGTGTGTGCATCTATGAGTGTGTATGTGTTTATGTGTTGAGAGGGGCACTCAAGAAATGGCCTCTAACACTCCTTTAGCACTCAGGCTCATAAGCAGGGATGGATATGATGGAAAGGAAGGGTTTTAGCTCCTTACACATTCACTTACAACATATGCACACAACACAACGAGCACTCTTAGGGTACGGGTGGTCCACACTAGCCTCTTAGCACCCACACAAAAATGAAGATGCTCTTAGGACACGTGTGTTCCGCATTGCCCTCTTAGCATTCACACAGGTAACACATACACATGCACATACACTGTTACATCAAATGCTCTTAGGACACGGGTGTTCCGCACCGCCCTCTTAGCATTCACACAACAATCATTCACATATATAAACACAAGGAGCAAGATAACCTCACTTCCCAATGGATGGAAGTTGAAGGAAAATGATGAGGGTTAGGAATTGAGGGGGAATGTAGAGAAGGAATTAGAAGAAATAGAAAGGGTGGGAGATAGAAGAGGAAGGAGAAGATAATTGGATTCAAATGGAAATAAAGCTCATATTACAAGATATGGATACAAAGAATATGGAGTACATAAAACAAAAGAGAGTGTAGCACCTCTCTTGTAGCTAGGATGTCCACCTCCAAAGGGGTAGCACTCTGATCACCGCAGTGCTGATAGCATGTACCTGCACACAACTTGCTTATTTTGAGGGCACCCAAGGGGGTCCTTTTATAGGCCTTTTGGGAAGATATTTAGAGATGATATTATTTGGGAGAATCTTTTAGATGTGACACTTGTGTGGTAGAAAATACAACATTGACAAAATCCTAGAAGATTTTTGGCCATTCTAAGGTGTTCATCTTATCCCATATGGTCATATCTTTGATTTTTTCATGAAAAATCATACAAATACTATAAATAGCACCCTCATTTCGTGGGAATGAGCCTCATAGCCGAGTTTGGGCAATTGGAATATTTTATGCTTGATTTTGGGCCCAAAAAGTCAATCACATATGTCCCATTTGTCAAGAATCTTTGTGTAGGACTCAAAACTCTATGGTGGGGCTTGAGTCTTTGAAAAGGTTTTTGGACTCTTTCAAAAGGGAGAGTGGGTCAAGCTTAAGTATTTGAATTTTATAAAACTACTTGTGCAACTCCATATTTAACTTGGGATTTGATTCTACCATTCACTGGAGGTAAGGGTAGCTAGTTTACTATAGTGGGGCCCACCTTATTCTTTGATTTTTATTTCCTTCAAATACATATATTTATGGTTTCCATGAAGGTTTGAAAAACAAAAATACTATAGGGCTACATATCTATATATAAGGTATTATTAAGGAGGGGTTTCAAAAACTATTTCCTCATACTTAGCCCTCCCTTTGGCTAGAGGCATTCATGTCTCTAGCCTTCAAAGAGTTTGTTGATGCTCCAAGGTGGGTCATCGTCTTGTACTACTGATATGTATTTCTCCCTTGATTGTTCCTATTGTTCATTGCTTTCTTCTATCCTCTGCTAGTATTTCTTTAACCTCCATCCATTGACCTTCGTCTTGTGCAGCCTTCCTGACATATCCATGAGTTGATAGCTTCCATTCTTGAACTTTGTCTTGATGAGAAACGATCCTTCCCATCATGGTTGGAACTTTGTATCATGCCTGTTATCAAAACGATTATCATACCTTAAAACAAGAGTTCCTTCTGTTAACCCTTTATCCTTTAGTTGTTTGTTGAATTCCTCCCTTCTTTTCTCTGCTTGATTGATGTAATGTTCCACTGCAAGCTCCCTTTTCATACTCAAGTGTTGTAGATCTATAAGCCTCTTTTGAATGACCTCTTCTTCACTTTCTGCACTTTCTTTTAGTAGTACACGGAGACTTGGGATTTCCACTTCTATTGGTAATAAGGCTTCTTGTCCATACACTAAATGAAAAGGAGTGAATCCTAAGGATGCCCTGTAGGATGTGCGATATGCCCATAATGAAGCAGTGAGGTGCTGGTCCCATTCCTTAGGATGCTTCTTTACCTGCTTACTGATGATTTTACAAAGAATTCCATTGGTCTTTTCAACAAGACCGTTACATTGAGGATAATAGGGTGTGGAGTATCTATGCCTTATGTTTAATCTATTCAATAGATCATTCAAAACAGCTGATCTAAAACCTGGACCATGATCAGACACTATCTCTAAAGGTATCCCACATCTACAACATATGAAATCATAAATGAACTTCCCAATATCTTGTGCAGTTGTCCTTTTTGTGCTAGCTACTTCTGCCCATCTAGTCATATAGTCCACTGCCACAATGATGTACTCCTTCCCTGAGCTTGTCCTTGGTAGGGGTCCAATTGCATCGATTCCCCATTTCTCGAATGGCCCATAAGATATGACTGGTGTCCTTGGTTCATACATAAGCCTCTTATTCCTTGTAATCTGACATTTATTACATGTTTTACACCAATATTGAACATCTTTATGAAGTGTAGGCCATTTATACCCTGCTTGAAGTACTTTCCTTATCATTATTTCATGTGAGAAGTGTCCTCCACATGCATGATCATGACATGATTGTGGAATGCTCTTTATTTCATCTGATATGGGGACCCTTCTAAGGATAAGATCCTTACCTTTCTCATAGAGATGATCTCCTATGAGTTGGTACTGTAAAGCCTTCTTTGCTAATCTATGCCTTTGTACCTTGTTAAGGTGTTTGGGTGCTTCTTCAGTTTCAAGAAACTCGATGATATCTTCTTATCCTTCTTGACCTACAAATCTGTTGTCTCCTAGCTTCATGGATGCTATGAAACCATCAAATTGCTCATTTGCTAATGCATCTGCTTCCTTATTTTCACTCCTTGGTACATGGCATATTTGAGTGTTATCAAATTGTTTCAATAACACTCTTACCTTTTTCAACCATTCAAACAAATTTTGGCTATTGCAACACCAAACATTTTATAACTGCTTAATTATCAACATTGAGTCTCCTTTGATGATCAACCTTTTGATACCATGTTGAACACATTCATGCAAGGCCTCACATGCATATTCTGCTTCATTATTTGAATGAGCATTAGGAAGAGCTATACCTTTCTTGAAGATGAGCTGTTTGTTTTGGTCATATATCAGAAATCCTCCTGTTGCTTTGTCGACCTGCTTCTTATATGCACCATCAAAAAATACAGTATGTGCATCTTCAATATCTTCTTCATGCAAGGTTGCTCCCCTATCCCTCTCATTAGATATTTTCCTCTCCCACTTCCTGAAGGTGAGTATGTCTGCAAGACTGGCTCTTGTGCTTTCCTCTACTACAAAAGTATAGTTGTATTCTTGAAGTTCAAGAACCCATTTAGCTATTCTAGATGAGATGCTCATATGTTGTACCACATATGGAAATGCATGATCTGTTGTAAGAACAATGAAAGGCCTAGCAAGAAGGTAAGACCGAAACTTCCTTATTCCAAACAAAAGTGCATACATGAGTTTCTCTGCATCTGTGTATCTCTTCTCATTTTCTTTCATTACCTTGCTAGCAAAGTAAACAGGATGCATGTGAGATATCTTTGTATCCTTCTGGAGTAAGACTACTCCGATTGCTTCTTCACCTGCACTTGGACACACATAGAAAGTCTCTCCCATATTTGGTGGCATCAATGTGGGTAGAGTGCTGAGTACTCTTTTGATTTCTTCAAAACATTCATTATGGATATCCTCCCATGCAAAGACACTATCTTGTGCAAGCTTTTGTAATGGAGATATGATTTCAGAGAGAAGGTGGATGAACCATGACATGTAGCGTACCTTTTATACAAAAGTGAGGGTCTGCTTTGTTGTTGTTGGAGGAGGTAGAGCCAATAAGGCTTCCACTTTGGATGGATCAACTTGAATCCCCTTTTCTGATATGAGATGTCCAAGAAGAACTACTTCTTTCTCGGCAATATGACACTTATCAAGATTCAATTGACCTCCAAGATCATACAATCTTTTTAAGCCTTCTTCCACTTTTTGACAATGCATAACTCTAGTGCTATATATGTAGAAATCATCCATGTACACCCTTATTGATGATCCAAAGAATGGTTGAAAAACATAGTTCATAAACCTTTGAAATGTTGCAAGTGCATTGGTTAGGCCAAAAGGCATTACCCGATAAGCAAAGCATCCCCATGGCGTAATGAATGTGGTCTTCCTTTGGTCCTCCTCACCTATCCGGATTTGAAAGTATCCTGAGTATCCATCACATACAGTGTACCTTTCATGACCTGCCACTTCATTTAGAATCTCATCTTGGAAGGGTAGTGGAAAATGATCTCTCTTTGTTGCTGCATTTAAGGGTTTATAGTCTACACACACCCTGCATTTACCATTCTTCTTTGGGGTAACTACTACTAGAGACACCCATTCTGAATTTGATACAGGGTAAATGAAACCAGCCTTTATGAGTCTAATTACCTCATTTAACAGAGCCTCTTGTTGAAGTGTTACCATCCTTCTGAGCTTTTGTGCCACTGGCTTTGCTTCTGGCTTGATTTCGATATGATGCTGAATAACATTTACACCTTGTATCTCATTATAATGTTTAATGAACAATTTGGGATACCTTTTGAGCATGTTGATGTACGTGGTCCTTTCCTCTGAGGTGAGATCTTCCGCTAGCATCTTTTGGAGATCCACTTCAGGCATGGAGTCCTCACTTTGTGGTTGTTGTAGATCATCCCCTTTGCCTCCATCTTCCTTTCCTTGAAAGATCACGCCCATGACTTCGAGTGTTGATGAATCATTTTCGGTTGTTGATTCCTCACTACGAGAATCACTATCATAACAAGAACTCTCTTCATCCACAGTTGTTTCATACCTATGATCTTCCTTCTTTTGGTCCTTCAAATCATAGGTCACTGACTTTGTTCTATCATTTGGTTTGAGAACTAGAAGGTCAGTACCCCATTTTTGATATGCTTTCACCGCAATTAAGCATGGACGTCCTAATATGATGGGGTAGCCCTCCCCCTTCGTTGCAATTACATACATATCCAAAGCAACCTCTATATCACATACTGTGATTCTTAAATTTTCAATTACACCAACACATTTAACAACACTATTATTTGCCATTTTAGCTTGATACGCAGATGGTCCTGTCACATCCAAGCCTAACCTATGCATTGTTTTTTCTGTCATCACGCACAGCTGTGCTCCGCCATCCACGTACACATTCGAAACTCTTCTTCCTTTCACATACGCCTCCACTGTGGGTACCACATCATCACATGCATTGGCTCTTATAAGGTTAAGTTCCTTGTTTTTAGCCCTCCTAGTGCTTACTAGCTTGGACCATTCCCTCCTAGTTTTTGAAGATAGTTGGAGTAATTGTGGCCAAGTGATATTTGGTTTCTGTGTAGATATATCCTCAATCAAGTCATAAAGTTCGATGCCCTTACCTAGAGGAAAGTCTTCCATCATGATCTTCCTCCTTGGCCTTCTCTTTCTTTTACTCGCTTCACCTTCTGCAACTCTTCCTTTCTTCGTTTGTGTACCCATGCTAGAATCTTCATCTTGAGATCGGTCTCTGTCTTTCACCCTTGTCCTCTTGATTGGCATTGTATCCAAAGTCTCTTGTTCCTCAGTCAGCTCTAAAACATTCACTTGCCTTTGATCACCTTGAGCCATTGGGACAGGTGGAATATTTGCTTGCGGTTGTTGTTGTTCTTGTGCATATTGTGGCGGCCTCCTAACGGGGTACATATCACCTAGATTCCTACGAGGATGAGGACAATTATACATACCATGATCATGTTCATTGCAATTGTACCATATAAACTCTTGTGCTTGTCGTCGTTGTCCTTGATTTTGTTCCCTTTGTGGTCTATCTTGTTGGCTCCTCACCAAGTTGAGTGTTAGTTGTTCCAGCTGTTGTGTGAGCTTCTGTAAGATATCTTGTTGTGGATCTTCTCCTTTCTCTACCTGTGCAGCTGGTACTAGGAGAACAACATCCATATGTTCTACTTTCTGAACTTTTGAAGACTGAAACTTTAATTTTCTACACTTAACTCTTGCTATATCTAATGCTTCTTCAAAAGTACCTGGAAATTGTGACTCCACCTTTTGCTTTAGAGAAGGGAAGAGTCTTGAGATGAATCTATCCCTTTTCAAAAACTGTGGAGCTACTCTTTTTGCCCCTAGGCTACTCTCCCAATTACTCCACACACATTGAAACTTAGACTCATAATTTGAAAAGTCTTCAAGTGTGACTTGCCTTAGTGAGAGCAATTGTTGCCACAATCCTTCTGGTGTATCCTTTTTTCCATACCGTGCTATGAATGCTTCTTGCACTGCTTCCCAGCTTCCTGTTGCTTCATTGGATAGGTTGTTGTAGCATAATACTCTGGCTTCCTCCTTTAGGACCAACGGAAAAGCCTTTAGCTTGATAGCTTCTTGATCCCTTCTTGAGACAAGGTATGCCATCTCCAAGTTTTCCAAAAACTCTGCAACATCTTCATTGGGTCTTCCATAGAAGTGTGGGAAGATTGATGCCATGGTCGAACTTGAAAGTGGCTTCCTTACAAAAGAATAAAGATCCAAACGTCGAAGCTAAGGTTATACTCTAGAACAGGAAAGATAAAGGGTTCTTGAGATTCAAGGATTTCTGCCAAACGCTCTGGCCCAAAATGATAGACTATGCGTTGTTGGAAGAGTATCTTACTACTGTATGTAATATGAACAGAAAGAAGGGGCCTTGGTTGATAAGGTTAGTTGGGATGAATGGGACGATTTTGGTTGTTGGGGTTTTGGAAATTCATGAAATTGAGTTCCTCAGTGGGGGCACCAGGTTATGAGAGGGGCACTAAAGAAAGAGCACAAAGAGCACTCTTAGGGTACGCGTGGTCCACAATACCCTCCTAGCACCCACACAAAAATGAAGATGCTCTTAGGACACGTGTGTTCCGCACTGCCCTCTTAGCATTCACACAGGTAACACATAAACATGCACATACACTATTACATCAAATGCTCTTAGGACACGGGTGTTCCGCACTGCCCTCTTAGCATTCACACAACAATCAGTCACATATATAAACACAAGGAGCAAGATAACCTCACTTCCCAATGGATAGAAGTTGAAGGAAAATGATGAGGGTTAGGAATTGAGGGGGAATGTAGAGAAGGAATTAAAAGAAATAGAAAGGGTGGGAGATAGAAGAGGAAGGAGAAGATAATTGGATTCAAATGGAAATAAAGCTCATATTACAAGATATGGATACAAAGAATATGGAGTACATAAAGGAAAAGAGAATGTAGCACCTCTCTTGTAGCTAGGATCTCCACCTCCAAAGGGGTAGCACTATGATCACCGCATTGCTGATAGCATGTACCTGAACACAACTTGCTTATTTTGAGGGCACCCAAGGGGGTCCTTTTATAGGCCTTTTGGAAAGATATTTGGAGATGATATTATTTGGGAGAATTTTTTAGATGTGACACTTGTGTGGTAGAAAATACAACATTGACAAAATCCTAGAAGATTTTTGGCCATTCTAAGGTGTTCATCTTATCCCATATGGTCATATCTTTGATTTTTTCATGAAAAATCATAAAAATACTATAAATAGCACCCTCATTTCGTGGGAATGAGCCTCATATCCGAGTTTGGGCAATTGGAATATTTTATGCTTGATTTTGGGCCCAAAAAGTCAATCACATATGTCCCATTTGTCAAGAATCTTTGTGTAGGACTCAAAAGTCTATGGTGGGTCTTTGAAAATGTTTTTGGAATCTTGCAAAAGGGAGAGTGGGTCAAGCTTAAGTATTTGAATTTTATAAAACTACTTGTGCAACTCCATATTTAACTTGGGATTTGATTCTACCATTCACTAGAGGTAAGGGTAGCTAGTTTACTATGGTGGGGCCCACCTTATTCTTGGATTTTTATTTCCTTCAAATACATATATTTATGGTTTCCATGAAGGTTTGAAAAATAAAAATACTATAGGGGTACATATCTATACATAAGGTATTATTAAGGAGGGGTTTCAAAAAATATTTCCTCAGTGTGTGTATGTGTCTATGTGTGTGTATATGTCTATGTGTGTATGTGTATGCATGTATGTATGCATATGTGTGTGTATGCATTATGTATGCATTATGTATGCATATGTGTGTGTATGCATTATTTATGTGTATGTATGCATGTAAGTATGTATGTATGCATATGCATATGCATTATGTATGCATATGCATATGCATTATGTATGCATATGTATGCATGTATGTGTATGTGTGTATGTCTCTTTATGTGTGTGTGTATGCATATATGTGTGTGTATGTGTGTGAGTATATGTGTGTGTGTGTATATGTGTGGGTATGTGTGTATGCATGTGTATGTGTGTGTAT
>CM035412.1:182251893-182364393 GCA_020310875.1 Ceratopteris richardii
TAGTACTCAACACAACAACATCATAATTAAGCAAATCAATCACTCTATCATACAATATAGACTCATATGGTGCAATTTTGCATAAAGTGAATTAAGATCTTTATAATACTTCGTTTCAACTAGACGATAGATTGTACTCTTGTCATACATAGGTACTCGTGGAATTCAGGAAACTACACAGATAATCATTTCCATGAATACTGCCAATGTGGCTACTCCACTTCTTCCTTTGATTTCAATCTTTCATTAATAAGAAAAAATTACATCGATTCAGTATGCCTTTTTCAAACTTACATCCTTTCACACTACTATTTACAATATTGAGGACACTTTAGCTAACACTAGCATGCATAGAGTACCTAAATCCAAAAAAATGAAAGTTATACGGCTTCATCATTGCTATCTCTATATTCTGAAGGTAGATCAGTGTTCAAGGATTCCAAGAGCTCTTGGAAAACACTAGATATTTTGTGTTATACAATCTTCAAAATGGTTGATATTATCAAATAATACAATACTCTGGATGGGTTCGATTAAGCTACCAGAATAGCATCATACAATGTTGCTTCTTCTTGCACATTAGCCAGCATTTCACCTATGGATTTTTTAGTATAAAAATCCTATTTATGTACAATTTTGAGCTTTTTCTAAGATAGCTTGCATTTTGAATCTAACTTTGAAATTTTGGTTCTAGCACCGACATGATAGGAGATAGTTTTCTCCTTGTGTTGTTCTTGAGCCTTCAGTTCAACATCTTTTTTATTAACAACATGCAACTATCATTCTTGGCCCATAATTGCTATACTTTTTCTTAAAGAGCTCGAGTCTTTGCCTCAAAGATATCAAATTTTTCCATCAATGTAGCATTTTGGGTCTCCATGGTCTATGATTCATCACATACATAATGATATGTATGTTTAAGAGAAACGTAGTGGTAAATGATTCATGCAAACCATTGTTGTAGACTTCTGTACTCCATATCCATTCTTGCCAGATCAATGTAGAGGACATTTTGTTCCTAATTAAGTTGATAGTTATCATTTAATTTATCTTGCAACCACTTTTATAGATTAATGAGAGTGCTTAAAAAATACTTTTTGTGAGTACCTAACCAGTTTATCACTACATGAGTGTATAGGTTCACCACATGAAGGTGAATGAGTTCATTGGTTATTTAAAGATAGGCATCAAACCAAATCTGCCACATTGAGTAGAGAATCGAGATGGAAATCATAATTGCTAAGATTTTAAATGTGAAAGCATCATGTTAGCCGGATGCGAAGATTGTGCATCTCTAGGTACGCAGATGTACTGACATGGCTTGGACATTAAACAAATGTGCCGAGGGTTAAACTGTGGTAGTGGCTTCCTCTTCAAATAATGAAGTGATTCAGTGGTTCCCATTGATTTGAGTAAATAGGATTTTTCATGGGGGCTTATTCGTGGAGGCTTATTCATGGGGGATTACCATTCAATGGAGGTTTGGTAATGGAACGCACCTCGACATTCCTTATTCGTGGGGGCTTCAAGTGTAGTCACCAAGTAATAGCACCGATACCAGTCAAGTTTTGGTAGGGGATCACTAAGATATTCAATAAAACTAGCCCGAGCCCAAATGTGCCTTAACTCTACCGAATTCTAAAGCTCTTCAAATTCTCTTGAGAAAAATTGGTATCTGCCCCACTTGTTGCTATCAAAGCATAGCATGGCATCATATAAAAATATTGAGTCTGCTAAAGGTCTTGCTAAACCTTCGAACCAATGTGAATTGCTATGAACTTTTTTAGTACGTCCCAGTAGAGGGTCATCAATTGGCATTGATCCTGTGAAACCTTGAAATTTTGGGGGTTGTGAGGTAGGGTAAGATTTTGCCAATAGGTTACCAAAGTTGATGACTAGCGCATTGGGGCCGGCCTCGGAAGTTCCTTCAATCTGCATGATGATCTCAATGGGTGTGTAGATGATCTGCTACAAAAGGATAACACATTAGTATGGAAATTAATTTTGATCCCAATTAAGCGAGACTGCAATCCCTTTCCATAGCCCATGTGCAACCCGTGTAGGCGAGTGTTGTGAGGTGGTTTATGGAATTTTTTTATCAAAAAGCAATGCACATCACTAGACACCTACATGCTTTAGATATTACATACATTGCATTATGAGATATGATTACAAGTGATAGTGGGTTAGTGTGGGTGAGTTTGTACAAGGTTTGTTTGTGAGTGAATTATTACAAGAATGAAGGTTAGTCACGGTAGGTGTTATGCTAGATAAAAGGTCGTGTGAAGGCTTCTGGACATGTTTCGACATCCATTTCCTAAGAGTTGATGAGTGGGTGGTATTCTTCTGCTGAGGTACAAAAGGTGAATTGAGTATTTGTAGTGTTGATGGGTGAAGTGATTTCAAAGGGGTATACATTACATGGCTTGGATATTGAGCTACAATACAATTTTTGGGAACCCAGATCTGCGTGGGTGTGAGTTGATTTGTTAAATCCTTTGTGGCAATCCAGATCTATCGAGTTCATGTCAATGGAGAAGAAGTCAAAGGGATGGTGGATGTTGACTGTGATTCTTCTTGGACTTCTTCTTATCTTGGTCTACAATAATGAAAACTGTTGGTGATTTCTGGCCTTTGGGCACCCATACTTTTTTCATGCCACTTGCTTTGGGATGCTAATTCTGCTTCCATCTTTGTGTCTTTTGGCATCGTCATCGGTTTGGGTTCCTTCCTCATGGTTGACTTCGTGGAGGTCATAGTTGAGAGGTCTGTTTGACACTCTGCTTTGGAAAAGAAGTGAGGTCCAACACTTGCGTGACCTGCCCATCAGGAAATGAGGAATTTTGTACAACAGATCTATGTCGGTCGGCAGTATGTGTGGAAGGATGGATATCGAAGGCTATTGTGCCCATTTTTTTGCTCATGCAGTCTACCTCATCTGTGATGGTCCCCATTTGTCCTTGTTGGTCACTGTGATTCTCATGTTGAGTTTGGAGACACGAGGCAAAAATCTATCGACATTGCCCAAAATGAAGGTCTTCCATCTCTACCCCTACATGGGCCGATGTTGAAGTACTTTGTCCTATCTGTCTGAAAATCGTCCGACACGTGAACATCTCTATTTTGTATGATAGGGGTCCATCTTCGTCAAGGGGAGTGTGGTTAGGGAAGTCAAGTGGTATCACTCGCTGCTGGTATAAGGTCCTGATCTGCAAGGAGCCTCGTGTAAGATTTAGGTCCACAGAGTGATCGTATTGCCAATCTTGGCCAAGGATTAGGGGTTCTATCACGTCATCATCATGGCACACTTGAAGCTTCACTGTCATGGTCACTTCGTGTATGAGGATAGGAAGATCCACCTCACCCATGCAAGGGGTTTCCATGCCTCCTAGCCCTATGAGGTATGCCTCAATTGGCCGCATTTTTATTCTTGAATCGTGATAGTGGGACCATCTAATGGCACTAGTTGCAGCATCTAAATCAATTAAATCCCTAAGCTCGTGGTGGTTGTTGCCTTGTTTTAGCATGAGTGTAATTAATGGTCTCCTATCCACTATGCTAGGATGAGCAATTGACTTTGTTTGACACATGGCCATGGGGTATCTGGGTGTTTCTTCCAGATGGTTATAATGTTCTCTCCCTAGTCCTTGTCTTCTTAGCTTCATGCACTTAATGCGTTCTAGAGCTTCTCCTTGAGCTTCCATGTGTGTTATCTTTTCTTCCTCCTTACGCTTATTTGCCAATGTGAGTTGTCTAAGCATATCCTCAGTAAGAGGTTCCTGAGATAGCTTGACTCTACAACCACTAATGTAATTGGACATTATCTCTCCTTCTAGGGTGGCTAATTGTACTGCTCCACTTGCTGATAGTCTGTTAATATCATAGGTCCATCACCTTGCTTTTCTAGTTTTCATGCATGTTGTTTCAATGTATACACTAGGACTAAGTCACCTTCTTTTAAGCCTTTGTCTTTCACATGTGCATCGAAGTAGGCTTTCTGTCGTTTCTTTGCTACATATATGCCTGCTGCTGCTTTCAATCTGGTTTCTCCTAATCGTTCCAAGTCCATTATCTTTGATGATAATTCATGGCCAGTCCAATGAATCTGTTGTTGTGCAACCTTAAAGGTGGGTATCAAAAAGTCCAAAGGAAGCACATTGTTTTGACCAAAAACCATATGAAAGGGGGTTGCATTGAGTACAATCTTATAGGCCACTCGATATGCCCAAACAACGTGGTGTAACTATTTGTCCCAGTTTGAATGTGTGTTGTTGATGAGTTTCTTGAGTACGTTACAAAGGATCTTGTTAGTACTTTCTGCTTGACCATTGGCGTGAGGATGATATGGTGCAGATTTCTTGTGAATCACCATAAAATCTGGTAACAAATATTCAATGAACTAGTTTAGAAAGTGAGTCCCTCGATCGCTCACTAGTTCGATAGGTAACCCATATCTGGTAAAGAAATTTTCAAATAAGAATTTTGCAGTTCTGTGTGCATCATTCTTTTTTGTGGACTAGGCCTCTACCCATTTGGTAAGATAATCGGTCGCAACTATGATGTATTCCGCATGAGTACTTTTGCATGGGGGTTAATGGGTGCAACAAACTCTATACCCCACTTGGAAAATGCACATCCTCCCATCATGGGTTTTAGTGGCATTTCATCTCGACGAGTAGGAAACTGAGTCCTTTGGCAGACATCACATCTCTTAACATAGGTTATGTGCATCCATATGAAGAGTGGGCCACCATAATCCTACAAATAGTATGGCTTTGATTATCCGATCGGGGCCAAAATCACCTTGTACAACACCTTGGTGTGCAATCTCTAATACCCAAGTGAGACAACAATAGAGGATGAAAGAAATTTACCTCAGAAATGTAATGATGAAAGAAATGTACCTCAAAAATATACCTCAAAATCCTATGGATGGAATCAAATTTTTTCTACCTTAGATGTAGCCAATGAAGAGAATGTGGGGGTGAATTTTTGAAATGAGGAAGTGTATGATATCTTTTATATATGTTTGAGAATTGTAAGGGTGGAAGAAGAGAAATTAGCATCCAACACAAAATAATAAAAATTGGAAATAAACAATAAAACTTCATATCTAGAAACTCTACAAGCACATGATGAATCAAAGATAAGATCTCAAGAAAATATATCACAATCAAACATCAGGGAGAACAAGGAAAAGAAACAAAACAAAAGAAGTCAAAAATAGAGTACTCAAGACGAATACAAGAAAAATTTGACGTTCGATCAAAATTTTAAAAATATGAAGTTGAAGATAGAATATTCTTAAACTTGAAACCACAGCGGGATTAAAAAAAAAAGAGATTCATATGACAACCAAGAAGAAACAAAAAAGATAGTAATAAACCAAGAGGGGGGAAGATAGGTAGATTGTAATTGTAGATGATATGGCAAAAGAAGAAGAATAATAATAAGCCTCAAACAAACTTGTCAAAGATTTTAGAGATGCATTTGCCTACAACTACAAAGATCTTAAAGGAATAGATCCTAACATTTGTGTGCAGAGAATACCTATAGAAGGAGATGCAAATCCTAGTAAGCAAAGGCATAATACATACAATGATAAATACTCTATAGAGATTAAGGAGGAAATAGACAAACTATTGACAACTGATTTTATTAATGAAATTGAGTATACTGAATGGATATCACCAATAGTTGTCATTCAAAAGAAGAATGGAAAACTTAGGGTTTGCATTAATCTCAAGAGGGTCGGTGCAACAAGTATTAAAGATATCTACCCATTGCTAATAATAGATCATTTGTTGGATAGAGTAGCTCGGAAAGAAGTCCATAGTTATTTGGATGGTTTCTCATGCTACAACCAAGTACCTATTGCATTAGAAGATCAACATAAGACTAACTTTGCAACATAATGGGGTATATATCCATTTAGGCTTATGCCTTTTGGCTTAACAAATGCACTAGCCACATTCCAAAGGTTAATGTGTCACTTGTTCAAAATATTTTCTAAGAAACATAATGGAAATCTATGAAGGTGACTTATGTACTTTTTCAAACCAGAGGGAGGAGCATCTATAGGAATTAGGAAATATATTAAAAAAATCCAAAACTTATAGAGTTTGTCTAAACCTTGAGGTGTGTCTTTTTTGTAAGACAAGGAAGAATGTTAAGATACATAGTCTCCAGAAATGGTATCTCCATTGCTGAGGAAAAAATCAGAGCCATTGTAAAGTTTCCCAAACCAACAAATGTGAAAGAATTACAAACATTCATGGGACACTATGGATACTATAGAAAATTTTTGTGCAAATTTGTAGATATTGCAAAACCTCTGTATGCTTTGATCACTAAGGTTGAGTGGACTAATGAATGTGAGAAATCTTTTAAAACACTAAAAACTTGTATAGTCACCTCACCAATATTGAAAACACCTCAATGGGATGTAATATTCCATGTACATGAGGTTGCTTCAAATTTTGTATTAGAATGTGCTTTTGGCACAACCTCTAGAAGGAAACAAAGTGGATTTTCCCATAGCCTATCCAAGTAGACAATTCAATCAACTGAGAAACACCATACTGCAACTAAAAGAGAAGGATGGGAATGGTGTTTGCAACAATGAAATACATGCACTATCTATTGACTAACACGATAAAATTCTTTGAGGATCATTAAGCTTTATTGTATCTAGTAAATAAACCATGTCAAACTAGAAGAATAGTGAGATGCTTCTTATTATTAATGGAGTTTGAATTTGAAGTAGTGGTGAGACAAGGAAAAACACTTTGGAGAGCTCATCATTTATCCAAAATCTTGAGTGGAGAAAAATCACAGCACATAGATGATGAGCTATCCAGTGATGATTACTATTCAATATAGAAAGCATATCAGGTTGGGAAAATCCCTTAGAACTAGTATTATCAATTCCACAAAGAAATACCAATTTGGCTCCTATTCATTTGATTTTGGGAAGTAGAAATTTCATTCTACTATGAGAACCTTTATCATTTATATAAAAAAAGGAGTTTTGGAACATTGTGTACATGAAGAGAACAAAACAATTATTTAGAGAAGGCACAACTTTGGAATCCATGTTTTCATGCTTCAAAGATTGTTACTCTCAATAATTCGACAAGAGTGGGAGTTCATTGGCCAACAAAAGAGGAAGATGTGGATTCATATGTATCTCAATGTGGAAAACGTAATATTGATAAGAGAAATGAACTAATAACTTTGTTCTGGCCCCAAGAAAATCTTGAATGGACTAGTCATATTGTGGAACAGTTGAAAAAAGATCCTCACAAGGAAACAATGAGGATGAATTCAAACACACGAAACATGCAAGAAATGAGTAAGGAATTTGTACTCATAAATGATCAATTATATAAAAGAGGAATAGATGGATATCTAAGAATCTTTGTTCGTGAGGGAAGGTATTTAGAAATGTTGGATTGACTCACTTAAGTGTAGCAAGAGGTAACTTCTCAAGTGAGAGAACTGCTAAATTAATCCTATATTCTAGATTCTAGTGGCTTACTTTATTGCAAGATGCTAAATTGTATGCACAAAGATGTGGTATTTTTCAAATAACGAGACCACTTTTTAGGAAAGATGAAATGCATCTCAAACCTTTGATATCTACTAGAGCATTTAGTACATGTGGATTAGATTTCACTCGACCTATGCAAGATATATAATAGTGGCAACAAACTATTTAACAAAATGAGCTGAAGCAAAAGCCATTGTGAAAAATGATGCTCAAACAACGTCTAAGTTCTCTTGGAAGAGATGGATGGGTACCTCAAGGAAGTGAGGTGGTACTGCTAAAACCTGCTTTGTACTAGCCCTGATGCACTTCAGAGTTATAAAATAGGCCCTTTTAGCTTGCAAATGACACCAAGAAAGTACCTATGTACTTCAGAATTGATACTTGAAACAATTAATCCAAAACAGACTAGTTCAAGAATAACTAGTGTCGAAAAACTTGCTATTTTAGTCCATATACCTACTGTTTTTTTACTCAAAGCTCACAGCACAGTAAAAATTGGCAAAATTCCTTTTAGGGGAATTCAATTCTCTTAGATAGCTAATGATTGTAAGTGGAACCATTTAAAATGATGAACTATGCTCTAAGAAATAACTTTAGCAAATCAGATCTTATCCTTGATATTTTAGGGAACAACCAGTAGATGACCAATGAGCACTTTGAAGGCGATTTCTCCCTGAGGCCTGAACCAAATGCCTTAAAATTTTTAGAGCACAAAGTAGAGTTGAAGCTGGTTCCAATAAGCTAACAGTTATGTAAAATGGCTGAGTATTCACTAAGATATGACGAGAAGAAGTTGACTATTTTGAGTAGTCATAGTAGAGAAGTAGACAAAGATGTTCAATGAGCTATATGTATTATAGAACATAATTATACAGTCATTGGAATTGTAATGATGCTCAATACTAATTAATTGAGTGAGCTATAGTGTGAGCTACTCAAGTTCTACAAGTGATCAAGGAGTGAGCTCTGAATGAGGCACACACCATGAGATTTTACAAAGTCTTTTATATGTGTTACTTCTAATTGTGAATTTTGAATTAAAACTTTTGCTCCAATCAAAATGTGGCTCCATTGATTTAGGAGATATTCCCTCAACTTGAAGTCATAGCTTATATTCTTCCTAACTCTACGAGTTATAAACTTTTATAAGATTCTCCAATTAATTAATGTTTTACAATGGTAAATGATCAAGTAGTTACAAGCTATAGAACACATGAATCATCAAGTGCTAGTTCCACACAATGTCTTCTATGCTAAGCCAAATGTGTAGGCTTGAGCATTTGCACTAATAGCTCCCCCTCAAGCAAAAAAATTTGTCTTGCATTGCTTCATCAATCTTCTTAAATATCCTGTAATCGAATCATGGTTTTAAACTTGCAAAGCTTAGTACCATCAAGTGCTTTCGGTAACAAATCAGCACACTGCATATTTATAGATACATATGCTAATTGAATCTCTTTGCTCAAGAGTTTCTCTCTAACATAGTGATAGTGCACTTCTATATGATTGGCTCTTGCATGATAAATGGTGTTGGCTGCAAAATGCAAAGAACTAGTGTTATCACCAAAGATCGTTGGTGAATGAGTGTGAAGTCCCAAATCTGAGTAGAACAACCTAATCCAAATAGCTTCTTATGTAGCATTTGCTCTCCCCTATATTCAGCCTTTGTTGAAGATAGAGCAAAAATTGGTTGCTTCTTAGAAGACCATGAGATGGGTTTACCACTTTCAAAAGCTAAATAGCCAAAAGTATTTCTTCTATCATGCTTACATCCTACCCAATCTGCATGTGAGTACAACTTTATGTCCAAATCTAATGTGTATGGGAAGTAAAGACCTTGATTTTGAATACCTTTGAGGTACTTCAAAACTCTTTTAGTAGCTTCCAAGTGAGGTGCTCTAGTTTTATGCATGAAGTGGCTCAGAACACTTACTCCATAACATATGTCAATCCTTGTTAATGTTGCATAGTTTAGACTCCCAACTATGCTTTGATAACCTGCAATGTCTTCAAGCAAATCACCTTCATGAGCACTTAATTTATGTTTTACCCCCATAGGGGTGCTAGCTACTTTTGCATCCTCCAAGTGGAACTTCTTCAACATGTCCTGCACATATTTCCTTTGAGTGATGTAGATTCTAGAGTTAGTGTATACCAACCCAGGTCCAAGAAAGTATTTTAGAAACCCTAGGTCACTGATCTTAAAATCCCGCGTCATCTGGTTTTTTATTTGTTTGATGCCATGGGCATCACTACCTGTAAGAATGATGTCATCCATATATACACATAAATATATCACTTCTGAGTTACTCCTCTTAATAAACAGAAAAAAATCTGCCTTGCTCGTCATGAATCCTTGGTCTTGAAGATAGGTTGATAGCCTATGGTTCCATGCCCTAGCTGCCTACTTCAAACCATAAAGAGCTTTCTTTAATTTTCATACATGATTAACCTTGCTTGGATCTTCATAGCAAGGAGGTTGAGCCATGTAAACCTCCTCTAAAATCCAACCATTGAGAAAAGCATTTTTCACATCTAGTTGATACATATTCCAATTTCTAGATGCAGCTACACTTACCAATACTCTAATGGTTGGCATCTTAGACACTCATGAAAATGTTTCTTCATAGTCTACTCCATGGGTTTGTGCAAAACCCTTAGCCACGAACCTAGCTTTGTACTTGTTTATGGATCCATCTGAGTTCCTGTTGATTTTGTAAATCCACTTGGAACTAATTACCTTCATTGATGCTTTCTTGGGTACTAGCTCCCAAGTGTCATTCTCTTGGAGTGCTTCTATTTCTTCATCCATAGCCTCCTTCCATTCTGCTTTGGTATCTTCTTCTTCATATGAAGAAGGTTCTTCAAGTGATGAATCCTTAGCAAGATAAATAGAATGCTTAGTGATTAATGAAGTATCATACCCATATCTGATTGGCTTCTTAATCTATTTGTGGTCTCCTTAAGGCTTGGTTGGATGACTCAAGTATGTCCTCCAACCTCTTCATCTTGACCTTGCCTTTTGATTTGCATGCTCTAAACTATTACAAGTAGATGGTGTCCTCATCATCTAATTTGATGTCTTCAACTGTGCTTGGCTCCTCCTTGGTGAGGCTTGGAAATTCTTCTTCCAAGTCATATGGCAATTCGACCTTCCTGCATTCACTTTCAACCCAAGAGTCATTCTCATCAAACATAACATCTCTACTCACCATAAATCCTTTGTTGGATGGATTATAAAGCCTGTACCCCTTTTGATTTATATCATATCCTATGAAGATGCATTTCTCTACCTTAGGGTGTAACTTACCTCTAATTTGAGATGGAACATGCACATAAGCATCACAAACAAATATTCTGCAATGTTCAAGTGATGTTCTCCTACCATTCCATGCCTCATAGGGGGTCATCCCATCAAGGGACTTAGAAGGTAACCTGTTAATAAGATAAGTGGTAGTAGACACAGCCTCTACTTGCAAGTAATTAGCATAGATCTAGCTGCTTCCACAATCAATATGTTCCTCCTCTCTGCTACTCCATTTTGCTCAGGAGTATATCTAGTTGTGATCTCTCTCTCTTGATACCTTTGTCTTGCAAAAGTGCATCAAACTCATTGGAGAAGTACTCACCTCCTCCATCTGATCTTATCCTCTTTAAACTCTTTCCTGTTTGATTTTCAACAAGTGGAAGATACTTTTTGAGACTCAAGCAATCAGAAGACATAACAGAGTCTTCAAATCAAGCACTAAGGAGATCACAAAGAGAAAGCAAGAAGCCCATAAGATATGGATATGATACATCTTTAGTCACCAAACACTATGTGTATATCACTAAAGACTCTATAACAGAAGAGACTCCTTCATTTGAAGAGGCTAGGAAGAAGAAAGAATGGAGAGAAGCTATGCAGGAAGAATCGGAAACACTCCAAGAAAATCATACTTAGGAGCTAGTCCCCAAGAAACCAAGAATGAAGGTAATTGGATCCAGGTGGATATACAAAATGAAAAAGAATTTAGATGGCTCTATAAATAGGCACAAGGCAAGTTTAGTGGCAAAAGGATTTGCCCAAACTCATGGTGTGGAATATGAAGAAACATTTTCACCTATGGCAAAGATTCCAACAATTAGGGTTTTGGTAAGTATTACTGCTCCTAAAAATTGGAATTTATATCAGTTAGATGTCAAGAATGCATTCTTAAATGGTTGGATATCAGAAGAAGTGTATATGGCACAACCACCAGGTTTTGAAGATGAAGACAAAACAGGTTATGTATTCAAGATAAGGAAGGCTCTCTATGGTCTCAAGCAAGCTCCTAGAGCTTGGAACCATAGACTTGTTACTTATTTGCAGGACCAAGGGTTTATAACAAGCAAGGTAGATTCTTCTTTATTTGTCAAGAAGAACAAGTGAGACGTTATCTACTTATATGTCTATGTAGATGGCATCATTATTTTAGGAAATGATGCTAATGGCATCAAGCAAGTCAAAGCTCATTTAATGAAGGAATTTAAAATCTGTGATTTTGGCTTATTAACCTACTTTCTTGTCTTAGCGCTTGTGTATACAGATTCTGGTATATTTATCACCCAAAGGAAGTACATACATGATATGTTGGTAAAGTTTAAGATGGAGAACACTAAAATTGAAGGTAATCCTATGGAAGTCAACCATAAATTGAGCTCTCATGAAGTTGAACCACATGATGATGTTACAAGTTATCAACAACTTGTAGGAAGTCTCAATTATGCTACTCTTACAAGAGTAGACACTGCCTATGGAGTGAGTACATTGAGTCAGTTTATGCATGCACCAAGGAAACCTCATATGGAAGCTACAAAGAGGGTGCTTAAGTATCTAAAGGGTACAATGAATAAAGGGTTGTTATATCCCTTCAGCTCTGACATAGATATAAACATGTATTCTTATGCAGATTGGTTGGCTCCAAGCATAATAAGAGGAGCACTTCAGGGCACCTATCCTTTGTAGGTTCAAAGATTATATCTTGGTCATCCAAGAAATGTGGCCTTATCTTCCAAAGAATCAAAATATAGAGTTTTGGAAAATGCAACTCAAGAAGCTATGTGGCTTAAGCAACTATATGCAAATTCGGAGATACATTCCTACACTCCAATAATCTTTGGAGACAATACTAGCTCACTTCATTTGGCCGCTAATCTTGTATATCATGCAAGGACTAAGCACATTGAAGTGCACTATCATTATGTAAGGGAGAAATCACTTAGCAAGAATATTCAACTATCCTATGTATCAACTCATTTACAATGTGCAGATATACTCACAAAGTCATTGGATGGGACAAAGATGAACAAGTTCAAATTGATGATTGATTTGCAGGAAATCATGGAGCAATAAAGAATCAAGCATGTTAGACTTGAGGGGGAGCTATTGGTGCAATTGAACCCAAGCCCACATACTTGGTTAATTATCTTATGATTGATTTATTGGCATAACTTATGCAAGGCCTCATATGATCAATCTCTTGTAAAATTCTTCACATTTATCCTTGTAAAAGTGGATTACATCCACGTGGATTTAGGAAGCTCTAAAATCATGAATCACTTGGTTATTGAGTAATGAGGGAATCTATCCTACACTTTAGGATTCAGCTTTTAGGTAGAAGTTTGAATTTGAATTCAAATGGCTCCAAGCTTGACTATAAGAAGGGGATCAAAAAGACCCACGTGTATCTCGAGTTTGAGAGATCATTATGAAAGACATTCATCGTGAAGTGAGAGCTTATCTGATAGCGCATTCACCTCTCACACATTGAGAAATGTATGATTGCCAATGACATTGTATTTATACATGTTTCAATACATACATGATCATTACATGCTCATTTCACTTCTCTATTATAACTCCATTAGAACAGTAATCTTCTTAGAGTTGTCAGTGTGTAGTCGATCATTTGCCATGATCTAAAGCTAGTTAGATTCAGCATA
Source organism: Ceratopteris richardii (assembly GCA_020310875.1). Classification (NCBI taxonomy): domain Eukaryota; kingdom Viridiplantae; phylum Streptophyta; class Polypodiopsida; order Polypodiales; family Pteridaceae; genus Ceratopteris; species Ceratopteris richardii. The sequence goes on from CM035412.1 coordinate 182,265,410, forward strand.
TTGTGCACTATACACCTACAAAGTCTCATTAGCATTGGTTGTCGGGATCATGGGATATCAATGAATCTTTGCTCAGTGGTTTGATGACTATTGCAGCCCGTGAATGTCGGGATGGAGCTATGATTTTCTAAACATCTTTCTCTGCATGTAGTCCATCATTTTTTATGAAATCGTTCATGATTCATAGATTACGAAGTTAATTAGAGTTCCCCAAAAGGAATTGAATCAATTGCTATTGTGCTCAGAGAATTGTTTAGGTATAAGGACAAGAATAGCAAGTTTTTGTTTTTGGATCAACCTCCTATCTATTTGCACTACAAGGAATATGGGCGTATAGCGACAGTTAAGGCGACAGAATTTCATTGCTATAAAACTGCAAAATGCTTCATAATGAGCATCGCGCGTGCACAATCAATTATACGACGATCCAAACAAAGTTTTTTGCGACTTGTGGCACGACGGGGTCTACGACGCTCGCATAGAGCGTCGCTAACTCAACGGTTTTAAAGAGCATCGCATAAGCGACACTTTGTTACATCGCATAAGCGACGCTTTGTTACGTCGCATAAGCAATGCTTTGTTACATTGCATAAGCGACGCTTTTTGGCATCACATAAGTGATGATGAAACAGTTCGCTTATGCGATGCCAACTCGACGTGTAGCATCGCTTACACGATGGACTGTTGATCGAAAAAAATCTAAAACGTTGGAGGCTCTTCGATCGGCATTTTCACGCATCTGATTGAAGATCTCTTCGACGTTCCCAATTGCGCTGCGCTTACGAGCTGAAGCAAGTATATGCAGAATTGTTGTTTTGCCTAAGCTCATTCTTATTGTCTCCCTCTGTCTCTGTTTCTCTCTTTCTACATCTTTCTCTCTTTGAATTCTCTCTCTCTCTCTCTCTGCTTTCTCTCTTTATTGCAGGTTATTCAAGAAGCTAACAAAGCAAAAAGTATGGCTAAGTATTGTAAGTACAATTTCTATTCTTTGTATATCATTTGAATTGTGTTATTTTCATTAGATAGCATACTCACATTTATTGATATGCACTTATACACTTATACATGATGAAAATGCACTTTCACACATATACACATATACACATGCACATACACACACATATATACACACAGATACATGTGCACATACACTTAGACATACACACATATACACATGCATATGCACAAACATTTCTACAACCACATAAAAAGACTTACACGCATTATTGCATATATATATATATATATACACATATATATATATATATATATATATATATATATATATATATATATATATATATATATATATACACACACACACATACACACATTAACATATATGCAAATACATGTATATGCACATCCACATGCATGCACATTCACATGCATGCACATGGATGCAAATGGAAATGCATCCACATACACATGCATGTGGAATACATATACACATGCATATACATACATTATACACATATATACACATATATATGCACATACGAACACACACATATACACATGCACACACACATGCACATACCTACATATACACATATACATGCATATACACACATATACACATAGAGTTACACATATACATGCACATACATATACACACATATACACATGCACATGCACATACTCATACACATGTATACACTTACACATGCACATGCATATACACACACATACACATGCACATACATACATATACACACACATACATATACACTTAGGTACACACATATGAATGAATTATATAATTAAAGTATTAAAACACATATACACATGCACACACACATGCACATACCTATATATACACATATATGCACATACACACATATACACATAGAGTTACACATATACATGCACATACATATACACACACATACACATGCACATGCACATGCTCATACACACATATACACTTAGACATGCACATGCACATACATACATATACACACACATACACATGCACATGCACATGCTCATACACACATATACACTTAGACATGCACATGCACATACATACATATACACACATACACATGCACATACATACATATACACACACATACATATACACTTAGGTACACACATATGAATGAAGTATATAATTAAAGTATTAAAACACATATACACATGCACACACACATGCACATATCTACATATACACATACACATGCACATACACACATATACACATAGAGTTACACATATACATGCACATGTATATACACATACATACACATGCACATGCACATACATACATATACACACACATACACATGCACATGCATACATATACACACACATACATATACACTTAGGTACACACATATGAATGAATTATATAATTAAAGTATTAAAACACATGCTTAATATAAACAATAATAACAATCAATAGAACAAAACTCTTCATTACTTAATACCGTACACACAATTCAAAACATAACTGAAATGAAAAATACATATATATCAATGTAAATACATATAATCCAATGTCATAATCAACTAAAATCCTAATCATCATCATCATGGTCATCATCATCAGCAGCAGCAGTATCATGATCATCCTGATCTTCCTCATCCTCATTGTCATGATCACTCTATGACGATCAAGATCATCCCTTCTATGTCTGTCTCTCCACCTCATCCATATCTATCTCTCCATAATACTCATGTATTACATATAACAAACATAAATAAATAAAACAATTAAACCATTCATAAAAATAAAATAATTATATAAAATTAAATAATACTCACAAAGGCATCAGGATGATCTCACATAAACTAGCTCAAACGCCGATATCCAAAATGTGTAGCATACTCGATCTCATGATTCATAGGATATTAGCCATAATACTTCCGCTCTATTGAAACAAATAAAAAAGATTAGTTGCTTGCATTTTAACTAAAATAAAAAATATACTCACAATAACACATATACTTACAAATGTAGCTACAAAACCATTATGTCCCATTTTTCCTAGGTGCGATGTGTGGCCCAAATCCACTCTCTTCTTTGCAGCAGCCTCTTTATTTAAGAAAAAAAAAACATAAATTAAATGTAAAAAATTACTAAAATATATAAAAATTATAAATATAAACTATTAATTTGTGTACCTTCTGCTGAGGAAATGACTCCTAAAGACGTAGCTGTCTACGAAAAAACTACCACGTCTCAAGTGCTATGTTAAGTCGCCTCTTAGTTTTTTCCACCATATAATATCTCCTATTAATTTAATCTCAAACAGAAAAAAAATCAGAATACATACACAAATACACACACATACACATACACATACCCACATACACATATATATGCAAACATGTACGCATACATATATGTATACATATACACATATACATACATATAAACACACATATACATATCCAGATATATACGTACACACATGCATGCATATACACTCATTCATACAAAATACATGCATTTATCCCACAATAATGTGTAGTTGTGTATATGTGAATATGTGTGTATGTGTAAATGTGTATATGTGAATATGTGTGTATGTGTAAATATGTATATGTGAATTTCTTGTGTATGTAGATAATCAGATTATTAATATCAAATACCATTATTTGTAGATTCTGATCAATCAGATGGAACTCCACCACTGTCTCCTCATCGTGCAACGACTATATACTATAAGTATATCAAACATTTAATTTTAAATATATTTGATGGGTACATAACTTATATTTTTTTTGTTTCTTATTATGTGCAGATTTTGATCAATCAGAGGGTACTCCACCACCTCTTACCCATGCAAGGACTTCACATGTGTCCTCCCATAGGAATTTTGATGAATTTTACTATCAAGAGCATATTATATGTTGGTGTAACTCTTGTTATGGCACATATCGAAGAATTGGAATGTATTGAACATGAGGTAGAGTATGGTACTCCTCGATATAAGGGCGAAGAAGGTAAAATTCCAAAAAAGGTATTGAGACATTTTCCATTGGCTCCATGGATTAGACATATGTTTCAAAGCCCCGAATTATCAAAGCTTTTGACTTGGGGACATCATCACAAAAGTACTGATGGAATAATCAGAATTCCTCATGATAGTGTTGCTTTTCAGCATATTGATTCTACATGGCCTGAATTTGCACAAAATCCACAGAATCTAAAGTTAGGAGTTGCATTAGATGGGGTTAATCCATTCTCCATGAGATCTAGTAAATAGTCAACATGGCTAGTGGTAGTCATAAACTACTATCTTCCGCCATATCTTAACATTAAAAAGGAACATTTAATACTTTCACTTTTAATCCCAGACAAAAGACAAGTTAAAGATATGAACATATACCTTGCTCCTCTCATTGACGATCTCCAAGAGTTATGGAGAGGTATTAATGTCACTGATGTATCGAAAAACATCAATGAAAGACATATTACGGTTCGTGGTATTGTGGCTTGGACTATTCACGATTTTCCAGGATATGGTGTTTGTTCAGGTATTGATGTAATTTTTTAATTCAATATGCATGTAAATAAATATGATATATAATTATATTTTTATCATTTTCATGATGCAAGAATATCTACTAAGGGTTATAAAGCTTGTCCATATTGTGGTGATTGGTTGAGATCAACCTATAGTAAGAATCTCAACAAAAATATTTATCTTTGACATCGACGATTCTCGCCTGATGATCATCCATTAAGATCTAAAAGAGAAGTGATACATTTTAATGGAAAGCTTGAAACATGTCAGTGTCCAAAACCTATGACGCCTATGGATTGGTATAAAAAATGGACAGATGGACCTCTGATAGATCCAGAATCAGAAATCTTTAGTGATGATAAAGATAATGAGTATGTGAAGAGAGGTAAAGGAAAATTAGCACTTGCAAAGAATATATCAATATGGTATTCTTTGGAGTATTAGAAAGAGTTAAAAGTATGTCATCTTCTTGAGCCTATGCATATATTCAAAAATATTGGTTATTCACTATGGCAACATCTTCTTGGACTAAAAGATACCACAACATCAAGGAATGATTTGAAAGATAAAAAATCCAAACCAAAGTTATGGCCAGTTTTCAATAGACATCGATAAGAAATGACTTATGCCCCTGCTCCTTGGGTGCTTACAGCAAAAGAGATGCAGACTATCAACAATAGAATTCAATTGATTAAGACTCCTACAGGATATGGAGCATCTTTTCAAAACATGTTTACTATGGATGATAAGAGCTTATCTAGGTTAAAGACCCATGACTGGCATAACTTTTTGAAACATATTTTACCTTTGGTTATCGATGGATGTACAACGAAAGGAGTACGAGATGTGATCTATCGTCTTGGATCACTTATAAGGTAATTATGATAATTTTATATTTGGATACCTTTAAATTTTAATTAACTTCTTTATAATTGTTTTTATGATATGTATAGGTGGATTACATCCAAAGAGATTGACAAAAACTCGATCCCACAAAAAAAACGTGAATGCAAAGAGCTATTATGCTTGATGGAGAAGGAACTTCCTACTTCATTTTTTGATATTCAGGTTCATTTATTAGTCCATCTTGTAGATGAAATAGAGATTACAGGTGTTGTCAACACTTGATGGATGTTTTGGGTTGAGTGATTTATGGGAATATTAAAAGGTTATGTGTGACAAAGAGCGAAACCAGAAGGATCCATGGCAAAGGGTCGGATGCTTGAAGAGTGCATGTATTACGTTAGTAAGTACCTTGAAAGAGTTCATGAAGAAGCTCCACGTGCATGGACCAACCAGTATTCTTCAAAAATAACAGATGAGGTATTATCAAGTAAGGGAGTTCTATTCTTATTTACATTTCAAGAAAAAAATGATGTTTCTACTTTAGTAGCATATAATAGCGAATGCATGCAAGCATTCCTTAGCGAGTATGATGAACTTCAAAATCCCCGAAGTAAAAGGCGAAAAAAGCAAAAGATATAGAGGTAATCTCAATAATAATGAGATTATAGATATATCTTCTTTCACGAATTGGCTATATAGTCGTTTGCAACGCGCCAACACAAATAATTAAGAAATCTCAGATGAGCAAAAAGAGTTGATCATAGGTTGTGAACGAAAGGTAATTTTATTAAAATAATATTTTATTTTTTTCATATATATATATATATATGTTTCTATTTACTAATTGAATTTATTTTGCAGGCTCGAATGTTCACTAATATGTGGGCTTTTGGACAACATATTAGAATCAAAGCCATTGATTCTTTACGTAAAACAGAGGATTCTAGTATTTTTTCTTCTTTCAAGCAACTATCACGTGTTAGCTCAAAAGACACAAACCTTATAGATAGCAAACTTGGTTACGTAGGAACTATTGTTGGTATCTACAAAATTTCATTTCGTACATTCAAACAGGTAGAAAAAAGTTTATATTTTTTATGATAGAGTTAGTTATTTTTTTAAGCACCTAATAATGGGTTTTTGTTGTTATATATTTTGATAGGTCATTTTGAAGGTTGACTGGTTTTGAGCCAAGTATAAAGGTAGTAATTCCACATTAAGAAAGGAATTATCTGGGTTTTGGGCTATCGATGCTTCCAAGGTAATGCAATGTACTAAAGAACCATATATTCTTCCTAGGCATATTGAACAAGAATTTTTTTATAAAAACCTAGATGCTCATCCTTGGTGGTAATTCATTCATGTGCAACCTAGAGGTAGGTCATTGTCTGAACAGTTTATTGTTAGAGAGATCGAAGAAAGTCCTCTTGATGATTCAACATCAAATACTGATACATCAACATTTGAAAGAGAAATTAGAATCATTATACGTGATAATGATACTAATCTTTTTCATGAAGAGGATAATTCTCTACATGCTGATTCTACTGATCAGGAAGAGGGATTACCAGAAATAGATATTAATCCATCAATAGATGATGTGATTCATGAGAACATAGATTTAACAATAGAAGAAATAAATGAAATCAATAAGGATAATGAAGATGAGACTATATTGATGTCTTACCAAAATGATGGCAATAATGAAAACATATGAGCAGATTAGATAATAATTTCTACTCTAGTTATCGATCAATAAATTGAAGCTTCTAAATGGATATCACATAAGAGATTTTTTTATTAACTTTAATAACGATGAATCCTACTAGAGAGATGAAATCATGTTCTTTTAAGTTAGAATATGAGGCTCGGGGGTATGCCTAATTATTTTATATATAGCTTTATCTTCGAGGAGCAAATTTTTATCATGTATGTATGCATATGTGTGTGTATTCATGTGTATTATATGTATACATATGTTAGTATGCATATATATGTATTTCATGTATATGTATGTGTTTGCATTTGTGTGATATATGTATACATGTGTTAAATATGCATATGTGTATATATGCATATGTATTTATGTAAAATATTCATGTATTCATGTAATATATGCAAGTGTTTATAATTGTGTACATGTATATATGTATATGTGTCTATGTATAAATATGTACATGTAAATATGTATGCATGTATATATATATGGTTATGTGTGCATGTAGGCATGTATATGTGATGTGTACATTTATATATGTATATATGTCTATGTGTAAATGTGTACATGTAAATATGTATGCATGTATATATATATATATATATATATATATATATATATATATATATATATATATATATATATATATATATATATATATATATATATATATATATATATATATATATATATGTGTGTGTGTGTGTGCATTTAAGCATGTATGTGTTGATTCGAGTAGCTATATATAGAGGCATAAGGTTGGCAAGAGAGATATCTCTCTAGTAGGACGTCGGAGGAATAGATGCAATGTGTACATATACTTCAAACATATGGCTAAAAGGTTGAATTAGAGTTTTTAAATTAGGGGTTTTAAAACCCTAATATCGAAATTAGTGTTTTCAATTTAGGATTTTTAAAATAGGATTTATTTATTTATTTATGTGTATGCATGCGTTGTGTATGTATGTGTATCTATATGTGCATATGCATGTGTTGTGTGTGTGTGTATATATGCATGCATATATGTATATATGCATGTAAATATGATTATATGAGTCTATGTGTGTACATATGATTATGCATGTGTATGTGTATGTGAGTATGTGTATGTGTCTATGTGTATTCATTATATGTGTGAAACTGCATGCATGTGTATGTGTGTGTAAAAATGTGCATGTATGTGAGTGTATGTATAAATATGCATGTATGTGTATATGTGTGTAAATGTGCATGTATGATGTATATGTGTGTGTATGCGTGTATTTGTACCTCTAGTCTCACTCTTTTCTCTCTCTCTCTCATATACATACATACATGCATAAACACACATACTCATATCCACATATATATACATAAAAGCAATGCATACTGTGCATTATCGCGACAATGAGCCATAAGTGTCAGCATCTCTTTTAGACACCACTTAAGTGGCTATCTTGTCCCAAACTCTGTCTCAAGTGAACTAAGTACACATTTTTTATCCCTCTCATCATGCTCACTACAAAAATAAAAAAAATAATGTAAATAAAACATAAGATATTTATTTCAATTTATATGTAAAATTTTTACTTACTTCCACGGTAAGTGGACAAGGCGTAGGTAAGAGTCGCATAGTGCCCACATTCTTCTCTTGAACTCCAATCCATTCCCGATGTACACAATGTTCCCCTCTGGCTCTATATTGCACTCTAGTCCTAAGGTGCCTATGCATGTCCTCGTAGGCAACTCTGATCTGCTATCACGATTTGGAGGTGGTATAAGTGTCCTGAAAATAGATAAATAAAAATATGTGTTATAATATCATCAAAAAAGTTTATAAAAAAAAACATACCTATGAGCAGATGGCTGTCTTCCTGCATGTGGAGCCACAGAAGAGGTATCCTCTGATCGCTGGGTAAGCATCTAGATCGTATAGTCAAGCTCCTCATCGGAAATCTCTAAGTAATCACGTATGATGGCCCCTAGAGTATCCGACGAAACTCTTGCTCTCATAAGACTTTTTATGAGAGTGAGTTTCACCTTTCTCTCTCTACTAAAATCCATAATACCTAACATATAAAACAAAATGGGTTAGAAATCAATATATATACGTGTACATATGTATGTGTGTATGCATTAAGTATGTGTATGTATGCATGTGTGTGTGTATGTGTGTGTATGTGTGTGTATGTGTGTGTATGTGTGTATGCATGCGTATATGTGTGTATGCATCATTATGTGTGTATGTGTCTATGTGTGTGTGTATATGTGTGTGTGTATGTGTGTGTGTCTATGTGTATGTGTGTGCGTCTATGAGTGTGTATGTTTTTATGTGTGTGTATGTGTGTGTACGCATTATGTATGCATTATGTATGCATATGTGTGTGTATGCATTATGTATGTGTATGTATCATGTATGTATGTATGTATGCATATGCATATGCATTATGTATGTATATGTATGCATGTATGTGTATGTGTGAGTATGTCTCTCTATGTGTGTGAGTGTGTGTATGCATATATGTGTGTGTATGTGTGTGTATATGTGTTTGTATGTGTGTATGTGTGTGTATGCATCATTATGTGTGTATGTATCTATGTGTTTATGTGTGTGTGTATATGTGTGTGTATGTGTGTGTGTGTCTATGTGTATGTGTGTAAGTCTATGAGTGTGTATGTGTTTATGTGTATGTATGTGTCTATGTGTGTGTATGCATCTATGTGTGTATGTGTATGCATGTATGTATGCATGTGTATGTGTGTATGCATCATTATGTGTGTATGTGTCTATGTGTGTATGTTTGTGTGTATATGTGTGTGTGTATGTGTGTGTGTGTCTATGTGTATGTGTGGCTACGCATCTATGAGTGTGTATGTGTTTATGTGTGTGTATGTGTCTATGTGTGTGTATGTGTCTATGTGTGTATGTCTATGCATATATGTATGCATATGTGTGTGTATGAATTATGTATGTATATGTATGCATGTGCATTATGTATGCATGTAAGTGTTTGTATGCATATGCATAAGCATTATGTATGCATATGCATAAGCATTATGTATGCATATGTATGTGTGTGTTCTCTCTATGTGTGTGTGTATGCATATATGTGTGTGTATGTATGTATGCATGTGTATGTGTGTGAATGCATCATTATGTGTGTATGTGTGTATGTGTGTATGTGTGTGTATGTGTGTGCGCTTCTATGTGTATGTCTTTGTGTCTATGAGTGTGTATGTGTTTATGTGTGTGTATGTGTCTATGTGTGTGTATGTGTCTATGTGTATATGTGTATGCATGTATGTATGCATATGTGTGTATGTGTGTGTATGCATTATGTATGCATATGTGTGTGTATGCATTATGTATGTGTATGTATGCATGTGCATTATGTATGCATGTAAGTATGTATGTATGCATATGCATATGCATTATGTATGCATATGTATGCATGTATGTGTATATGTGTGTATGTCTCTCTATGTGTGTGTATGTGTGTGTATATGTGTCTGTATGTGGGTATGCATGTGTATGTGTGTGTATGCATCATTATGTGTGTATGTGTGTATGTGTGTGTGTATATGTGTGTGTATGTGTATGTGTGTCTATGTGTATGTGTGTGTATCTATGAGTGTTTATGTGTGTGTATGTGTCTATGTGTGTGTATGTGTCTATGTGTGTATGTGTATGCATGTATGTATGCATATGTATGTGTATGCATGTGTATGTGTGTGTATGCATCATTATGTGTGTATGTGTTTATGTGTGTATGTGTGTGTGTATATGTGTGTGTGTCTATGTGTATGTGTCGCTACACGTCTATGAGTGTGTATGTGTTTATGTGTGTGTATGTGTCTATGTGTGTGTATGTGTCTATGTGTGTGTATGTGTCTATGTGTGTATGTGTATGCATGTATGTATGCATAGGTGTGTGTATGTGTGTGTATGCATTATGTATGCATATGTGTGTATGCATTATGTATGCATATGTGTGTATGCATTATGTATGTGTATGTATGCATATAAGTATGTATGTATGCATATGCATATGCATTATGTATGCATATGTATGCATGTATGTGTATGTGTGTGTATGTCTCTCTATATGTGTGTCTATGCATATATGTGTGTGTATTTGTGTGTGTATATGTGTGTGTAAGTGTGTATGCATGTGTATGTGTGTGAATGCATCATTATGTGTGTATGTGTCTATGTGTGTGTATGTATGTGCGCATCTATGTGTATGTTTGTGTGTCTATGAGTGTGTATGTGTTTATGTGTGTGTATGTGTCTATGTGTGTGTATGTGTCTACGTGTGTATGTGTATGCATTTATGTATGCATATATGTGTGTATGCATTATGTATGCATATGTGTGTGTATGCATTATGTATGCATATGTGTGTGTATGCATTATGTATGTGTATGTATGCATGTGCATTATGTATGTGTATTTATGCATGTGCATTATGTATGCATATGTGTGCATATGCATGTAAGTATGTATGTATGTATGCATATGCATATGCATTATGTATGCATATGTATGGATGTATGTGTATGTGTGTGCATGTCTCTCTATGTGTGTGCGTATGCATATATGTGTGTGTATGTGTGTGTATATGGATGTGTATATGTGTGTGCATGTGTATGCATTATGTGTGCATGTGTGTATGCAACATTATGTGCATATGTGTGTATATGTGTGTGTATTTGTGTGTATGTATCTATGTCTATGTGTGTGTGTCTGTGTCTATGTGAGTATATGTGTGTGTGTATGCATATGTATGTGTGTGTAAGTGTGTGTGTGTGTGCGCATACCTTGCTTCAATGAGATGGGTCTCTCTCTCTCTCTCTTTGTCTCTCTCTCTCATGCTCTCTCTCTCTCTCGTGCTCTCTCTCTCTCTCTCTCTCTTTGTCTGTCTGTCTCTTCTTGCTCTCACATCCAAATCCGGGCACAAATGTGCTGGGAGAAATCAATTTTTTTTTTTACATTCCAGAGTGTGTATGTGTTTATGTGTGTATGTGTGTGTGTATATGGATGTGTGTATGTGTTTATGTGTGTGTGTATATGTGTGTGTATGTGTGTGTGTCTATGTGTATGTGTCGCTACGCGTCTATGAGTGTGTATGTGTTTATGTGTGTGTATGTGTCTATGTGTGTGTATGTGTCTATGTGTGTGTATGTGTCTATGTGTGTATGTGTATGCATGTATGTATGCATAGGTGTGTGTATGTGTGTGTATGCATTATGTATGCATATGTGTGTATGCATTATGTATGTGTATGTATGCATGTTAGTATGTATGTATGCATATGCATATGCATTATGAATGCATATGTATGCATGTATGTGTATGTGTGTGTATGTCTCTCTATGTGTGTGTCTATGGATATATGTGTGTGTATGTGTGTGTGTATATGTGTGTATATGTGTGTATGCATGTGTATGTGTCTGAATGCATCATTATGTGTGTATGTGTCTATGTGTGTGTATGTGTGTGTATGTATGTGCGCATCTATGTGTATGTGTGTGTGTCTATGAGTGTGTATGTGTTTATGTGTGTGTATGTGTCTATGTGTGTGTATGTGTCTATGTGTGTGTATGTGTCTACGTGTATGTGTATGCATGTATGTATGCATATATGTGTGTGTATGTGTGTGTATGCATTATGTATGCATATGTGTGTGTATGCATTATGTATGTGTATGTATGCATGTGCATTATGTATGCATATGCATTATGTATGTGTATTTATGCATGTGCATTATGTATGCATATGTGTGCGTATGCATGTAAGTATGTATGTATGTATGCATATGCATATGCATTATGTATGCATATGTATGGATGTATGTGTATGTGTGTGCATGTCTCTCTATGTGTGTGTGTATGCATATATGTGTGTGTATGTGTGTGTGTATGTGTGTGTATATGGATGTGTATATGTGTGTGCATGTGTATGCATTATGTGTGCATGTGTGTATGCAACATTATGTGCATATGTGTGTGTATTTGTGTGTATGTGTGTATGTGTCTATGTCTATGTGTGTGTGTGTGTGTCTATGTGAGTATATGTGTGTGTGTATGCATATGTATGTGTGTGTAAGTGTGTGTGTGTGTGCATACCTTGCTTCAATGAGATGGGTCTCTCTCTCTCTCTCTCTCTCTCTCTCTCTCTCTCTCCCTGTCTGTCTCTGTCTCTTTTTGCTCTCACGTCCAAATCCGGGCACAAATGTGCCAGGAGAAATCAAATTTTTTTTTTTACATTCCAGAGCATCGCATATGCGACGCTCTCCAGTTTGCCAACGTCGCTAGTACACGATGCTATTTGCGATGCACTCGTTTAGCGTCTCATAAGCGATGTAGGCATCGCTTATGCGACCAATGCCCATTAAAAAAAATCCAAAAATAACAGTGTCGCTTATGCGACACTAGTGTCGCATAAGCAACGGTGCTCGTTTTTTTTTCAATTTGGGAACGTCGCTACGCCCCCCTATTTCTTGTAGTGTTGTTTTGATCCATCAATTAATGGATAACCTTCCAAGAAACATATATGATTATTTGTTTTCATTAGCAAGCTAAAGAGGCTCACTATACTCTTCAGCCATCATTCTTAGCAGGTGTGAAGCATGATCTAGCCACACCACTTCATCTCTTGTGACTATACACCATCTCCTCCAACAGTTTTGAGGGGACTAGTGAGAGCGTGAATTTGGGTTGAAGGTGTGAGGGTGTGAATGAGCATTTGAGGGCACTACTGAGAGGGGGAATTTGGGCTGAAAGGGTGAGGGGGAAAATTCAGGTTTTAAGGGATCTGAGGGGACTAGTGAGAGCCTGGATTAAGGTTGAAGGGTTGAGGAGAAAATAGGATAGAGAGGGGCAAATAAGGATTGAAATCAAGGTTTGAGGATGATTTTGAGTGAGAAGGGAGTGGGGGAACTATTCTCTTTTGTACCCAAGAAAATTCTTCAAGGGAATGCTTCATGCCATTACCTAACAACGAATTGTTGCTCAATATAATGCACAACATTAATGCACAAAACTGTAATCCATGGACTCAATGGTCAAGGAGGCTAGGTAATGCTATCTCAAGTCATATCTTCATCCTCAAGAAAGAACAATATTGACCTAGCATAACCCAAGCAAGAGTGATATTATCTTATGCTAAACTACATGAAGAAATATTATTATGCATTAAAGAATGCTAAAGGTAAAGGATAGAATGTTGATGGGCGTGTTAAACAAATACCTACACCATTTTCTTTAACTATAAAGATTGAAGAAATTAATGCTATTTTTATGATGTTGATGTATTGAGACTGGTTAGTATTGTGCCCACTAAGGCTCTTATGGACAATTTCTATCCCCGCATGTGCGTACTAGATTCTGGTGCTTCTTTCCATGTGGAACCACATAGAGAATGGTTCTATACTCATGCAAAAAAGTCTCTTGGTACCATGAGACTTGATGAGTCTTATTAGTGTGATATTGTTGGTGTCAGAGATGTGGTTATGCAATTCATTGATGGCTTAAAATTTACTATCAATAATGTATGCCATGTACCTCAGTTATCATGGATTTTGATATCAAGTGGTCAACTTGATGGACTTGGTTACAAGGTGGTTTCCTATGCTCAGTCCTTTCACAAAAGGCAATATGGTTATTGCAAAAGAGAGCAAAGTTGGCTCACTTTATCCTTTATTTGTATCAAAGAAAGAACAATTGTTACATGTTCCTAAACAACCTATGGCTTGTATTTGGCATGGCCGTTTGGGCCGCACATCTCATAGTGGAGTGGAAAATTTTTCTCATTGTTGATACTTATTTGTGTTGTCTTTCTTTGATTTTTCATTTTGTGAGAATTTTCAATATGGAAAGCAAACTAGGAATGTGCATAAGATACACATTGACTCTTCAATTTAGTCTTTAGATCTCATTGATACAGATTTGTGTGGTCCTATGCCCTCAAGGTCATTAGGTGGTTCTCTTAACTTTGTCACTTTCATAGATGATGCTACTAGAAAAGTCAAGGTATATCCTATCAAATCAAAGGATGAGATATTCCCTACTTTCAAAAAATGGCTTGCTTCACTCGAGAGTGAAAAAAGAACTAAGATCAAGGCTTTATGTTCAGATAAAGAGGTTGAGTATACCTCACATGAATTCAGCCTTTTTTGTTAGTCTAGAGGAATTCCTAGAGAGTTTACAACTTCTTATAACCCAATAGAGATTGACATAGCTAAAAAGATTAATAGAAATATATAGGATAGAGTATATTCTATCTTCATTATGCAAACCTTTCATAAGGCTTTTGGGCAAAAGCAGTTTTGGATGGAATTCATGTGATTAGTCTTTCACCTAGTACTGCCAAAGGTCTAAAAGTGGCACAAGAGTTATGGACATGGAAGCCGCCATATTATGATGATCTTTGAGTTTTTGGGTGTGAAGTGTATGTTCATATACCTAAGATAAAAGCTCGACCATAAGCCAAAGAAATGCATTTTTCTTGGATATGGTTGTTGGATATCACTTATGGGATCCTAAAACATGATCTTTGATAAGAAGAAGTGATGTCATTTTTAGTGAGTCAAAGATGAGTAAAGAACCCATGAAGGAGGTTGAAGTGAGAAGAGTGGTATTTGAGGATACTAGTACTCTAGACTCTAGTTAGCATGCATAAAAATGCTACACATACAGATTCAAGAGAACTTCCAATCAAATGAATTTGAAAACGTTCTTGTTCAACAACCATTGAGACATTCTGCATGTGTATCATATCCACATATATATGTTCTAGGTTTGGATTTTATTATTGTAATAGATGCTTGTGAGCCTTCTTGCAACAAAGAGGCTATGCAAACAAAGGATCATGTCAAGTGGGAGCGTGCCATCAAGAGTGAATTGGATTCTAGTCACAAGAATGGTACTTGGGATTTAGTACATTTTCCAAAGGGTAGGAAACATGTCAATGCATATATAAGCTAAAATTCAAATCAGATAGTGCTTCTCGAAAGTATAAGGAAGCACTTGTTGCAAATGTTTTAAGAAACAACATGGTGTTGATTTTGAGGAAATATTATCTCTAGTAGTCAAGATGACTACACTATGGATGTTGCTTGGATTCATTGCAACAAAGGACTTAGAGTTAGTCCAAATGGATGTGAAAACTACTTTCTTTCATCTAGATATTAGAGATGATATCTATATGGAACAATCAAAGGGTCATATAGTTCCTTGAAAAGAAAGTCTATTTTTTAAGGTAAAGAAGAGCTTATATGGACTTAAACAATCCCTTAGACAATGGTACCAAAAGTTTGATGCTTTTATGAAATCTCAAGGCTATTCTCAAAGCAATGAGGATCATTGTCGCTACACAAAGAGATGCTCAAATGGAAGCTTGATATGAAAGGTACTTTATGTCGATGATATGTTGATTGTTGGGAAGTCCTCTGATGACTTCTCATTGCTCAAAAGGAAGTTGAATGTGGCATTCGATATGAAGGATTTGGGGGATACCAAACATATTGGTGGCATGTGTATTACTCATGGTAGGAAGGATCCATATACTTGTCTCAAAGTGAGGGCATATCCAAAGTATTTCATAGGTTCAGTATGTAGGGTGACAATGCATTGAGTACACCTTTACCTACATATATGAAATTGAGCAAGGCTGATTGCACCAAATCCGATGAGGAAAAGGAATTCATGAACAAAACTCCTTATCAATCTACTATTGGTAGTCTCATGTATGCTATGGTAGCTACAAACCTAGACATTGCATTTGTAGTGGGAGTTGTGAGAAGATATATGTGTAATCATGGCAAGAAGCATTGGGAGCTAGTCAAGATGATTTTGAAATATGTGAGTGGCACTAAGGAAAAGTGTCTATACTTGGGTAGAGGAAAGACATCCATTGTTGGTTACATAGATTCTCATTATCTCGGTTGTGTAGACCATCAAAAGTTTACATCATGGTACATTTTTCACTTTTCTGGAGGTGATATTTCTTGGAGATCTCATCTTCAAGAATGTACACTTGTTTCCACTATAGATGTACAGTATGTTGCAACAAGTGATGCATGTAAGCAAGCATTGTGGCTTTCTCATTTTGCTTATGATATGGGTTGACCTCAACAAACACCTCATTTGCTTAGGGATAGTCAAAGTGCCATTGCTTTGGCTAAGAATCTGGTCTATTATGCAAAGACCAAGCACATTGAGATGCAATATCACTTCATTAGAGATTCCGTATTGGTGTTCAGTGGGAGATTGTTACTGTTAGTGTCCATGTGAAAGATCATATGGCCATTAGAAACTTTGGTTTATGTTTTGTAATCAAACATATAGTGGCCTAGTCAACCTAGTGTGCATTATTCATTACTCGATAATTTGATTTTCATGAATAGTTACGGAACTTGAAAGTGAACCCTTGTTATTCGACCAAATTATTTGGTGTCATGTCAACTTGTTCAGATAGGAGCAAATAGTTTTTGCATGAAAATTTGGTGAGTTTTTCATCTAAAACCTTTTCGATCGAAATATTTTTTATCAAATTTTTTTTCGATACAAAAAACGGCCCATTGGAAAGCTTTTCGATGAAAAAGTATTTGGTCAAATACTTTTTTGATAAAAGAATGGCCCCGAAACTATACTTCATCAAAGTTACTTTATTTTTCTTGTATGTGTGTATGTGATTGTGATCTTTGTGATGCTTTGAATCAACATTGATTCTTACTTCACAGTAGTATGTGTATGTGCATATATGATTATGAGTGAAAACCTACTGTGATTGTTTAAATGAACATTGATTCTTACTTCACAATTGTATATGCATGTGTATGTTCGTGTATGATTGTATTGTGATTATTTGGTTCAATGTTGATTCTTACTTCACAATCATATGTGAATGTATATGTGATTGTATGATTGTGAGTCAAAATCTATTGTGATTGTTGGACTCAACATTGATTCTTTCTTCACAATAGTATGTGTATGCGTATGTGTGTGTATGAGTGTGAATTAAAATATATTGTGATGTGTTGGAAAGGTTTTTATCTTCATTTAAATGGTTCAAGAGTGAGAAGGTGACAATACATCAACTAGAGCTTTTTAGGTCTCTTGATGGCTTTGTCTTGTAGACTTATTAACACCTCATATCTATTGAACTATAAAGGGATCCAACATAGTTTTCTATTGTGATTGTCTCACTCAACATTGATTCTTACTTCACAATAGTATGTGTGTGTATGTGTATGTGTATGTGTAAGTGTGTGTACGTATGTGTGTGTATGTGTATGCATCTGTGTATGTGCATGTAAGTGTATGTATGTGTATGTGTGTATGTATGTATGTATGTATGGATGTATGTATGTATGTTTGTATATGTGTGTGTTTATTATATTTATTATTTTTAATAATATTATAACATGATTTTTTTATTAATTTTAATTTTTTATTTTTTAGGAGTTAAAGAAAAAATGAGAGCTTTTTGTGACTCCTACTTGCAATTTTTCACTTAAAATAGGTGTACGCATTAGAAACCAAGAGTTCTGGAACCAGAGTCACATATAATATTTACATATGATGAATGCGACTTTAGATCGAGAGCTCTTGGTTTCTAGGGATTATGGTCATTGTCCTACAAAAGAGGAAATCGAATATTCTACATATTGTGGATATAGATGTATGGGTGAGTAGATAAGAGTTCATCTAGATGATTTTGTGAGTATTATTAAATTTGATGTACTTTACATTAGTTTTATTGATGTTTAATTTTTTTATGTTTGTTATATGTAATACAGGAGCATTATGAAGAGGCCAATATCGATGACGTGGATTGATAGACAGAGGAGGAATGACATTGGATCTCTCTACCCATGATGCCTCTTTAGATACATCAGATCATGTGGATGATCATGATGATGTGGATGATGATGATCAAGGGGGTGATTAAGATAATTGATACTATTTACTTTGGATGTATTATATGCATTGATACACACACATACACACACATACACACACACACACACACATATATATATAATATCCGTATGAATTTAATTATATCCGTATGAATTTAATTACATCATATCCGTATGAATTTAATTAAGTCTATGGTGTGAGTTCATAATTTTATTAATTTTAGAGTGTTTATTAAATTAATTTATTTTATTAAAGAAAATTATATGAGTGAAATGTACTAATTATTTTTACTATAATTTATATTTAACATGTGATCAATTTCTTTAATTTTATAATTCATTTATATTATATGTTTGTATGTGTCCCTTTGTGTGTTTGTATATGTGTGTGTATATATGTGTATGCATGCGTATGTATATGACTACATGTGTGTGTGTATGTGTGTATATATGTGTATGTGTGTGTGTATATTTGTACGTACCTACATTGCCAGCATCTTTGTGAACTTACTTGTGTGTTCTCAGGTTCTCTCTCTCACCCTCAATCCTAGCACAAATTTGCTGGGAGAAATTCATTTATTTTTTTGGATTCACATGACATCACTTATGCGACGCTTCTAAGTCGAAGGCAGTTCGCCACGGTTGCTAAGAGCAGCCCTAATCTGGGACTCTCTTATAGACAATAGTTACATACCTCACATAAGTGATGTTAACCGTCGCATATGCGACAAAGTAGTATGAAAGTTTGGAAACGGCGGCTTGTTTACTGACAGTTCAGAAAAGAAAAACCATGATCTTATTAGACAACATCTTCTAATGCTTCTTTTAGTAATCTGTGATTTTGATTCTTGATGATGAGTCGAACCTGCTCCTTATCTTTGATGACAACACTTTCACGTCAAAAAGGATAACATGTCTCCTTCCAACCTTTAACTAGGACGATTGGAGATTGATGACAGGCCTCTTCAGCTGATCTCTCTAAGAGTCCCGTGGCGATTGATATTAAAGGCTCGGAGCAAGAATGGTTCCGCATAGATGCAACAAGAACACATGCTACAACTATTCTTATTCAGAAAAGTGAATGACGGTGATGACAAACTTTAACTGCCCCCATATGAGGATCGCATAAGCATTGGGCTGTTGTTGAATATGCTGATAAAAGAATGACGAGCATGCTCGTTATTATGCACTGTGCAGAGAAGGCACGCACAATGCCGCTTAATGACATCCATCAAGCTATCAGAAAGTACTTGAATACCATTTCAACAGATTTTTCCGGCATTGAAACAGAAGCGTTGCCCTGAGGAGTGTCTTCGCTCATGAGGAGTGTCTTTTGAATACTACTACAAAAATAAGGTATGCAGATAAACAGCTTGACAAGATGATGATATATTAATGCAGATATATTAAACAGCTTGACAATTTGATAAACAGCTGGACAAGATATGTGGCTTTCGGTTGGAGAGCCACATGATAGGCATTTTGCTGGAGGAAATTGAGTATTAGCAAGTGGGTTCATATTACACTTCCAGCAGCATCGACAACAGTGATATGTCATGAATAAGCAACGCATCAATGCATCTTTCTATGAGGCGACACGAACACGTTGTCCTGCTATGGTAGACAGTAGCCCTTTGGTATGCACGAAAGACATCTTCTTTCCAACCCAAAGCAATGTAAATTTCTATCATGCAAAAGTTATGTGATACTCTATCATGCAAAAGTTATGTGATACTTTGTGGAATAAACAGCGTTGAGTTTCTCTCTCTCTCTCTCTCTCTCTCTCTCTCTGCATGTGCGTGTATATATATCTACTACATGTTCCCAACGTGTTATGCTGTTAGTACTACTTTTTAGAGTTTTGACGCTACTCCATCTTCTCTCACACATGTTGTAAATATGCTTTATGGCATGTTGGCTACTGATTTTCTATTCCACACATATCCTCTTGTTGTAACAGATTATTTCAAGCCACTTATATCAAGGAGAGAAGTTTTTGCAACAATTAATATTTGAGAGAGGATTTATTATAGTTGTTTTAGTATTCATTCACTAAGCTACGTATGTGTAATGATACATTGATTTGTGCATATGTTTCTATAGACTTAGTGTACATAAACATGCTTTGTAAAGGTAAGGATTGTGTCCCAAGCTTTCGACATACAAAATCAAGTACTTTTCAAATGCCTTGATGCATAGACTGTTTATAAGACTCCATGGTATTCCAATAAATCAGGAAAGATATTTGTAAATCAACTTTACAAAATCCATGGTATTCCAATAGAGATAGCCTCTAATAGACACTCTAGATTTACAAGGCATTATTGATGAGAAATCTTTAGCAGACTTGAGAATAAACTGAGCATGAGTACAATTCAACATCTCGAAATGGATAGATATACTAAAAAATTCAATCAGCTTTTGGAAGATATATTCCGAGCTTATGTTACTTCCAAACAAACTTATTGTGAATATTATCTTCCTTAGTCATGTTTCCCTACAATGGTGCCAAGATTTCATGAAATGAAATTAGTTTATTCATCTTGATGTATGGGTTCTGTCCTAGGTCTCCATATGCAATGGTAAACAAAATGAAAGGGTTCAAGCAACTCAAGAATTACTTCAAGAAATGAATCTAAGCATAAATTATCATAGAAGAAGTTGAAAAGGGTTCAATATCGGCAAGAGTTTATGCTAATCCAAAAAGACGTGAAATTTCTTTCAAGTTTGAAATGAAGTTTTTCTCCAAGTTTCAAAAAGATTGGAAAAGCTCAAAATCGATAGATGGACTAAGTTATCACCAAGATATTGTAGTTCTTTTACAATTACAAGAAAATTTGGCATTCATGCATATAGATTACAAGAAAAGTTGGCATTGATGGATATAGATTACAACTTCTAGAAGAAAGTTGGAGTCACCTAGTATTCCATGATAGCTGACTCAGAAAAATTGATAGATTCAGATCATCTCATTGGACAAAAGATATTGCTTCCACTTCAAGTAAGTAAAACATTTCCTCACAAACCTTGATGGATAGCTTGCACTCGATAGAAACATACAAGAAGTCACTTGTATTAAGAGTACTTGACAAAATGGAATGAAAGAGTTTCCATGGGTTTATTTTGGATCCAGAGGCTTTGTAGAAAGTATCCAAGCACCTCCAAAATGTCTCCAGGATGGTACAATCGTAGTGGACAAACACGTTCATATCATCGGCAAAAAGATTCAAGGTGATCTGGTCGTGGTCATGAGGCAATCAGAGGCCTTTGATATTACTTGCTTCCACCCTTTTGTGGCCATGGCAAAGAGAAAGGGAGCCAACGGGCACCCTTTTCTAATTGATCTTCTAAGTTTGATCATCTTCAAAAGTTTTCCATTAACATTAATTTGAGTCGACGCGTTTCCTAGAAGGGTCAAGATCATCTTGGTGAATTTTTTACTACATCTGAGATCTTTAAGTGACTGCAGAATATAGTCCCATTCCAACCTGTCATAGGCTTTCTCAAAGCCGATTTTGAGGAAGACCACATCTTGTCTTGACTCATTTGTGAAGTTGAGACCTTCCCAGATATCTATAATGTTTTCCAAAATTAACCTGCCTTTGATGAATCCCTTTTGGTCTTTGCTTAACCATGCTCTCAGATGGTTGGAAACTCTGTTGGCAATGACTTTGGCAATGATCTTATATCCCGTTTGGAGCATCATAATGGGACGCCGATTCTCAATTCTGTTCTTTTCCCATTTTTGTGTATAAACTTGATAATGCCATTGTTGATACAGGTTAGAAGAGCACCGAACTCGATTGCCTCTTGCCAGACCAGGCAAAGAGGGGTGGTGACCACCAACTTGAAGGAGTTTAAGAACTCATTAGTGAGCCCATCCAGCCTCGGGCTTTTACCATAAGGGAGGGCATCAATGACTTCAATGGTTTTTGCTTCTGAGATAGGGGCATCAAGTAGGGAACGAAGGTTGGGTGGGATCCTATGAGAGGATACCCTTGATAAGGCTGCCATGCAGTCCTGTCTATGGTGGGAGAGGGGGGTTGAGATCCCCATGAGTCTCATAAAGTGCCCTTCAATAATCTCGAAATTTTCTTCTTTCGTATTGCATACATTGCCATTTGAGTCTAGCAATAGGGGGATCAATTCTCTGTTTTGTTTCCTTTTAAGGATGCGCCACGTCTCTTTGGTGGGTTTGTCGGCTTTGCCACCCCACCACTCCTTAAAGAAGGTTTGCAAAATTTTCCTTTGTATTTCTTCATCGTATCTCAACTACGCTCTGATTTTTCGAAGGCCATTCTAGGACTGAGCTTTTGCTATGTTCACTTCCTCCTCAAGTCTCCAGAGTCTATGATATAGAGCTTCTCTACATGCCCGCCGAACAATCTCGAGCATTTTTTTTAATCTAATCATGATCTATGGCGACTTATCAACTGCAGGTCTCCAGCACTTGGCTAGGGATGAGCCGAAAGCGAATGCCTCCTTCCACACTTCCACAATTTCATGATGGACTGAGAGGAGAGAGAAGGAGGACATGTAGGCATGGAACCACAGAGCCTTACGGACTTTGGTGAAAGGTTGGAAAGTGATGACGATTGGGTAGTGATCAAAGATGGCAAAGTCAGTGCATTGCAAGAGGGAAGGGTGGCCCCACTGATAAATAATGTTCTGAGTAGTGTAGCATCTATCCAGTTTAGCTTTCCTCAAGTCCTCACCCACTTGGAGATTAGACCAAGAAAAGCCACGTGAATCTTTGAATTCGACCAAATCCAAATACAGTTTGGTCTTGTCCCACATTTCTTTCTCCCTACTATTGATGACTCGGCCCATGTCCTTCCATCTGTCCGCAAGTTTCTCCACCATATTGAAGTCACCACAAATTAGCATGTTGTGGGGGAGCGATTCCAAGGAGTCCCCGGTGTTCAGTCTCTCCATCTCCCCATTGGGGGCATACAAGGAAACAAGAGTAAAATGAAAGGGGGCACCAAAGGAAACAACAATCCAATAATGGTTCTCATCTTCAATGGAGTTCTCAAGCTTTGCTCCAACCTGTTTACTTCTTTTCACTGCACGCATTTGTGGAGGCCTCAAAGGTTCAGGTGCAATATCATCTTTCTTTTAAGGGACCTTCATTACTAAAGACGTGGTGCTTTTCTTTAACCTATTTATTTCTTTCCACCGCATGCACCTCGTGGATGAGGAAACTCTGTGCAACCTCCCATGAAAAATCTTGGTTGTTCTTTGCTTTATATCTGAGTTTGATGTGTGAATTTGGGTTGCCAGGCACACATCCAATGGCTAAGAATGTGATATTCTTAGTCACCCTCTTCAGCTTTTCAGCCTCTCCCCTTTCTAACTTTTGGGCGTTGGATATGTCTTTGTTCTCACACATCTGACCCTATTGTATTTCTCCAGCCTATTTACTTCTTTTCACGGCACACATCTATGGAGGCCTTAGAGGTTCAAGTGCAATGTCTTATTTCTTTTAAGGGACCTCCATTACTCGGGACCTGGTGCTTTTCTTTAACCTATTGATTGCTTTCCACTATATGCACCTCGTGGATGAGGAAACTATGTGCAACCTCCCATGAAAAGTCCTAGTTGTTATATCTCTTTGTTTCCACTCTTCGAGACCTCATCCTTTTGCATTGTAGCCTGATGTGTGCCCGCAAACAGGGTAACTTATGACAATGATCATCATCTTGTTAAACACTAGAGGGCTAACCAACCCTTCAAGAGCAACCATCATTGACCAATGGCGTCGTGACATTCTTAGGAGAATCTTTCCACGAATTATTTGGTGAGAATTTATGGCAAATCAAATCCGAAAGCCTTGGAACACTTTTAGGTAAATATTCAAATTTGAATCTTGGCTCCAATAAAAAGGCTATAAAAGAGGACCATCTAGTCACGTGAAATGAAACCAGATATAGCAGACAGAAGTACATGGAATAGCTAATCAAATGGTGTTTCACATAAAATAAATATACCAAGGTAGAAGGAATCCATAGGACATTCCATTATTTTAAGGAGGGTAGATCAAAACATTAACAAACAAGATTTTCAACTCCGTATCTCTTACGTGTATATGAATCATCTACGTCAAAAATTAAGCATGGGCTCACGCTTTTTCTTATTAAATTGCAAATTTTGATAATGCATGCATGCTCATTAGTTTCTTCCATGTACTTATGGTATAAATGAGATAATTGTTCAAACCGTGGAGCATTCCAATTGAAGGATGATTAGTTAATAGTAGCGTGTGTTGTTATTGTTGTTGTTGCTATTATTGTTGTCTATGTTCCTTTTTGTAAATGGAGGTTTGGCAAGCCTCTACTCCCCCAAGCTTTAACTTTGAAAGAACAAGTATACAAATGAATAAGCATAGTATCTTGGGTCCAATAGCTTGTGTTGTTGTTCTTGCTATTACTTATATTGTGCATGTTGTTTTTTCGTAAATAGAGGTTTAGCAAGTGCCCATTCCCCTGAGGTTTAACTTTGAAAGAACAATTATACAAATGAATGGGCATGATACCCGTGGGATCCCATGTATCCCACATCAAAGCATGGTTTAGATAAGATCACAACTAGTTAGACAAGGTCACGGCAAGCACCTACTCCAGCGAGCTTTAACTTTGAAAGAACAACTGTTCAAAGCAATAGGCATAGTACCCGAGGTCCAATAGAATGTGTTGTTGTTCTTGCTATTATTGTTGCACATGTTGTTTTTTTTTTAATGGAGCTTTGGCAAGTGCCTACTCCCCCGAGCTTTAACTTTGAAAGAACAATTGTACAAATGATGGGCATAGTACATAGGGGACTCCGCATATCCCACAAAGCACGGGTTAAACAAGATCACAATTGGTTACAAGTGATTTAGACAAGTGAAAGCCATTACATGTCGAGCCTGTGGGTTGAATACAAGAACTCTGCCTCAAGAGGCTAGTGCTTAACCAACCCAACTACGAGGGGTGTTGTTCTTAGTTTCAGTGTTGTTGTAGTTAATGCTACTATTGTTGTGGTTAATGCCACTATCCAAGTCTCCATGTGTAAATGAGGAATAGCGGCACTCTAAAGGACTTGAATATATTTTGTTGTTTTCCTCCTCCCCCATCCTTTTCGCTTGTCTCAGTGTTTGTTTGCCTATTTTGCTTGTCTGAGTGTTTGTTGCCTGTTTTTACTTGTCTCAGTATTTTTTTTTTTGAGAGTACAATGAATTGAAAACATAGTCACACACCCAACCTTGTAAGGTAAAAGCATCCATCTGTGAGAAACTCATAAATACATGTCCAGCCAAGACTTAAACTCACGACTTCCTTCTTAAGACTCAAGGCATCAAACCACTTGATTACGTGAGCTTGGACACTTGGTTGAGTGTTTGTCTGCTTGTGTGTTTGTAAGATATATGCCTCCTAGTGGCTTGTTTTCTAACATTTTAGAAGAGAAAATTCATCATTCAAGATCATCTACTGCTTCTTTTAGTAATCTTTGCTTTTGACTCTTGATGATTAGTCGAACGTGCTCTTTACCTTTGATGACAACACTTCGGCTCCTCTGATGACAGGCGTCGTCAACTCCTCTGCCGAAGAATCCCGTAGCTATGGATATTGAAGGCTCGGAGCGAGAATCTTCCCGCACAGAAGAAACAAGAACACATGCTACAACTATTCTTATTCAGAAGAGTTAATGAAGGTGAAGACAATCTTTATCCTCCCCCCCATATGAGGATCGCAAACGCATTGGGCTGTTGTTGAATATGCTGATAAAATAATGTCCAGCATGCTCGTCATTATCCACTGTGCGGTGAAGGCACGCACAATGCTGTTTAATGAGATTCATGAAGCTATGAGAAAGTACTTGAATACCATTTCAACATATTTTTGCGGCATTGGGGCAGACGCATTGCCCTGAGGAAAGATCTACGAGTTGCTATTATTACAGCCTCTTCGCTCATGACGAGTGTCCTTTGAGTATTACTACAAAAACAGGATACGCAGATAAACAGCTTGACAAGATGATCATATATTAACTACACTCTTTACTTTCGGTTCGAGAGCCACATGATAGCCATGTTGCTGGAGGAAATTGAGTATCAGCAAGTGGGTTCATACACCCCA
The DNA here is from genome assembly GCA_020310875.1 of Ceratopteris richardii. Taxonomy (NCBI): domain Eukaryota; kingdom Viridiplantae; phylum Streptophyta; class Polypodiopsida; order Polypodiales; family Pteridaceae; genus Ceratopteris; species Ceratopteris richardii. The sequence goes on from CM035412.1 coordinate 182,292,474, forward strand.
GCAGCCTCGACAACAGTGATGTGTCGTGAATAACAAACGCATAAATGCATCTTTTTCATGAGGCGACACGAGCACGTTGTCCTGCTATGGTAGACAGTAGCCCTTTGGTATGCACGAAAGAGTTCTTCTTTCCATCACAAAGCAATGTAAATTTTATATTATGCAAAAGTTTGGTGTGCCGAAGTGAAAGGACAATAGCAGCAAAAAGTCATGTGATACTTTGTAATGTTACGTGGTTTGTGGAATAAACAACGCTGAGTCTCTCTCTCTCTCTCTCTGTGTGTGTGTGCGTGTATATATATCTACTACATATTCCCAAGGTGTTATGCTGTTAGTACTACTTTTTAGAGTTTTGATGCTACTCCATCTTCTCTCGTGTGTTTTCTGGTACTTTTTAGAGTTTTGGTGCTACTCCATCTTCTCTCGTGTGTTTTCTGGTAATTTAGCTACTGATTTTCTATTCCACACATATCCTCTTTTTGTAACAGATTATTTCAAGCCATTTAAATCAAGGAGAGAAGTTCTTTATTTTCCTTACTCAGTCTATCACTTCCTATACAGACTTGATACCACTACTTATAGAGGCAGGATTGCTTCTAATCCAAAAACAAGCTTGAACAAGCTAAACATGAGTGCTACTCTATAAGTGTTTATGTAGGCACAAAGCATCGTAGGCAAGTACAACTTTGGCAATACCCCCAAGGAGTGGTCGATCGAGAAGTCCCTATTCCTTCTCGGCAAAAGAATTGCTAACTACAAGAACCCCCTCCCCCTTCAGACATCACAAAGAGCTATAGTATGTCAACAATAAGCTTAAAACCAAGTGGGCTCCGCATGATGGGGATGAGAGGTTTATCAACCTGCTCTATAGCTTCATGTAAGCTTAGAAAATTCTACCACAAAGGCTTTGGCAGATCGTCAGAAAGAAAATTAGACTTTAGAAACATTTCAATTGGCAGCATGCTCTGCTGGGAGAAGCGATCAGTTGCTTTGCATCTCTCTGAAATGCCATCAGAGGGGAGGCCCTATGGAAGATCTGGCAACAAAGATGTGCTAGCAACTTTGCTGACTCCCCCATAGTTTGGTCAATTGAGAAATCATTGTTCTTCATTGGCAAAAGGATTACTAATTGTAAGAAATCCCCCCCTTGTAGGCATCATCAAGTGCTCCTTATGATCAACAACAAGCTTAAACCCATGTGGGCTCTGCATGAGGGTGATGAAAGGGTGATTTATCTTCTGTGCAACCTAAACTCTGTGAAAGCTACCCCCGCTCTGTGGGATTCGGGGGATCGCTTGGGCACTAGTCCCCTTCTATTGTACTTTTCTTTTAATTAATTCAAGTTCGGGAGAGTAGGATAAGGCCGAAATTCCTTTACATTAAAAAAAAAGATTGTTCCCAATCTACTAAATATTACAGGATAAATTTCTACAAAATCTTTAGCCATACGTCATTGGTAGTTTCTACTAATCCATTTTTTCCTTTGAGACTATGGAGATATAGATTTATGCTTGATGGAAAATTACTTAATAATATTCTAGATTACTTGGTTCATGAAATGAGTACCCCAATCAAATACAGATTCTATAGAGAGACCAAATTCTCAAAACAATTATCCTAATGAAATTCTAGCTAGAGTAAGGGCATTCTCTTGATTGATAACCCAATCCTCTTCTCATCTATTTGCATAATTTGTACAAGTTAGAATATACATATTTCCCATGTTGGTTTGAGACTAAGAGATCATAAAAATGAAGACCAAACCTATTTTTGAAAAGGCTCGAATGTTAGAATTTTCCACAATGGGAATAAATTTGGACGTAAGGGCTCCCCCATTCTTTGGCAACTATTACAAATGGAGACTTGGTGGTGATCATCCTTGTGCATTGTAGCACACCATAAACTAGATTGGAGGATTTTCGTTCTCACTAATTCGACATTGAAACGAACTCCTCCGGGTTCTTGATGTGCTTCTTGAATCACTACAAAAGCATTGGTTCTACACCCCATATCAACGCTCTTCTAATATCCTTATGATATAGTTGTACAATAATGAAACTTAATCTTTTAAAAAATGTTCCCAAAAAACCTTCTTCTCACCTTACTCAATTTTGAAGCCATAATACTACTATTCATAAATTAGAACATATTGTTATGCCAAGTGTAAGTATCTACCTGTTGTAAGAGGAGTAAGTCTCTGTGTTTGGGCAGACGTGCAAAGGTTTTTCTTCAATTGAGATCTTGTAGTACAATGGTTTGAGTAGGTAATCTTTTTAATCAACCAAAATGGAGTGCACATTCTTGCATCCATATGAATTGGTTAGGGGACACATCGAGCAATCTGTTGACGGGAACAAAAATAGAGGCCAAGCACTTGAAGTGTCTAGAATGCCAAAAAATGTTTATGAGGAAGTGTTGAACTTCTTTTGGGAATCTAACTGCAAAGGCCTCTTCAATAACTTTTTCTTTATCTAGAAAGATAAAAATCCCTTCATTTGATATGAAACTATGTAATCAGTTATGAGAACTAAATTCAAAATAAAATTTAGTTGGGTTTTAATTGAGAAGGATTGATCTACGTTCCTCAAAATGAAAATAAAAAATATTGTAAATGGGAATCCTTGAATTCAAAGACAAACAAATCATTTAAAAAATCATTAAAGAGTTTGGTGAGATAAGGGCCAATTATTTCTTGCATAGAGTATTGGAATGTACTTTACATTTCTAAGACCAAACTATATAAACGTGGAAGCCTTGATGATGTTTCTTTTGGCACATTGAATTTTTCCATTCCAACTTGGTTGTACCTGCTAAACACATCCATGAATGAAAACATTTCTCTACCTATGACCTCATCTATTATACTATGAAAACATACTAAGGGGAATGGATCTAGTATCGTAGCCACATTGAGTTTTTTTATAATTTACATAGTTCAAAGTTTCTTTTTCTTTTTGACGACTATTATAACTAGAGACCTGACTTTTAAGTGATCAGAGGTTCATCACTCTTGCAAGTAAGAAGACACACACAATCATATTATCGGGAATATGCTGCAAAAGGACTACCATGTCCTTTATCACCCCGATAACTCTCATACAATCTTCCAAGCTACCCATGATCAGGCACATACATCTTCTAGTTTGGCATTATCTGTGTTCGATCCAAATTTTGTAAATAATTCTTCATAGTGGTTGTCTATATGATTAGTATGAAATATAATATTCAACCTGAGTAACTCTAGAACCTATAGATGAAATGCATATCCATGAACAAGTGTACACATTTTTCCAAATGATGGTTTGGTCTCTTGGATTCATAGGACATGTGATTTATACCATTAGAGCAAAACTCATGTTCTCAAAGCTATATAAAGTGCTTCAAAGGCATGTTGTAACTTTTTACTCTATTCTTCAATTAAGCTCTTTAGAACACTCTCTTCCCTCCTATTCATGATACATTTCTTATATAGAGCATCATTTCAAACACCTTTTTAAGCTCTTTAGAATACTCTCTTCCCTCCTATTCATGACACATTTCTAAAATAGAGCGTCATTACAAACACCTTTGTTGAGCTTTCAAGGAGTAGTATTGTTTATGGTAACTTCCATATCAATGTGTTATAAGTGAGGAGTGGCAACAAGAAAGATATTTCAAAGAGCTCTGCAACCTTCACAATTTGAAGCATTCCACAAAGAAGAGAAAAACCATATGGACATAGAGAAGAATGAAGTTGTTTATTGATGGTGCGCAGCAGCTATGGCGACATCTACAGACACACAATGATGATAGATGGCCGAGAGGAGAGAGAGAAAAGTTTCTGTAAAACTTCGCATCAACGGCGGTAGTGAAAAAATCTATTATAAACCTTGTTTTGCTTTTACATAAGTGAACGCATAGGATGCCAGATCATCAATTCTCCCCCTCAAGCTCAGAATGAGCTTGAATACAAAATGAAAGAAATACATATGTCCATACAAGATGAAATAACATGAAATGAAATCTAGATACAAACTAAAGTTTTCTAACTCCTAAAGCTTCTCTGAAATAGATGAACTTTTCTTTCGGAAGAGCTTTCGTGAAGATATCCGCCACTTGTTCTCTAGTGCTGATGTGGATCAGCTCCACTTCTCCTTCGATGACCTTTTCACGAACAAAATGATAATGAACTTCGATGTGTTTTGATCTCGCGTGATAAACTAGATTGTTCGATAGCATAATGCTGCTCACATTGTCACAATAGATGACCACTTTTCCATTGATGTAGACTCCCATGTCGTCGAGTAGGTACTTAATCCATGTTTCTTCACAAACATCTGGTGTAATGCCTCTATATTCAGCTTCGATACTTGACAAAGCGACAGTTGGTTGCTTCTTGCTACTCCATGAAATGATTGCACTTCCAAGAGAAAATGAAAATCCACTTGTTGACCTTTGATCCATGACATTTCCTGCCCAATTCGCATCTGTGTATGCATATATACATGGCTGAACTTTTCTCTCATAAAACAAGCCAAAGCTGCATGTTCCTTTCAGATATCGCAATATGCGTCTCACTGCATCCGAATGCACTCTACATGATTTATAAATAAACTAACTCACTAAACCAACTGCAAAACTCAAATCCGGTCTTGTCTTTTTTACATAAATCAAACTTCCAACCATCTTCCTATACATATTGGCATCATGCAAGTACTTCCCATCATCCATATTAACATCAACTGGTGTATCAATAGGTTTGCATGCTCTCATACCAAATCTCTCAAGCATTTCCAACATATAATTGTGTTATATCATCCAAATTCCCTCTTTCATTGAAATTACTTCAATTCCCAAAAAGTATTTTAGCTCTTGCGAATCCGACATAAAAAATTCAGATTTTAGTTGCCTTTTCAAATCATCAATCCTCTTCTCATCATTTACAGCAATGATCGAATCATCGACATAGATTACTAATAGAATCATTTTGCTTCCTTGATACCATACAAACAGTGAATAATCAGCCTTCGATTGCATAAATTTCAGATCCAAGGACATCTTAATGAATCGTTCACACCATGCTTTTGGTGCTTGTTTCAAACCATAAAGCGCTTTCTTTAACTTGCATACATAGTCAGAATACTTTGGATGCACATAACCTTCTGGTTACTGCATATAGACTTCCTCATGCAATTTTCCATTCAAGAACAAATATGGATTACATGCATATTGTTCAAAGTTTTGTGAGTTGTCAAACGACTGTGTGCAATATATTATCTATTGACATAATATATAAAATAAGGAGAATTTACATATTAAGGAGCTAGAAAAATGCTCGATGGCTTTGATTTTCGATATACAAAACATGCAGATAAACAAGATATGCAGATAAACAACATATGCAGATAAACAAGATATGCATATAAACAGCTTGACAAGATGATGATATATTAACTATACTCTTTACTTTCGGTTCGAGAGCCATGTTGCTGGAGGAAATTGAGTATTAGCAAGTGGGTTCATATTACAGTTCCAGCAGCATCGACAACAGTGTCATATGTCATGAATAAGAAACGCATATAAATGCATCCTTTTTATGAGGCGACACGAACACGTTGTCATGTTATGGTAGACATTCGCCCTTCGGTATGCACGAAAGAGTTCTTCTTTCCATCACAAAGCAATGTAAATTTCTATTATGCAAAATTTTGGTGTGCCGAAGTGAAAAGACAATAGCGACAAAAAGTCATGTGATACTTTATAATGCTACGTGGCTTGTGCAATAAACAACGTTGAGTCTCGCTCTCTCTCTCTCTCTCTCTCGTTTATGTAGGCACAAAGCATCGTTAGCAAGTACTGTACCCAAGCTACTGAATATTATAGGAAGGATTTCCACAAAATCTTTAGCCATATGCCATTGGTACTTTCTATTAATCCATTTTCCTTTCGAGAATATGGAGCTATAGATTTATGATTGATGCAAAGTTATTTAGTAATATTCTAGATTAGTTGGTTCATGACATGAGTACCCCAATCAAATACAAATTCTAGAGGGAGGCCAAATTTTCAGAAAAATTATCCTATTCAAATTCTAGCTAGAGTAAGGGCATTCGCTTGATTGACAACCCAATTCTTTTCTCATCTGTTTGCATAATTTGTACAAGTTAGAATATACATATTTCCCATGGTGCTTGTAGACTAAGAGATCACAAAAATGAAGACCAAACCTATTTTTGAAAAGGCTCGAGTGTTAGAATTCGCTACAATGAGAATAAATTAGGAGGTGAGGATTCTCCCATTCTTTGGCAACTATTACAAATGGGCACTTGGTGGTGATTATCCTTGTGCATTGTAGGACACCATAAACTAGATTTGAGGACTTTATTTCTCGCTAATTCCACATTGAAATGAACTTCTTCAGGTTCTTGATGTGCTTCTTGAATCACTACAAAAGCATCGGTTGTACACCCCATAGCAACGCTCTTGTAATCTCCTTATAATATAGTTGTCCAGTAATGAAACTTTATCTTCTAAAACAGGGGGTAGGTTTGGAAATCTTTTTATTTTTTTTAATATAAAGGAAGTTCGGCATTAGCCTACTCTCTCGGACTTGAATTAAATAAAGAAAAGTACAAGTGAAGGGGACTAGTGCCCACGGGACCCCCCAAATCCCACAAAGTAGGGGAAGCTTTTACAAAGCTTAGATGGCATTACAAAGAAGGTTAATCACCCTCTCATCACCCTCATGTGGGGCCCACTTGGGTTTAAGCTTGTTATTGAACAAAAGGAGTACTTGATGATGCCTGAAGGGGGGGGGGGGGATTTCTTACAGTTAACAATCCTTTTGCCAAGGAGGAACAACGATTTCTCAATTGACCACTCTTTGGGGGAGTCACCGAAGTTGAAAGCACATCTTTCCCGCCAGATTTTCCATAGGACCTCCCCTCTGATGGCGTTCCAGAGAGTCGCGGAGCAGCCGATCGCCACTCCCAGCAGGGCTTGCTGCCAAATGAGATGTTTCTGAAGTCTCATTTTCTTTTCAACTGTCTGCGAGAGTCTGTTGGAGTTGGGGCAGGTAAAGAAGATGTGTGAAACATCTTCGATAGCCCGATAGCAGCATTTGCACCAGGGAGGAATCCCACAAAATTTGCTAGCTTTAAGGTTGGTCCAGATTCCATGATGAAGAATTTGCCATAATAGGATTGACTTTTTGATTTCTATGAGGGGGTGCCAGATAGCCATGAACTTCATGTCCCATCGAAGCCGCGTCCATGACAAGCACCACTTCTTGTTGAGGTTAACCTGATAGTCAATTGTTTCTTTGATGTTCGGGATTTTTGAAAGGCTATTCCCGTTGTGCCATTTGAGTCCAAGCGAGCTCGAAATGTCGTGTCCCATGAGAAGGCGAACTTTGTGTCGGTCCCATGCGAGACATTTGCTTTGCAAAGTGTTCCATTCTTCATACGAAATGTTGACGCAAGGGTCAATATCCTCGAAGTTGATCCAGCGGTTGGTGTCTTGTTTCCAGAGATGTTTCCATTTTTTGAAGCCTTTGTTCCATAAGTTCTTGGCATTTTGAATGTTCCAAGATTCCACACTCTGTATGCCATGTCTCGGAAACCAGATAGAGTTGTTTTGTCTGATACCGGCTGCCCACTTCTAGTCTTCACTTATTCTTGTGTAGCTTTTGAATTTATTCCAACTCTTCCATAGGGAGCTCACGAGATTAGAGCCTTTCGGGAAGACGGGGATCGGGGAAAACAGCAAGGTCAAGATGTCAAGATTCTTCCAATTTGGGAAACCCATGAGAGCCAACTCATTCTTGTTTCTAAAGATCAACTTGGCCCACGAGGCCTCCCCATTGCACCAAGCCTTAATCATCCATTTGGCCGCAAGTTTGTTAGCCATGCACCCAATGTCCAGGATACCAAGTCCCCCACTATCTCTATGGCTGGTGCAGATGGACCATTTGATTTTAGGCACCCCCCTCCTATTGTGGTCACCCGTCCAAAGGAAGTTTCTACAAATACTATCCAGTTTGGACAGATCTTGCTCTTTCGGTCTCCAACAAGAAAGGAAATAAATGGTAGATGAAAGAGGAACGTGTTGATAACCATAGCACGACCAGCAAGATTGATTTGCATACCTCTCCAATAGTTAAGCTTGTTTTTGAGTTTGGCCAGCACCCAGTTCCACCGTTGTTCCATAGAGACGCCAAACCCCAAGGGAATCCCAAGAAGCCGAAAAATTTGGCCCTGCAGAATGATTTGACAGCCATGATCAATGAGAAGTTCGGGCTGTGACCCAACAATAGCTCTAAAGGCGGTCTTAGAGTGGTTGATTGTGGATCCAGAGGCTTCACAAAAAGTATCGAGACACCTCCAGAATGTCTCGAGGCTGGTACTATCATTGTGAACAAACGCGTTCATATCATCGACAAAAAGTCTCATCATGATCTGATTGTGGTCATGAGGCAAACGGAGGCGTTTGATATTACCAGCTTCCACCTGATGCTCCACCAACCTACTAAGCCCTTCCGTGGCAATGGCAAAGAGAAGGGGAGCCAATGGGCACCCTTGTCTGATAGATCTTCTAAGTTTGATCACCTTCGAAAGTTTTCCATTAATGTTAATTTGGGTCGATGCGTTTCTGAGAAGGGTCGCTATCATCTTGGTGAATTTCTGACTACATCCAAGATCTTGGAGCGATTGCAGAATATAGTACCATTCCAACCTATCGTAGGCTTTATCAAAGTTGATCTTGAGGAAGACCACGTATTGTTTAGACTCATTTGCAAATTCAAGACCTTCCCAGATATCTATAATGCTTTCCAAAATTGACTTGCCTTTGATGAAACCTTTTTGGTCCTCGCTTAACCACACTCTCAAGTGGCAAGAGATTCTATTGGCAATGACTTTGGCAATGATCTTGTATCCTGTTTGGAGCATCATAATAGGACGCTAGTTCTCTATTCTGTTCTTTTCCCCTTTTTTGTGTATTAACTTGATAATGCCATTGTTGAGAGAAGAAGGAAGCGCGCCAAACTTGAGCGCCTCTTGCCAAACCAGACGAAGAGGGGTGGCAACCACCAACTTGAAGGATTTAAAGAACTCATTAGTGAGCCTGTGGGGTCCCGGGCGTTTACCAGAAGGGAGGGCATCAATGACCTCAATGATTTTTGCTTGAGAGATAGGGGCATGAAGGAGGGAGTGGAGGTTGAGTGGAATCCTGTGGGGGGAAACCCTAGATATGGCTGCCATGTTTTCCCTTCTATGGTGGGAGAGGGGGTTCGAGGTCCCCACGAGTCTCGTGAAGTGCCCTTCAATGATCCCAAGATTATCTTCTTCCGTATTGCATACATTGCCATTTAAGTCTAGCAGTAATCGGATCGATTCTCTGTTATGTTTCCTTTTAAGGATATGGCACATCTCTTTGGTGGGTTTATCGGCTTTGCCAGCCCACCACTCCTTGAAGAAAATTTGCAAATTTTTCCTTTGTATTTCCTCTTCGTATCTCAGCAGTGCTCTGATTTTTTGAAGACCTTTCTGGGCTTGAGATTTTCCTTTGTTCACTTCCTCATAGAGCCTCTAGAGTCTATGATATAGAGATTCTCTACGAGCCCGCCGCACAGTCTCGAACATCTTCCTGGATCTAATCATGATCTATCGTGACTTATCGACCACACTTCTCTAGCACTTGGTTGGGGACAAGCTGGAGGCGAACACCTCCTTCCACACATCAGCAATTTCTTGATGGACGGAGGGGAGAGAGAAGGAGGGCGCACTCGCGTGGAACCAAGGAGCCTTACGGATCTTGGTGGGAGGTTGGAAAGTGATAATGATCGGGTAGTGATCAGAGATGGTAAGGTCGGTGCATTGCGAGAGGGAAGGGTGGCCCCACTGATGAGTAAAACGCTGAGAAATGTAGCATCTATCAAGTCTAGCTTTCCTCAGGTCCTAGCCCGCTTGGAGATTTGACCAAGAAAAGCCATTTGAATCTTTGAATTTGACCAAATCCAGGTGTAGTTTGGTTTTGTCCCACGTTTCTTTCTCCCGACTATCGATGACCCTGCCCTTGCCCATCCATCTGTCCATAGGGTCCTCCATCATGTTGAAGTCACCACAAATAAGCACGTTGTGGGGGAGCGAGTCCAAGGAGGCCCAAATGTTCAGTCTCTCTAACTTCCCATTAGGGGCATACAAAGAAATTAAAGTAAAACAAAAAGGAGCACCGAAAGAAACAGCAATCCATCGATGGCATTCATCATCAATGGAGTTCTCAAGCTTTTCAAACAAGAATTGATTAATACCGATTACCATTCCACCGGACCCCCACGGGTGCACCGTTGAAATCCAAACATGGGTCGAGGAGACATGTCTAAGCCGTTTTTGGAGGTCTTCTCCATCAATTTTAATCTCTTGAATACATATAAATTATGGGTCTAGGCTAATGTCGTGAAGCCATTGACCAATGATGGTCGCTCTTGAGGGGTCGGTTAGCCCTCTAGCATTTAACGAGATGATGATCATTGTCGTAGTGAACCCTCTTTGCGGGAGGGAGCTTTGTCCTTTCTTTTCTTGGATTCATCTTTCTTTTTCGCTAGGATCGGATCCCAAATTAGCAATAGGTTCTTGTGGGGGCTTTTCCAGGGTAACTTGATAGGTTGTTTTCCTTTGCGGGATGCCTCGTGCTGCGAAGAACTGCGCACCGTTTTCGACACCGTTTTCGGAATAGTCGATCCGATGATGGAACTTTCACTATCCATGTTATCTTCGTTACTAGTAGTAAAGTCGTCTTCTTTGCTTGTAGTGTAACCCTCCTGGGAGGTTTCTTTATTTTCAAGGATCTCTAGGGCTTTGTCGTTGGTGTCCACCTCAAGTTGGTTCCCACCTGGGTAGTCAAACTCATTGATCTCCTTTTCGATATTGCAATACAAGTTGCTGGAGGGGGTAACTAACATGTTGTTTCGCTCAGAAGTCGCCCTAGGGCTTCTTTTCCTTCTTCTTCTGACTTCGATGAACCCGTCTACATCAGCTTCAGGATTAAGGGGGCCCTTGACTTCCCATACATCCCCTTCGCCCAAGTCCACTTTGATCTTCGATGGAAGCGGCATGCTGAGGTCAGCCTCAACACAGATTTGAGGGTGCCACCGAGCGTTGAACGAGTGTCTTGCACCTTCATAAATGAGACCACCAATGTCCTCGCGTGAGGCCAATGACTTGCCAATAGGAGAAACAATGTCCCACACGAAGTTGTACAAGAATTATGGCAGGTTAGGGAGCTCAACCCAGAGAGGGTACCGAAGTGATTTTGATTTGTCGGGAGTAAAATCAGGGGACCATCTGAATAGGCACAGGGTCGCCCGACCGAGTTGCCAGGTTTCGACACTTAGGGCTCGAAATGCCATATCTTCATTTTCAAAGACTAGCAACATGTGGCTTGTCGGTAAGAACTGGCATTTACAAACAATTTACCCACGGGGGAACCACTCGTTGCGAAGCCACTGTCGCACAGTTTCGAGCGGGGGCCTAGGGCCAAACATTTGGCCGACAAGGAAAACTTTCTTGAGCTCCTCGTGAGTTGACAGAATTGCGGATCTACTAAGGGAGACCAAGGGGGGTTCAGCACTTTCGGAGGCCCCAAGGGCGGCACAAGATCCCCCCTCCAATAGAGAGGCCAGGTTACCAGTCTCCATCGGAGGAGGGGCCAGGTTACTTCTCATAAATGAGGAGGTCGCCAAATCCATGACAAAGGCTTGCCGGAAACTTTTTATAGTATTTTAGTTTTCACTATCTTAAAAGCTTTGAGTGTCCCTGAAAAGTCCAAAGAACCTTTAAGATTTTCATTTTGAACTAGAGGCTTTAACTCATAATAGCAAGGGTAGGTAGTAGAAAAAGGAGCAATCGTTATAAGGTTGAGGGAAGACCGATTTTTTTGTTTTTCCAAAGTTAAAACGAAAGGAGTTTTAATTGCCGAGAAGCTATGAAGCTTTGAAATTGGTTTGTCTTTTAAAATTTCCAATTTCCAAAGATCGCGAAAAGACAAAGAGGAAGACGAGTAGGCACCAAGCTACAAAGAACCAATCAAACCAGGGCTAAAAGGAAGTCGAAGCGACTTGGCGACAAATGAACGCCGCAAAAAAGCAACTCAAATGGGGAATAAGCACGGACACACGCCTGTAGCAGAATACGAGAACCACGATTGACAGGAGCTGCGAGCGCGAGAAGCCACGATTGACACAGATCCACGATTGAAAGGAGCTGCGACAATCCACGATTGACAGGAGCCGCGAGTGCGAGAAGCCACGATCAACACGGACCCAGGATTGACAAGGAGCCGCGATTGATATGGAGCTGCGATCGACACACCTCCGCGACGGACACAGGCCTCACCCGCGATGGACAGAGAAGTCGCCCGTGATGTCTGTCACCCACGATGGACACCAACACCCCGGTGTCGCTGCAATTGCACGTAGTCGTCCACGGAGTAGTTATAACGCAGCAAGAGCTATCGAGTCTGTCATTATAGCCCCATTTGTGAACCTCCATCGCCAGCTTTTACAACAGCAGCTCACGCAACTCCGTCATCCGCAGCAGCAGCTTTCACACCGTCGTCAGCTTTTACAATAGAAGCTCACGCAACTCCGTCGTTCGCAGAAGTAGCTTTCATCTTCGAGTTTTCAACAGCAGCAACTCCATCGTCGTTTCCAAAGATATTCAACCGTGTTGGAGGGAGCGGTGTGCCAGCCATTTAGGGCCCGTTTGGAAATCTTTTAGCCTAATTAATTACAAATCTTTAAAGTAGCGATATGAACTCATAATTAAGCCCCAAGACGCCAGGTCGACTGGTTGGGTCCCTCGCCTCTTGAGGCGGGGGCGAGGGTTCAACCCCCCTGCGCTGCGGGACAGTGTATCCGCCTTCGGGCGCGAATTCCGGCCTTCGGGCGTTAAACCAGCTGGGCCTCCGGGCCGTTCACATCGATGTATGGGCCTTCGGGCCGTTCACCCTGTCTGCCCCTGTTCTTGTGGGATAAGGGGGGTCCCATGGGTACTATGCCCTTCATTGTACAGTTGTTTCTCTTTCAAATTAAAGTCAGGGGGAGTAGGCCTCGGCCGAACCTCCATTTAAAAAAAAAAAAAAAAAAAAAAAAAAGCCACCATCTATGAGCACTCTATTAACAAGTTGAATCTTATACTAAACTATAATAGAGGTACTTCATGACTGACATAGCCTTTTTCTATAGTTGTTACATTTTTTATCGATGTAAGCATGAGGTTTCCCTCTGATGTCATAGTAACTCTTGAATCAATGAAGGCCATAGTGACCACCATTCCTCTAATGGTATTCGTATAGGAGTTCAAAGGTAATTTTTAGTGTAGGATAAATATTTTCAGAAGTTTTCTAGGAAATTTCAAGAGGATTTTGTGCAACTTTTGTTATTTCTACTAAAGAATCAATCAATTCTAGTCTCAGGGGAGTAGTATCTTCTTTACCCTTATTTTATTCTTTCTCCCTAAAATTGTTTCCTTGCACTATTCTTGGTGGAAAAAACTGGGCCGATTTCCTCGTTAACCATAATGCAGCTTTATGATGCACTACCTCGTTATAATCTCCAATGAGGTTGATTTGTTCTTCTAATTTATTGAAAATCCAATGGGATTGCACTTGAACTATAAAAATCACTCGTTCTAGAAATGCTAATTCGTCCATATAAGCACTCGGATCTTGTTGATGGAGACCTCTCTCATGAAATTCCCAAGCATCCTCATATTTAACTATAATATGCCCTTCTTCAGAACAAAAGGTACATTTTGGGGTCATCAATACTATTGGTTCATATACTAAAGATTATATCTATTTTAAAAGTCTTGATCCATTTGATTGTAAAAAAAATGATTTTTAAAATAGTTAAAGCTTGGGGGAGTAGAGGCTTGCCAAACCTTCATTTACAAAAAGAACAACTATACATAATGGATTTCGAAAAAAATGAAAGGCACCTGTAAGAAGAGAATCCTCTTTGGCTCTTTGGCATCAAATCTTTTTTCATCTTTGATTTGGAAACATTTAGAATCTTCGAGATAAGGTTTCTTCTCCCATTCTCCACATGACCTAATACCTACATTGCTAACTGAGACTTGCACTTTGCAGACAAATGTGTAAGCCTCACTTAGCAAGGAAAGTATTAAGTCATCCATAAAATGGGAGACAGCCAAGAAATTTAGTATCCCATGTAGACAAGCAAAAGCCTTCATGCCTCAATAAATGAAAAGAAAATTGGAAATGAAATGGAAAAATTTACTGTTGTCACATCTATTTTCTGAATGCAACGATGTATCCAAAAACAAAAATAGATCTCACATGATCACCTTGGCCGTACCACATCAACTGAGACTTACACATACATATACATATACACACACATTTTACTCGCATACACACATACATACACACACATACACATATACACACATACACACACATACACATATACACACATACACACACATATTGTTAGCCGATCAAAAAGTCGATTTTTATGCACTAATGTGTTTCTATTTTGCAAGGTATGTGGGTGATTGCAGATGCTTTGACAGGCCCAAATTCATGCAAATCATGAATTTTGTCCTTGCATATGTTGATATGCATCTGATGCTCTCAATGGGGATAACCTTGACATTTGAGGACTTTAGAGTATGTTTATGCAATCCATGGACAGTGGGTATTGGATTTCTTGCTCAGTATTTATTGAAACCACTGCTTGAATTTTTTATTGATCTGTCATTGAAGTTGTATGCTTCCCTTGTAATTGGCTTTATCTTGGTGTTCTACTACCCCAGCGGACAAGCATCCCATGAATGCAACATATATATCAAAATTCAACATTGCATTGTTTGCTCTCATGACTACTTGCTCAAGAATTGGTGTGCAATTGTCATGACCCCATTGCGCACCAAAGTTTTAGCTCGGTAGTTAGTACCTGTTGATGCTACTAGTTTGTCTCTTAGTACATTTCAAGTGGTTCTTCTACTATAGTTGTTGGAGTTCTTGCTCATGAATATTTTCCAAGGTTGACAGAGAAGTTGACTACCTCGCACCTTTTTTGGAGTTCTCCTATTGACCCTTTTGTGTGCCAGCCCGATAGGGCAAGTTTCACATGTACTTAAAGCCGAAGGTGCCCAACTTATTCTTCCAATAGCTCTCCTTCATGTGGTAGAATTTTTCCTAGGTTATACCTTGTCGAGGCTTTGCCAATTCGGGGACTCTACTTCCCGAACTATGTCTATTGAGTGTGTCATGCAGAGTTCAGCTCTTGGGTTTCTATAGGCACAAAGGCACTTCACAAACCCTTTGGTAGCTGTCCGTTTAGCAGTAAGTGTCGTTTTCATGGCGCTGGGGGAAGTGCCCTTGCAGTATTCAGGAGAAATAGGCGAATTCCCCTTGATGAAAAGAATGATTTCAATGAGTGAGAAATGGCCTCATCATGTTGATCAATGATGCTTTCTCTTTGTATTAGGAAATTGAATTCAAGAATCACAGAACTGAAAAGTGAATTAAAATTTGCAATTGAGGAAGGATGTGGAGTATGTTTAGTCGTTTCCTTTTGCAGGTCTGACACATTAGAGCCACCCTCAACAGAGGGGCGTTTCTTTTTGTTCTTTTATCTTCGTAGCATGGTTAGAGGGAAAAAGGGGGTTTTTTTTTTCGATGCTGACCATGTTTTGCTGCTTGTAAGACTGGAAAGGAGAGGATACAGAGCAATGGAGGGGAGTTTCTCCATATATGCGGGGAGATGTTGGAGGGTTCTTCTCCAGTTGTCCTTTCGTGCTCTCGGGAGTAGGACGGGAGTTCTGGGATTCAAGGGAGAAGAACTTATGGGAGATCAGAACAGAAATCTTGCAACCTATTTGGGATTGACGATCTCCTAGCTTCATTGGCGACAAATCGGAATCAGTTGCTCGGTGCAAGAGGGGGAGAAAATCCTTAGTCATTGGGCATATAAGCTAGGAGAAAGGGAAGGAGATTCTGTCGATGGTGCTTCCCTCTTCATCCTGAGATGTTGGATGGAGGATGTTTTTAGCGGAGCTAAAAAATTGAGGGTTCTGCTTAGTTCATATTTAGAAGATACTTCCTATCGCAATTGACAGACCATTTTGAAGGTTCAAATGCTTGTCCCTATGGAGAACAATGGAGTTGATAAAGCGCAGCTGGGAGTCATTGACACGAGTGGAACTTCCTCCTCAATGTCTTCACTTTGTGCATAAGGTCTGCAAGGATAGGAAAAGACAAGTGTTTCATCAGACAGACTCTTGATGGTTGCGACTTTTATTGATGCGCTCATTTAACTATACATGCTCATTACTGGAGCAAGCAAAAGAGGGGGCTTCTTCTGCACCTGTTATCGGCTTCTGCTCTCGTTGACTGGAGGGGCGTGCGGCAGAAGGGAGAGGGTTCTTATCGCCTTCCCTATTCTTGTTTTCGGGAGGGAGTACAAGGCGAGCATGGGGGGGAAGAACATTGGGGAGTGGTTGAGCTGCAAGACTAGTCTTGTCAAGATTCTGGAAGGGACTAGTTGCTGACTAACTGAGCTGTTGTAGAGGAACCACAATTGAAGAAGATAACATGAGCATATTTGATCATAGATGGAGGCCTACTACGGATCTTTTTAGAGGACCAGAGGGAGAAGGAAAGGGAGGAGTTTTTTTACCTCCGTGTTTATGTTTTTCAGGGTTTGTAAAGGGTACATTAGTGCTCGAATTATAGCACAAGGAGCTGTGAAGGGTGCAATTGCTATAGATGCTAATATGCTGATGATAGCACTTAGCTAAGGAGTAGAAAAAAAGGGATCTTCTGCACGCCCTTGATTTCTCTGGGGACATGATGAAGAGAGACACGATAAATTATTTCAAATGTGTTAGCTGATTCATCTTGTTACTACCAAAGTTGCTGGCCAAACCAAGATGGAACTTTTTGTAGTGGATAGTACCTTGGGAGTACTCCCACCAAATGCATGTAAGGTTCTACGCACATTAGCATGAGTGCAAACGACTGCTTGGAGAAAATTCTTGACTTCTGTGGGCTGCTCACACTCTTTTCGTATATAAATAAATATGAATGATTGCACCCTTAGATGGCACTTACCATGTGATATGTACTCTATGCAGGTAAATGTGCACTTCAGACAAGGATAGCATCATCGATCATTTATGTGCATCAACTCATCGAATTTTAGAGCCTATAATTAGGGATTAAATTACCATAAAGCGGGTGTTCAAAATAGGAAATATAAATACTGCTTTTTGTTGATCTAGTGTTTGAAGGCGAGGCATGGACTTTGTAGCAAGCATTCCTTGATGTTTAATGGAAATTAAAAAGTCTCCACCACTGCTGCAAAGAGTTCCCCAACTTTCTTAGTCGCTTGTGAAATATTGGAGAATCTATGGTGCTTATCCATCAATTCAACAGCAATATATGGTGCTAATCCATGAGATAGATACTTGTATTTCCTTGTATGTTAGACCACCCAAATTACATGCAAATGCATTACTTTCTTTGTCTTTCCTTGCGTTTAGAAATTATGCACAATTGTGGCTTGGGGTAAGGAAAGTTTGCAAAAACACGAGGAACTAAGCAAAATTAGTTACAAACGAACATCTTTTCTTGGGCTTAAGGACCTAATCAGATACACACATACACATGCACATATACACACATACATATATACACATACACATACACATGCACACACATACACATACACACACATACATATACACACACAGACACATACACATACATGCACATACATATACACACACATACACATATACATACACACATACCCATAAATATATACAAACATATTTATTTAATTATTTATTTATTCTCATTCATAGTACTTTTTGTTATGAACTTGCAAGTTACTATTTGAAAAGTTTTTACCAAGCAACAATATTGTTCCTACATCACATGATGAGATGAGAAAGTTAATGAACAATCTCGATATAGATTATCATTGTATGCATGCATATCCTAACAAGTGTAATTTATATAGAGTTTCATCTCTACATTCTTTAGCAGGTTCAAAATGTCAATCTCCTAGATATAAGGACAAAGAGGGTAAAATCTGAAAAAAGGTATTGAGACATTTTCCATTAGCTCACGAATTAAACATATGTTTTAGAGCCCTGAGTTATCAAAGCTTTTCACATGGGGATTTGATCATAAAAGTATTGATGGGGTAATGAGAATTCCATCAGATAGTGTAGCTTCTCAACATGGCGATTCTAGATTAACTAATTTTGCATAAGAGCCATGTAATCTAAAGTTACGAGTTGCGTAAGTGTTGGGAAAGATGGATGGACACTCAAAGAAATGAGTAGGTACTGCCAATCTCTGCTTTGTACTAGCCCCTTCTTGCTTCAGAGTTGAGTTGTAGCCCTTTTAGCTTTCCAATGACACTAAATAAGTGCCTATGTACTTTGGAAATGATGTGAGAAATTATTGATTCAAAACAGACTACTTCCAAGTTGAAGGATCAATGAAGACCTTTTATTTTTATTCACACACCTACTGCTGCTACGTTCGGTGCTTCCAGTACAATAGGAATTAGAAAAATCCCTTTTTGAGATATCAATTAGCTTAATAAGCTAATGATTCCAAGTGGAATGCACTATACACAGATAATAAATTTAGCAATCAAATCATTACCCCGGATTTTTTAGGACCTCTGCAAAGTTTGACCAGTGGGTACATTGATGCAGTTTTCTTCAAATCAGCTGAATGGATTATCAACAAGATTTGTGAGCATGTAGAGGTCTTAGAGCTGATTCCAACAAGCTATAGAACATTGAAAATGGTGATAGAATGACTGAGATATGAGCAATACAAAATGCATGTTTTGAGTAACTATGATAGAGGGACCATAGATAAAAGTACTGATCTATTGTATTAAAAGATAGTGTTGTAAATGATCATTGGCATTATAATGACTGCTTAACGATAATGAGAAGTGTAGGCTATAAAGTGAGCCTCACTCTCTTACAATGTAATCAACAAGAACTCCGAATTGGAGTGATCATACCACGAGTTTTTACACCCATCTTTTATGGATGGTTCATTTGAATTTTGAATTTGAATTCACCATTGGCTCTTACTAAAAATTGATCCCCTAATCTAGGGGATATTCTCTCCAAATAAAGTCGTGGCTTTTCATTTAACAAACTCCATGAGTTTAGTGGTAGCTAAAAATATTCCTCCAAGTCAACTAGACTTTTACAAATGGTAAAAGGTAAAGACTTCATAGCAATGGTTCCTATGGAACTTCAATTAGTTGCACATAAACCCTAGGCAAGTGTGTAGGCTTGGTATTTGCACCAACAGCTCCCCCTCAAGCCAAACATCTTGGCTTGTTCTTTTTCTTCAATCTTCTTGAATGTACTACAATCTAATCATAGACTTAAACCTGCAAAGTTTTGTACCATCTAATGCTTTAGTCAATAAATCTACACATTGCATATTAGTTGATACATATGCCAATTGAATTTCCTTTCTCAATAGCTTCTCTCTCACATAATGATAGTGGACCTCTATATGTTTGGTTCTAGCATGATAAATATGATTTACTGCAAGATGTAATGAGCTTGTATTATCTCCAAAAATCATTGGAGATGTAATATGCAAACCCAAATCTGTATATAACAATCTAATCCATATGGCCTCTTGAGTAGCATTAGCCAATCCTCTATACTCTTCCTTTGTAGAAGATAAAGCAACAGTAGGTTGCTTCTTTGAAGACCATGATATAGGTTTTTTACCTGCAAAAGATAGGTAACATGAGGTACTCCTTCTATCATCTTTGCAACCTGCCCAATCTGCATCTGAATATATCTTGATGTCCAAATCTGAGGTATAAGGAAAGTATAATCCTTGATTTTGAGTACCCTTAAGGTACTTCAAAATCCTCTTGGCAGCTTCCAAGTGAGGTGCCCTAGGTTTCTGCATAAATTGGCTTAAAACACTTAATCCATAAGCAATATCAATCCTTGTCAATGTAGCATAGTTCAAGCCTCCCACTATGCTTTGGTAACCTACACTACTCGTGAGGACATCACCTTCATGAGCACTTAACTTTTGGTTTACCTCCATTGGAGTGCTTGCTACCTTGGCATCTTGCAAATGAAACTTCTTTAACATGTCATGTATATACTTTCTCTGAGTAATATAAATTCTAGAGTTGGTATAGACTAACTCAAGTCCAAGAAAATACTTTAGTGATCCAAGGTCACTAATGTTGAACTCCTACATCATTTGATTCTTAATCTGATTTATGCCATTAGCATCATTACTTGTGAGTATGATATCATCAACATATACACATCGGTATATTATCTCTGAATTACTCCTCTTAACAAACAGAGAAGTATCTGCTTTACTCATGATGAATCCTTGATCCTGAAGGTATGTAGTCAACCAATGATTCCATGTCCTAGGTGCCTACTTCAATCCATCAAGATCTTTGTTCAATTTACATACATATGTTACCTTGCTTGGGTCCTCATAACCAGGAGGTTGAGACATGTACACCTCCTTTGAAATCCAGCCATTTAGAAATGCATTTTTTACATCAAATTGATACATGTTCTAATTTTTTGATGCAGCCACACTTACCAATACCCTGATGGTTGGCATTTTCGCCACAGGTGAGAAGGTTTCTTCATAATTAGCTCCTTGGATTTGTGCAAAACCCTTAGCCACAAGTGTAGCTTTGTACCTGCTTATTGATCCATCAGAATTCCTCTTGATCTTATAGATCCATCTAGAACCAATTACCTTCATAGAATCTTTCTTTGGCACTAGCTCCCAAGTATCATTCTCCTTGAGTGCTTCAATTTCCTCATCCATAGCTTCCTTCCATTCTGCCTTGTTCTTTGCCTCGTCATATGATGATGGATCTTCAAATGAAAAGCCTTTTGCAAGATAAACAGAGTGCTTAGTAACTAAAGAAGTGGCTTACCCATATGTGATTAGCTTCTTGCTCTCCCTTTGTGATCTTTTGATTGCTTGGTTGGATGATTCAAGTATATCCTCCAACTTCTTCATTTTGACTTTGCCTTTGGACTTCCATGCCTTAAATTCTTCTAAGTTGATGATGTCCTCATCATCTGAGTTGACGTCTTCAATGTGATTAGGCTCCTCCTTAGTGAGGCTTGGAAATTCCTCTTCCAAGTCATAAGGTAGCTTTACTTTCCTGCATTCACTTTCACACCAAGAATCATTCTCATCAAAGACAACATCTCTACTGACCATAAATCCTTTGTTTGAAGGATTGTAGAACCTGTATCCTTCCTGATTCAATTCATACCCTATGAAGATGCACTTTTGTGCCTTACGGTCTAGCTTACCTCTTATTTGAGAAGGGATATGCACATAAGCAACACATCCAAAGATCCTGCAATGATCAAGTGAAGGTCTTCTACCATGCCATGCTTCATATGAGGTCATTCCATCAAGACATTTGGATGGCAACCTATTTACAACATAAGTGGAAGTAGATACACTCTCTGCCCACAAGTTTTCTCATTTAACATTGACCTAGGTACTTCAATAATTAGTCTATTTCTCCGCTCTACCACCCCATTTTGCTCAGGGGTATACCTTGTTGTAATTTCTCTCTTGATTCCTCTATCCTACAAGAATGCATCAAACTCATTTGAGGAGTGCTCACCTCCTCCATCTGACCTTAGTCTCTTTAGAATTCTCCCTGTTTTGTTCTCAACAAGTGCAAGATACTTTTTAAAGCAACTGAATACTTCATCCTTGTGCTTCATAAAGTATAAGATAGTCCACCTATTGAAATCATCAATGAAAGATACATAACACCTTGATCTAGAAATTGAGGAATCCTTACTTGGTCCCATACATTTGTATGGACAAGCTCTAGGTAGTCCTCATGCATGTAGCCTTTCTTTGAGAAGGGTAATCTGTGAGATTTTCCAAACTGACAAGCACCACATTTATACATCATGTGTTGCTTGGATACATTAGGTATCCCAAGCATAGAGTTATCTCTACATATTTGCTTTAAAGTTCTCTCACCAATATGCCCTAATCTCTTATGCCAAATTTCAAGCTCTAATAGTGTTTGGTCTTTGTAACTATAAAGTGCAATATTCTTTGTATCTTCAAGTTCAAAAGTGAATAATCTACTTGTCTTTTCTCCTTTGGCAATTCTCTTGAATCCATGTTGGGGATCCTCCATAAATGCTCCATATTGGTTGAACCTGACCTATAAGCCCTTTACCACAATCTGTGGACCAACACTCATCAAATTCTTGGTAATTGTAGGTACATATAGAACCATGCTCAACAGATTTCTATTTCCATCAGAGGTTTCAACATTTCCTGCCTTCATCACTGAGTGCTTGGTGTCATCACATTTTTGTACCTGATGCTTACCCTTTGGTTCCTCAAGGTCAGAGAGAAGAGCTACATTGCCTGCCACATGGTATCCTGAGTCAATGTGGAAGAGATGTTCGTCATTTATACTTGGTTTTGAAGTCATATTCATAATCAAAAGAGAATCCTCTTGCTCCTCTATATAGTTGTTGTAGTCTTTCCTTGCTTTGTAGCCTCCTTGGTAGTTGTTATTGTAGTTTTTTTTGTAGTTGTTATTGTATCCTTGATGATGGTTGAATCTCCTCTTCACTATGTATATCCACCTCTTTGAGATCCTGTACCTCTCTAATTCTTGAAGTTCCTGTAACACTCATCTGTAGTATGGTTTGACAATCCACAAATATTACATGTTGAGGAGTTATAAGGTCTCCCCCTACCTTGCTTACCTCCTCTGCCCCTTCCTCTTGAGTTCTACCTCTCCCTGCATAGTTGGCTTGGGAGGTAGCTCCTTCATCCTCAATCTTCTTGTTCTTTCCTTTCTCTTTAGACGTACTTTTATCTGTGTATAAGGTAGAAGAGCTATTACCTCTTGATGAATCTCCATTGTTGTTGAGCTTGGCTTCATGGGTAAAGAGTTGCCCCATGAGTGTGGTAAGATCTGGAATCTACATTTCCATGTACAATTCCATGCCAGTTGTGAAGCTCTCCCATTTGTCATCTACTTTAATACCATTGATTACTTGTCTTACAATCTGCTCCTCTTCAATTTCTTCCCCTATGCTTGCCAATTGATCAGTTACATCTTTGACTTTTTGGTCACATACTCTGGGATGCCTTGCTTGGGTTTCTTTCTTTGAGTGGTAAACTCAATCCACAATTGGTTCTTCCTAGCCCTTGTGTTGGAAGAGAAGTATGAAGACAGTTTTCCCAAGTCTCTTGGTATGTCTTATACTTCCCAATGTGTGGAAGAAGAAAATAAAAAATTGAGTTAAATAAGTATGACCTTGCTAATGCATCCTTGGAACACCATGTATTGAATCTTTCATGCTCCTCTCTTGTAGGTTGTCCTTTGCTTCTGAAAATGGGCATCTCCTCATCTCTTGAGATGTATCCATAGAGGCTCCTTCCTTGCAAGTATGTCTTCATCCTCAAGGACCATGCTTGATAGTTGTTCCTATCCAATTTATCAATGAAAGAAGGAAAACCATCTCCCATTTTACCTTAGCTTATACCACTGTCGGGAAAGATGGATGGACACTCCAAGAAATGAGTAGGTACTCTACCAATCCTTGCTTTGTACCAGCCCCTTCTTGCTTCAGAGTTGAGTTGTAGGCCCTTTTAGCTTTCCAAGGACACTAAACAAGTGTTTATGTACTTTGGAAATGATCTGGGAAATGATTGATTCAAAACACACTACTTCCAAGTTGAAGTATCAATGAAAAGCTTCTATTTTTGTTCACACATTTGTTGCTTGTTACGTTCAGGTGCTTCCAGTATAATAGGAATTAGAAAAATTCCTTTTGGAGATATCAAATTATCTTAATGAGCTAATTATTCCAAGTGGAATCACTTAAAATAATGCACTATACATAGAGCAATCAATTTAGCAATCAAATCATTACCCCAATTTTTTAGGGCATGTGCAGAGTTTGACCAGTGGGTACTTTGACGTGCTTTGCTCCAAATCAGCTGATTAGATTATCTTCAAAATTCGTGAGCATGTAGAGGACTTATAGACGACTCCAACAAGCTATAGAACGTTGAAAATGGTGAAGGAATGATTGAGATATGAGGAATACAAAATGATTGTTCTAACTAACTATGATAGAGAGACCATAGATGAAAGTATTGATTTATTGTATTAAAAGACAATGTTGTACGTGATCATTGGCATGATAATCGCTGCCTAATGATAATGAGAAGTGTAGGCTATGAAGTGAGCCTCGCTCTCTTACAATGTAATCAACAAGAACTCGAAATTGGAGTGATCATATCACGATTTTTTGCACCCATCTTTTATAGGTGGTTCATTTGAATTTTGAATTTGAATTTACCATTGGCTCTCACTAAAAAGTGATCCTCTAATCTTGGAGGTATTCTCTCCAAATAAATTCGTGGCTTTTCAACTAACAAACTCCACGAGTTTAGTGGTAGCTACAAATATTCCTCCAAGTCAACTAGACTTTTACAAATGGTAGAAGGTAAAGACTTCATAGCAATGGTTCCTATGGAACTTCCATAAGTTGCACATAAACTCTAGCCAAGTGTGTAGGGTTGGTATTTGCACCAACAGTAAGATGGAGTTAATCCATTTTTTTATTTAGTAAATTTTCAATGTATCCAATGGTATTCATCGACTACAATCTCCTACCATACCTTAGCATTAAAAAGAAACATTTAATGCGTTAACTTTTAATCCCAAGAAAAATACAAGTTAAGGACATGAATGTATATCTTGCTCCTTTCATTGACGAGCTGCAAGAGTTATAGAGGGGTATTAATTTCATTGATGTATCGAAATGCATTAATCAAAGACACATTATGGTTCATGGAATTGTGGCTTGGACTATGCACAATTTTCTAGGATATGGAATCTGTTCAGGTAATGATGAAACTTTTTATTTAGTATATATACAATTGTATGTGAGTTAATCTAATTATATTTTTATGTTTTTCATGCATGCAAGAATATCTACTAAGGGATATAAGGCTTTTCCTTATTGTGGGATTGGTTGGGATCAGTTTATAATAAGAATCTCAAAAAAATATTTATCCTCAACATCAACTGTTCTTGCCTGACTGTCATCCATTACGAGGCAAAAGAGAAGCAATACATTTTACTGGAAAGATTGAAATAAGTTAGTGTGTAAAACCCATGACACCTATGGATTGGAATAAAAAATAGATAGATGGGCCTCTTATAAATCTACAAATTGAAAGTCTTCAATCACGATGAAGATGATGAGAATGTGAAGATTAAAGGAAAATTGTCACTTGTAGAGCATATGTCAATATGGTATTCTTTGGAGTATTGGGGGACTTAAAAATCTCTCATCCTATGCATATATTCAAGAATATTGATTAGTCTTTTCAAGATTCTAGAAGGGACTAGTTGTTGGCTAAATGAGCTATTGCAGAAGAACCACAGTTGAAGAAGATAACATGAGCATATTTGATCATAGATGGAGGCCTACTATGGATTTGTTTAGAGGACCAGAGGGAGAAGGACATGTTGATATATTTAGGTAGTGATGTTTGTGAACACTCTAGGACCGTCGGGGCACTTTTTTCCCTCTTTAGGAGGTTTTTTTCCCCCGGCTTGTATATACGCCTATTGCCCTAATGGGCTACTTATCTTTGTACATTCTCTAGTAATACATTCAGTCTTGTGTGTTGTGCTGCAAGCTTCTTCTTCTTCCTTGTGCTGTTCGCGTGCTTCCGCAGACGTCTAACTCCAACAATTGGTATCAGAGCAGGTCGTTGCTTCTTCTAGGGCGCCATCGACACTCCTCCGTTTGCAGTCTCAGATTCGCACAAAATTTGGTGAGCATACTCAAGGTGTTTCCGAGATCAAAACATCTTCGCTTTGTGGTGCCGAAATCGCAATCTGAGCTCGTTTCGGCCTCCGAACGCACTATCGCAGTGCTTGTGCAGGCTATTTCGTCCTTTTGTGCCAAAGGTATATACCAGTTTCTGTTCGCCAGTTTAAGCGTCTCAAAGTCTGCTACAGGTCTAGCAGAACTCGTCTGGGCAGTTCTGTTCAACTTTTTGAGATACAGTCAATTTTCTGCATCAAGGTATTTTAGTCACCGGCCATGGCTGAAAGCAGTGATGTATTCCGTATGTTGGCTGTTGAGGATAAGTTGGATGGTACCAACTACCCCTTATGGGCTTATATGATGCGACATGTACTGGTTGCAAAAGGATTGTGGAACATTGTGCAGGGTGTTGAAAGATGTCCTGTTACACCTGTAATGACAGGTACTACAAATACAGGTGTTGGAGCTGATGAAGATGGTGTCGAAGATGATATTCCGTAGATTCCTGTTCGTGCTGCTGTTTCTGTTGCACCTACTGCAGAGCAGATTCGTTGGGATGGCAGAGATGCCCAGGCACATGCATTGATAGCTTTGTCTGTCAAACGTGCCATTATTCCTCACATTCGCTCTTGCAGAACAGCAAAGGATGCTTGGGATACACTTATCACTTTGTACTAGGCTAGGAATGAGGCTCGTGTTGCTTACCTCCGAAAACAGTTGGAGAGTGAGCACATGAATGAAGGTGATTCGATGGACAATTTTCTTACAAAGATCAAAGACCTGAAGGAACAATTGATTTCTGCTGATGAGGTTATACCAGATAGCTCACTTATGCAGACTGTTCTGAATGGCCTTCCTGATTCATATCAGAGTTTTGCCTCTACTCTTCGATTGATGATGAAAGGCAATCAGAATGCCTTGTCATTTGAGGAATTAGTCTCTGTTCTGTTGCAGGAAGATCAGTCCAGGCAGAACAGGTCCATTATGCATGTTGCAGATCAAGCTTTCCTGGCTAGTCAGAAGGGCAAAGGAAAATGGAGCTCTTCTACTAGTAAGCAGAAATCTGCAAATGCTGCACAATCGAAGAACCAGGATAAAGATGAGAAGAAATCAGAAAAGCAAAAATTGTTATGCAAGTAATGTAAAGGAAATGATCATATTATAAAGAACTGTCCAAAACTGGCTGCTAAAGAGGCAAAGAAGAAAGAGGCTGGAATGGTTGTTGCAGAGGCCTCTACACCAAAAACAGAGTCTGCAAATCTTGTGCAGGAAGAAGAATGGGCGTTTACTACTGTCTGCAGTTTTGACCCATCTTCTCATGATCAGTGCATGTCTGCAGTAGACTCAGATGTTTGGTACTTTGACAGTGGGGCGACCAAAAATATTACCTCGCAGCGCAGTTTCTTCTCTTCACTCGAGCCTGCCCCTACAGGGAATACTGTCACATGCGCCAATAACTCCTCTTATCCTGTTATGGGAGTTGGTAAGATCATTCTGACTACTACTGATGGTAGTTCTTTCACTTTGTCAGATGCTTTATTTGTGCTAGGGATCAAAAAGAACCTGTTATCAGTTTCTGCATTAGCCAAGATTGGCTTGGTTGTGAAATTCGTTGATGACAAGTGTATAGTCCATGATCTCTCAAATGGCGATGTGATTATTGCTTCTGGCATTTTATGTCGTGGGCTGTATAAGCTCATAGACTATGAAAAATCTGTGAATGATTCGGCATGTGCAGTTCATGATTCTCAGGCTATGTCAGATGCAAAGCTTTGGCATGCACGCTTTGGTCATCTGAATTTTGCTAGTTTGTTACACCTGCAGAAATCTGAAATGGTGTCCTCTTTGCCCAAACTTGAGGCACCTGGAAAACATGTTTGTGAAGGCTGTATTTTGGGCAAAATGCAGCGTTCTTCCTTTCCAAAAGATGGTTCAGTTCGGGCTATGCAGAAATTGCAGCTTGTACATAGTGATGTCTGTGGTCCTATGCAGACACCCTCTTTTGGAAATTACCTTTACTTCGTGACTTTCATTGATGATTTTTTCAGGCATGCATGGGTATATCCACTCAAAGCAAAGTCCGAAGTGTTCATGTGCTTCAAACAGTTTTTGGTTTTGGCTGAAAATCTGTCAGCATGTAAAATGGGCACCCTCCGTTCTGATCGAGGGGGGGAATATATGTCTTCAGATTTTAATGCATTTCTGGCTGAACGTGGGATAAAACACCAGTGTACAGTGCCGTATACACCTCAACAGAATGGAGTTGCTGAACGAAAGAACAGGTCACTCATGGAGATGGCGAGGTGCATGGTCAAAAGTCAGGCTTTACCACATAGTTTCTGGCTTGAGGCTGTCATGTGTGCAGCATATGTACTGAACAGATGTCCCACGAAAGCGTTGCAGTCTATCACTCCATATGAGGCTTGGCATGACCGCAAGCCATCTGTTGCTCATCTGCGTGTTTTTGGTTGTTTGGCATATGCATTAGTGCCTGAACACCATCGCAAAAAATTGGATGGTAAGGCAGTAAAATGTATTTTTGTTGGGTACAGTTCTGAAAGTAAAGGCTATCGTCTGTATCATCCATAAACTAAACGCATTCTGGTTAGCCGTGATGTTGTCTTGTGGAAGATGCTATTCAGCCATTGCTTTCATGTACTAAGGAGACATCTGTTAGCTCCAAAGACATGTATGATACTTTGATGCCTCTTTTTACAGGTGGACAAGCTAGCGCTGGTCCTAATGAGGCAACTTCTCAGCCTTTGCAGGTTTCATATGATGATGTAGATCATTCCATTTCTGATGCAGATTTACATGATGCACTTGTTGATGAGAGAGCTGATATTGAACAGGCAAAAACTATGCCAAAATGGCTGGTGCAGACTTTGCGTGAGAGCAAATTAGATGCACCTTTGTCATATCGTACTCGTTCACGCTCTCATAGTACCTCCTTTGCATCAGATTGCTATGCTATGGCTGCATCTAGTCTCTGTGATGAGAATGAGCCTGTTTCTTTTGATGAAGCACAAAATTCAGAAAATTGGATGGCTGCTATGCAATCTGAATATGATGCTATAATGAAGAATGGTACATGGTCTTTATGTGACTTGCCTCCTGGCAAGAAGGCCATTGGCACTAAGTGGGTATACAAGCTGAAGCGTAAACCTGATGGTACAGTTGACAGGTATAAGGCTAGGCTTGTTGCAAAGGGTTATGCGCAGGAAAGAGGCATTGATTTTGATGAGACCTTTGCACCTACATGCCGTATGACTACTGTTCGGAGCATTTGTGCACTTGCAGCCCATCATGGTTGGAATGTACATCAGTTGGACATTAAAACAGCATTTCTGAATGGTGACTTGCATGAAGAAGTGTATGTTTTTCAGCCCCGTGGCTTTGTGCAGAAAGGGCATGAAAACCAGGTGTGCAGGTTAAAGAAGGCGTTATATGGTTTAAAGCAAGCACCACGTGCTTGGTATGAGAAAATACATGCCTATCTGATTGCACATGGTTTTGAGAACAGTCCAACTGAAAGCACCTTATATGTTAAGCGTGCTAATGATGTGCTTTTGATCATTGTTGTCTATGTAGACGACATGCTGCTCACTGGTCCTCTTGAGAAGCATATTGCTGATTTCAAGGCTGATTTGCATGCCTCATTTGAGATGTCTGATTTGGGGCATTTGCATCACTATTTGGACATTCAGTTTATGCAAGTTGATGGTGGAATGGCTTTGTGTCAAACGAAATATATTGACACATTATTGCAGCGTTTTGGCCTTGAAGACTGTAAGCCTATTGCCACTCCTATGGAGACAGGTTTACGATTGAGTCTTCATGATGCTGGAGATGCATTTGATGCTGTTCTCTATCAGCAGGCTGTTGGATGCTTGATTTACTTATGCATTACTCGGCCAGATATTCAGTTTGCTGTCTCACAGATGAGCAGGTTTATGCATTGCCCAGGAGTCACGCATTGGAAAGCGGTTAAGCACATCTTTCGCTACTTGAGTGGTAGTAGGCTACTTGGGTTGTTTTATCCCAAGGGGGGATCACTACCGCCAGATTTGCATGCTTTTTCTGACTCAGATTGGGCTGGTTGCTATGACACTCGTGTGTCCACCAGTGGTTTTTGCTTCATGCTTGGTAGCTCATGTATATCTTGGTTGAGCAAGAAGCAGCCTACTGTGGCCACTTCCAGTTGTGAGGCTGAGTATAGGGCAGCTTTCACAGCGACTGTTGAGTGTGTGTGGCTCAGACGCCTTATGGCTGATTTGGGTGTTGGCCAATCTTCTGCCACCACCATCTTCACTGACAGTCAGAGCGCATTAGCAGTTGCGAGGAACCCTGTGTTCCATGCTCGCACTAAGCACATTGAGGTGCATTATCACTATGTCAGGGAGAGGTTCTCTGCTGGGGAGATCAGCTTGGCATATGTGCCCACGCAGGAGAACATTGCAGACCTTTTCACGAAGGCTCTGCCTAGGGAGAAGTTTGAAGCTTTCCGCAAAGCTTTGGGCTTACTTCCTTTTGTGGAGTGATTTCCACATAGCTCGGCACTTCCTTATACATGAGTGCCAGCTCCTTGTTCACCGCATCAGTCCCAGGGGGGATTTGTTGATATATTTAGGTAGTGATGTGTGTGAACACTCTAGGACCGTCGGGGCACTTTTTTCCCTCTTTAGGAGGTTTTTTTCCCCCGGCTTGTATATACGCCTATTGCCCTAATGGGCTACTTATCTTTGTACATTCTCTAGTAATACATTCAGTCTTGTGTGTTGTGCTCCAAGCTTCTTGTTCTTCCTTGTGCTGTTCGCGTGCTTCCGCAGACGTCTAACTCCAACAGGACAAGAAGGAGATTTTTTACCTCCATGTTTATGTTTTTCAGGTTTTGTAAAGGGTACATTAGTGCTTGAATTATAGCACAAGGAGATGTGATGGGTGCAATTGCTATAGATGCTAATACGTTGATGATAGCACTAAGCTAAGGAGTAGGTATTGAGACATTTTCCATTATCTCCAGGAATTAAACATATGTTTTAGAGCCCGGAATATTTCATTTACTATTGGGAAAGATTTATTAAAAGTTTTTTGGCTTGCTTCTACTCATAACCACAGAAAAGGCTCTAAGATTAAAGAGTTTTCCTACAAAATCTCTCATCCTCAGTACCCTGACTGCTTATACATAAGTTGGGACTTACATTCAGTACAATGACACTCAACTTTATAATTTTATGATCTAAATTGACTTATATTCATTCCCATCGTATGCTTCTACAAATCAAATGCGTGAATTTGAAACTTCTAAAACTGTTCTCAATCCAAATTCTAAGTATATGTTACACAAGTGAACTTGTCCCTTCACATAGGCATGATTTTGAATGTCCAAGCTTTTATCTCTTCCTTTCTTCATTTATGTCTTCATCAAATCACTTCTTACACTTTATTTCTTCATTCTCAATTAGTGAATAAAGCTCCAACATCTCCCCCCTCAATCACTAATTGAAATTCTTGAATCTTTTTATGTTCTTCTTCTGTTTTATTCCTACCATTCCTTTGAATCTACTTGCCTTCACACCATCTAATATTTTGTTCATAATATTTGCTATTTGATCCTTTGTAGGAGTATACACCACTCCAAGTTCCTCCTCCATTCTCTTTTCTCTCAAGAAATGATACAGAATCTATACGTGCTTTGTTCTTGCATGAATACTGGATTTGCTGCAAGATAAAGGGAACTCATATTATCTCCATGAATTGTTGGTATACCTTGATCAATATCAAAGCATTTGAACAAGGTCTACATCCATTTCATCTCTTTATCTATTTCTACCATTCCTTTGTATTCTGCTTCTATTGATGATAAGGCTATTGTGTGTTGCTTCTTTGAACACCAACTCACAAGCTTATCACCTATGTACACCATGTATCCATGAGTTGATCTTCTATCATCTTGGCTTCATGCCCGATCTGAGTCACTATATGCCCTCAATTTTATGTGTGAGGTAAAAGGATAATATAATCCTTTTCTTAAGGTTCCTTTGATATATTTGAGAACTCTTTGACCTGCAATCCAATGTGGATCTTTTGGACAAAGCATAAATTGTGAGAGGATTCCCACTACATAACTAAGATTAGGTCTTCTTAATTTAGCATAAATCAAGCTTCCCAAAAGAGATTGATATTTCCTCATGTCTTTATATTCTACACCATCATGTTTGTCAAGTTTATGATTGAGTTCAAGTGGACTTGAAGCTTCTCTACAATTATCCATGTCAAACTTCTTAAAATGGTTCAAAAGACACCTTTCTTGTGACACATATAATCCATGATCTACATAACTAATTTCCATTCCAAGAAAGTATGATACTTTCCTCGATCACTGATCTTAAATTCCTTTTCAAGTAGTCTCTTCACTTGTTTAATTCCTTCATTTGAGGTACCTATGATTAAAATCTCATCTACATATATGCAAATGTAGATTGTACATTCATTTTTTCTTTTGATAAGTAGATTTACATTTGCTTTTGAACTTTGATATCCAAGATCATTGAGATACTTTACAAGCCTATAATTCTAGGCTCTTAGTGCTTAATTTAATCCATAGAGTGATCTTCTTAACCTTCATACATAATTTCGATACCGAGAGTCTTCAAACCCTTGTGGTTGCTCCATATATACTTCATCTGATATGTATCCATTCAAAAATGCATTCTTTATTTCCAATTGACACAAGTTCCATTCTTTTGATGATGTGATAGCAATGATTTCCCTTATGGTTGACATTCTTCCATTTGAAAGCTTCTTTACTTTATAAACCCACTTATTCCCAATCACTTTAATACCATGATGTTTTGGAATGATTTCCCATGTCTTTTTCTCTTCAAGTGCATTAAACACTTCTTTCATTTCTTCTTCCCATTTTTTTCTTTCCTTTTGATTCATCATCGTTTTGAGGTTCTTCATTATCTTTGACCATATAAGCATAGTTTTTCTGAGTCATATAAGAAGCATCAGATCCTCTAAAGCTAGTGTCAATCACATGGATAACTTGTGGGCTTGAGCTCAATGATTATCCCTACGTGCTAAGTTTTGAGATTAGTGATTTAGAAATGTCATTTAGTATGGAACAACCCCTAGATAGTTCAGGCATTGCCTACTTATAGACACCAGAAGCTCCCTATAAGATGCAATCAAAGTAAATTAGGACCAACCGATTAGGTGCATGCATCTATGAGGATGATCCCAAAGGTCCATTTTCCAATTCAAAAACCCTGACCAACCCTTTGGACTTGAACACCCAGTGGTTAAATTTGAAGAGGATTCTTATATTGATAAGCAAGGAACCATGTATGTGTTCACCAACTTACTAGATAGGACAGGTGAGTTTGGAAGTGTCATTATGGACAATGAGATAGGAGACCTCGAACAAGGAAACTTGGAAGGAGAACCTAGGACATCTCACGCAAAATGCATCTTGACTAATTACCCTCGAGTGGATTCCTCCAAACAACAAAAGAATATAGTTGTTCTTGAATAGAGAGACATATGAGGCTTTTTGGAGGTTTAAACCTGATTGACCTAATGAAGTAGGCAAAGTCATGATATATGAGTTCAAAGACCCTAAGACACTAGGCAAGGTGGTCTATTTAGAAAACACATAAGAAAGAATGTTTGTAGTGATGGAGAACGGTAGGCATGCCTATAATTAGAAGGTCAAATTTCTCTTATGGTCAACAAGAAGCTGGATCCTCATAGGCGCATGGAATCTAGAAGGAAAGGACTAGAGATACACTTGAAGAAGTTTTGCAAACCCCCTTGGATGAGAAAGATTTTAGCATTAGCAAAGATTGGCTTGGTTGTCGAATTTGTTAATGACATATGTATAGTTCATGATCTCTTAAATGGAAATGTTATTATTGCTTTTGGCATTCTATTTCATGGGCTATATAATCTCATAGACTATGCAAAATATTTGAATGATTCCGCATGTGCAACTCAAGATTCTCAAGTTATGTCAGATGCAAAGCTTTGGCATGTATGCTTTGGTCATCTGATTTTGCTAGTTTTCTATGACTTGGTGGCAAATCAATCTATTTTAGGTCTACCTAATGTGGAGAGTCAACATGTGGTCTACAAATGTGAAGCATTTCAAATGGGAAAGGCACATAGAATACCATTTTAGAAGAAGAGATTCAAGCATGAGGGAATACTAGAGCCCATCCATACATATATTTGGGACCAATGAAATAAGGATCAATCAATGTCTCCATGTATTATGTTCTTTTTATTTATGATGTTATAATATGGATAACTCTTTATGTTTTGGAAGAAAGATTAGAGGTGTTTGGAGCCTTCAAGAATCTCCATGCATATGCAAAATGAGTAACATGCCAAAAGTTGAAGAGGTTAAAACGTGATGGAGGGGGATAATATTTATGCCAAACATGTATTAAGAGAGAAATAAATTGCATGTATACACCTCAACAAAATGGGGTGGTAGAGAGAAGGACTACAAACTTGGTTGAGTTTGCTAGGGCTATGCTAAAGGTAAAGAATTGTCCAAAATACTTATGGGCTAAGGCTATGAATACAACTACTTACCTTGTGAATAGGTTTCCATGTACAAACCTTGATAGAATGACTCTCTATGAAGCTTGGTTGGGTAAGAAGACAACCTTGGATCATTGTAAACTATTTGGATCAATTGCCTATGCTAATGTTCAACCTCAAATAAGAGACAATCTTGAATGAAAGGCGATCGATACCTGTCTGTCGTGATGGAAATATTTTGTGATGGATCAATTTTGTCATTAATTTTATCTATCATGATGGATTGATTCCACAATTGATTCAATTTATCGTCAATTTCTATCTATGGAAGTGGACAGAGGTTTTTGGCCAAAAATGCTATCTATCATGGGTGGGTGTCTATCACCATGGATTGGCCTATCCGTCATGATGGACATGTGTCCATCAGGGGCTTAGGTAATCATATATTGCATGATGGATACCTCTATGTCATGATGGACAGAAGTGTCTCGCCATTGACAGAAAAAACGTAAATTCTCTAAAAGTTTTACATGGACATGATGTGCATGGTGCCTACTCTACAATGGTGCACTCTTCTTTACCAAATTAGAAATTTTTTCGCCTGTCATTATTGACAGAGACTAGTGCCTTAGAGTCTCTATAGAGAAGTTCTATACCTATTAGAGCTGCTATTGTTGTTGTGGATGCTAGTACCTACAAGGAAGCTCACAAAGAATGCAAAAATGATGCATACAATATTGCTCTCTCTCACTCTCACAAGTGAAATAAGAAGAATGAGGAGAAGGAGAGAATATGATAAAAAATAATGGAATTTTCACGAAGGTGTACAAGGAGGTAGGACAAGAGTAGGCATCACAGGGGTGATGATGAAGAAGGTAAAAGAGTCAAAATTAATTGTTTCCCTATGATTCCAATGTCACATCTCTACATCTTACCATCACATGCTCATCCTCAAAGCTCGTTCCCTGACAACAACATCAAATTTGGTGTTGTTGATATATGAAACATCACAAGAAATGAATTAATGTGACACTAGATAACCTCTATGGTCACCATTAACTCAATTCTTCTTCAAAATTTGAGAAATGATTGCCCAAATTGACATGACTATGTCTAACTGTCACCAAGTTATGGCCTTCACAAGATGACTATGCCTAACTATCAAAATAGGAAATTATGCATGTTTAAGTAAAACCGCATGTCTAAAAATAAAAGTTTTCTTCCTCCTTATGCTTCTTTGCCAACGTGAGTCGTCTAAGCATATCCTCTGAAAGAGGTTCCTAATAAAGATTGACTCTAGAGCCACTAATGTAATTAGGCATTATCTCTCCTTCTAGGGTGGCTAATTGTACCACTCCACTTGTCGAAAGTATGTTAATGATCATAGGTCCATAACCTCACTTTTCTAATTTCCGTGCATGTTGTTTCAATGTATATATGAGGACTAAATCTCCTTCTTTTAAGCCTTTGTCTTTCACATGTGCATCGAAATAGGCTTTCTATCATTTCTTTGCTACGTATGTACCTGCTATTGCTTTCAGTCTGGTTTCTCCTAATCGTTCCAAATCCATTATCCTTAACGATAATTCATGGTCGGTCCACTGATGTTCTTGTGCAACCTTAAGGGTGGGTATAAAAAAGTCCAAAGGAAGCATAGTGTTCTGACCCAAAACCATCTGAAAGGGAGTTTCATTGAGTACGGTCTTGTAGGCCACTTGATATGCCCAAATAGAGTGATGTAAGTATTCATCCCAATTTGAAGGTTTGTTGTTCACAAGTTTCATCAATGCAGTACAAATGATCTTGTTAGTGCTTTCAGCTTGACCATTGGTTTGAGGATGATATGGTGTAGATTTCGTGTGAATCACCATAAAATCGTATAACAAATATTCAATGACTTGATTTAGAAAGTGACTTCCTCAATCGCTCACTGGTTCTATAGGCAGTCCATATCTTGTAAAGACATTTTCAAATAAGAATTTTGCAGTTGTGTGTGCATCATTCTTTTCTGTGGCCTTAGCCTCTACCCATTTGGTAAGATAATCTGTTGCAACGATGATGTATTCTGCATGAGTACCTTTTTCAGGGGGGTTAATGGGTCCTACAAAGTCTATACCCCACTTGGAAAACGCACGTCCTGCCATCATGGGTTTTAGAGGCATTTCATCTCTATGAGTAGGAAACTGAGTTCTTTGGCACACATCACATCTCTTAACATACGTATGTGCATCCATGTGAAGAGTGGGCCACCATAACCCTGCAAATCCTATCAGGGCCAAAATGACCTCTTGCAACACCTTGCTATGTAGTCATCTTGTAAAAACACTGAATATGATGATCAATTGGCCACACAAGCAATGGACACACAAACCAATATTACATGGATGTTATGCTCTTACTCAAATCATCTACCGGTGTCTCACCTATGATGGTCCAATTTAGAGAGCTCTATCATAGAATAGAGTACAACAATTTAAGAGTAGGAAAGCCTCTACCCAGCCATCTAAGAGAATGTGGGGATCTATACCATGTGGACAACCTACAGGTGCTACCTTGACACTGAATATCTCCCCTGTGCACAATGAGTAGTCAGACCCTTTACAATCAAGATACCAAGACAAAGCGCAGATGGATCCAACTTGATTTTCTCACCAGTGCCATTAGATCTAGAATTCATTAGAGGAGTGCTCTTATAAGAACTCAATAATGAGAACTTGGAAAGAATCCTTCAAGAAGTAAATCTTGAATTTAGAGAAGAACGATAACCTGACCAATAGCAACAACATCATGAAGGATAGCAAGAGTCAGCTAGAGAAGATGAAGAAGAAGGTGAAGAGGATGAAGAAGAGCAACATGATGAGCAACAAGGGAAGCTACAGGAGCCCCTACTTACACAACACATTAGAGTTGATCACCTCTCAAGATTAACTTCGGGAGAAGCTCCTCAAGGAATAGCGGATGAATTATGTGAGGCATACCTGTTTAACCTTGAGCTAGTGCCAGAATGGGCTAAGCCTATTGTCCCTATTCTCACATATGGACCCAAGAATCCAAGGATTATGATCAAAGAAGGAGAGATCACCAAGTCACAAAGATATCAAATAATAGCAAGAAGTATATATAAACAGGATAGTTAGAAGATTCTTGCTTGTTGTGTAGACAAATCCGAATACACAAATTGGTTGCAATTAGCACATGTAGGTGCATTAAAGCAACACCATTCAAAACATCGTACATTGCAAACTTTGCATAGACTAGGAGTATATTGGCCTTCTATGGAAGCAGATGTCTACAAGTTGTGTAGATAATGCCCTATCTGTTGTGAATAACCGTCGATAGAACATGCCACGTTATATCATATGTCTCTCACACGAGAATGGAGTGAACCTTTAGTGACCTACTTGAGGATGAAAACATTCCCTCAAGGAATGACTTTAGCAAGACAACAAAGTCTACAGCAGGAAGCTCAAGAATATTCACTTATTGGCGATAATCTATACAAACAAGGAAGAGAGAGATACCTAAGACAATGTGTTCATGAGAGCAATTATTTGAGCATACTAATCATCATATTGAGTGTGTCGGCAAGATGCAAGCTAAACCAAACCTTTTTATGGGGCATCGTGAATCTATCTTGCCCTAGAAACGTGAAATGTTGCATACACATTTGAAGGTGCACAGCGATATTTGGTGTCATAGCCACCATGTATTTGAGCTTTTTCAGGTTCTTATTCTTCATGTTTTATGGGGCCAATCCAATGTGGAAAATTGATCATCATATTCAGTGTGCCGGCAAGATGCAAGCTAAACCAAACCTTTTCATGGGGCATCGTGAATCTGTCTTGCCCTAGAAACGTGAAATGTTGCATACACATTTGAAGGTGCACATCGATATTTGGTGTCATAGCCACCATATCTTTGAGCTTTTTCAGGTTCCTATTCTTCATGTTTTATGGGGCCAATCCTTCTTTCTCGGTGGGAATATGAATCCCTCTCATGCCTAGGGCTTCTCGTACTAAGTTATTGGGCAAACCAAATCTCTTTAATGCATTTCCTCATGTTAATGATGGAACTAAAAAGGTGCTTGAAGCTCTAGGATTTTGAGCAGGGGTGAGTGAGTTGATGAGGTAAAATTCACCACATGAAATCTAGTTTTGGTAGTTTGGTAGCAAAGTCTTTTGCCAAACTTGCTCTATGTCATAGGGACCTTAAGTCTCCTACATTGTGTAATTTCTTAAACTCTTTACTGAAGAAGTGATATTTTCCCCTTGTATTTTTGTACTCAATCTCAGCTTCCCACATATATGCACCTTCTCCTGATGGTCCTGCCATCTCACTAAACTAGTGAGAGTTCTTGTTAACTCTCATTCTATGACCAATGGGTGGATCTCGTATCAATCTACATTGCTTGCATCTCCTCTAGTCATTCTTTAGGTCCATCTGATATGGGCAAGCTCTCTATATCAATAGTTTTATTAGTACATTGCAAGCTTGTTCCTATTATATATGCCATTGTGTGGAGAATGAGTTCTCCTATGCATAATTAAAACATGTAGTGAGCCCTTGTATGTCCAGCACTTGGACAAATAGTTGCACCTTAGATAGCTGCCTGCTCTCAATACAAAACTCAAATGGACTTGTGCCTTTGGTCAATCAAAGCACACAAAGAGAGATTTCTAATAAGCTATAAGTAACTTAATTTGGACAAGTTTTGATTAGGAAACACAATTGATGAAGATGAACTACTTGTCCACATAAGTATGCGGAAGAATTGAACTTCACTCTCGGATTGATAACTCCATGAATATATATCCTTTGAGAAAGATATTTGAGACACAAAAAATGCACACAAATATCTTTCCAAGAAGCTAAAAATCAAGTAATTTGGATGAGCTTTGTTTAGGCAACTCAATTGACCAAAATAGACCATCTATGCACACAATTATACTAAAAAACTAGACTTCACTCTCTGATAGATATCTCATAGAACAACGGAATCTCATCGGAATGTTATCGGAATTAACTGCAAATATGATTGTAGTTACTTCAAAAGATTGTAGATGAGATAAGGAAGTAATACCTGAACTTCCTTCAATAAATGAACTTTATCTGAAGTTTGAGAAAAACTTCATCAGTTCTGGATGTCTTTACTGTCAAACACAGTACTACGCGTACATGTCCCGTTTCACAAATCTCTTTTGGTCAGTTTGTAGTTGACACTACTAGCTTCAAGATGAGCTATCACTCATGAAAAACTTTACACTGTGCTGTGAAATCTAACTTTCAGAGGTACCGGAAAATGTTTACTGAGAAAACTGTAACGGTTAACTAAGTTTCACAGTAAAATGAAATCACTTAGATTTCTTCACATGAGAAGAATGCACTCAGGTCTTTCCACATAAATATGTGTTTTCTATTAGAGAAGATGTGTACAAAAATGGTTTGGCCTCACTTTGCTCATAGCCATGAAAAACTCTCCTATGCTGAGTAGTTCTTCCTTACAATCTCTCTCTCATATGAATACCCGACATTTCAGGTTCTATTATTCATCTCTACATACATGCGCCTTCGGGTCTTCTATATCTCTTCTTCTAGCTTCTTCTATTTTCTTCCTTACCATCTCTCTCTCTCTCTCTCTTATATACATTTTTTATCCGAGATTCAAAAAACTCGTGATTCTGGAAGTTTCTACGACAGTCGTGAATTTGTCCCTTCACTAAGGCTTTGATTTTTTTGAATACTTTGTTTCTGCTTCTCTTTGTCTTTCTTTATCCTTCATACATCTTCGGGTCTTTATGTCTAATTAGTGAGTGAATCTCCAATAGCTCCCCCTCAATGACTAATTAGCATCCTCTGATCTTTCATATGTTCTTCTTTTCTTTTATTCCTGCCATTTCTTTGAATCTGCTTGCTTTTACTCCATTGAAGCTCTTGTCAGAATATCTGCAATCTGATCTTTTGTAAGAGTGTATACTATTTCAATCTCCTTCTCCATTACCTTTTCCCTTAGGAAATGATATTGAATCTCTATGTGCTTTGTTCTTGCATGAAATGCTGGATTTGCTGCAAGATACAACGAGCTCATATTGTCTCCATGTATAATAGGTATACCTTGATCAATACCCAAGCTTTTGAACAAGGTCTGCATCCATATCACTTCTTTAGCTTCTTCCACAAGTCCTTTATATTCTGCTTTTGTTGATGATAAAGCCACTGTATGCTGCTTCTTTGAACACCAGCTTACAAGCTTATCTCCCAGGTATATCATATACCCATGTGTTGACCTTCTGTCATCTTGACTTCCTGCCCAGTCTGACTCACTGTATGC
Source organism: Ceratopteris richardii (assembly GCA_020310875.1). Lineage (NCBI taxonomy): Eukaryota > Viridiplantae > Streptophyta > Polypodiopsida > Polypodiales > Pteridaceae > Ceratopteris > Ceratopteris richardii. Next base: position 182,333,268 of record CM035412.1, read on the forward strand.
TCTCAGCTTTATATCTGATGTAAAAGGATAATATAATCCTTCCTTTATAGTTCTTTTGATATATCTAAGAACTCTTTGTCCTGCAACCCAATGTTGATCCTTCAGACAATGCATGAACTATGAGAGAACTCCTACTGCATAACTAAGATATGGTCTTGTTAGCGTAGCATAAATCAAACTTCCCACTAAAGATTGATAGTTTCTCATATCTTTGAACTCTACACCATCATATTTGCTGAGTTTATGATTTACTTCAAGCGGTGTTGAAGCTTCTCTGCAATTCTCCATGTTAAACTTCTTCAGTAAGTTTAGGAGATACCTTTCTTGCGAAACAATCCCTTGTACTTTAAGAGTAAAAAGTCTGCCTTCCTTTTTACCATGGACAATTTATTTGTATCCTTTTTCTCGATCTTTAACAAATACTCCTTCATTTGTAAACCTGACTTGAAAACCTTTTTCTACTATCTGTCCCATGTTCATCAGATTCTTTGGGATTGTTGGAACATACAAAACATTTGTTAGTAGGTCAGCTCCAATCTTACACTTTACTTTTCGAATTGACCGCACATTATGTTTTGTGTTATCACCTGTTTGTATTGTATGATTTGAAATACCTCCTTCCAATTCTGATAACAATGCTATATTTCCTAACAAATGATTTGAACAACTAGAGTCAATGTAGAATACCTTGAGATCTTCATTCTCTGACACACTTATCGAATTCATCATCAACGTCGTATGATTGTCACTCTATGTATCATTTGCATAGTTGTAGTAGGTAGTGTTGTGAGACTGATTCTGTCCCCAACTTCTTGCTCCACCTCTACCATATCCGCCTCTTTGGCTTTGTCTACCTCTCTAATATCTTCCACTTCTGCCTCTGCTATTGTTATTCTGATTGTGACTTGATCCTTGAGAATTATGCCAGCAATCATGAGCCAAATGATTGCTTAATCCACAAATCCAACAAGACTTCTTGTTGTTATTCTGATTACCTCTTCCTTTTGTATTACCTCTACTTTTACTTCTGAAATTACCTCTTCCTCTTGCATAATTTGCTTGAGTAGGCATCTCTTCTTCATCTTTTTCCTTCCCTTTGTCACCTTTCTTCTTACTCTTTGCGTATGTAGTAGAACTATGTCCTTTATCTCCTTCTGTCTTCAAATCTTGCTCAAATGTTAGCATTAGTCCAAGCAACTGATTTAAATCTGGTAAAAAATGATTTAATTGAAAGTTCAGTTGAGAGTACAAAACGTTTCTACCTTTCATCTCCTCTCAATCTTGCAAGCACTTGCACTATTAACCTCTGATCTTCGATATCCTCATCCATAGATCCAAGACTGTCTGCCAAGTCCTTCATTTTAGTGACATAATCACTAATGCTTTGACTTTGCTTTTTCTTGAACGTTGTAAATTCTGACCATAAGCTAGCCTTCCTAGCTTTGGTAGTATTTTGGAAGTGATCTTCCAATGCACTCCATATGTCTTCCGCTTTCTCCAAACCTCTAATGTGTGGTAGTAGATGATCTGTAACGGTATTGTAGATATAAGCTCTTGCCGTTGCATCTTTCTTCTGCCACAGCTTCAAGGTTTCTAACTCTTCTTTCTTTGGTTGACTATCGTCTCCAAAAGTAGGCTTCTTTTCTTCTCCTGTCACATATATCATTAAGTCCTTACTCATAAGTAAGGCTTCCATTCACATTACCCATGCGGGATAGTTATCTTTGTCCAATTTTTCAATAGAAATGTGATCTGCCATAATCTTCTTGTTTCTATTATTGCCTGTGAGTATAACGTTAAAGAATTTTACCTTTTGTAAACCTTTACCCTTGAGAATGACTTTGGAATGCTTTTTTGATGCCGTTTGTTGTTGATCACCTCAGCCTTCACCCTTCTTAAGAAGAATTGTTCACTTTCTCTTGTATCTTTACTTCCGTTTGCTCTTGAGAACCTTTTCTTCTCTTCAGAACCTTTTCTGCTCTGATACCACTTTTTGATGTCGACACCACAAGAAGCTTGACACAATAAGCTGTGGAATTTTTCCATGTCACAACAAGAACTAAGCTAAAGTGATGTTAGAACACCTCTATAATCATCAGTAGGCTAGCAACCTGAAAACTTTACTACTGTATTTAGTAAATTCCAAGAATTCACTTTACAGAAACTTCACCTTTCCTTCAGTCTTTAATTCTAAACTGATTTACTTCAGACTTTACAATTTTGTGCTTGCTTACTGTTAGATAATCTTTTATCACTTAACTATAGCAAAACTGTGTTTTGAAACCACCGGAATATCGCCGGAACTTCACCAGAATGTTCCCGGAATATCACCCGAATGTTATCGAAATCTCATCGGAATGTTACCGGAATTAACTACAAATCTGCTTGTAGTTACTTCAAAAGATTGTAGATGAGATAAGGAAGTAATACCTGAACTTCCCTCAATAAATAAACTTTATCTGAAGTTTGAGAAAAACTTCATTAGTTCTGGATGTCTTTATTGTCAAACACAGTTCTACGCGTACGTGTCCCGTTTCACAAATCTCTTTTGGTCAGTTTGTAGTTGACACTACTAGCTTCAAGATGAGCTATCATTCATGAAAAACTTTACACTGTGCTGTGAAATCTAACTTTCAGAAGTACCGAAAAATGTTTACTGAGAAAACTATAATTGTTAACTAACTTTCACAATAACATGAAATCACTTAGATTTCTTCACATGAGAAGAATGCACTCAGGTCTTTCCACATAAATATGTGTTTTCTATTAGAGAAGATGCGTACAAAAATGGCTTGGCCCCACTTTTCTCATAGCCATGGAAAACTCTCCTATGTTGAGTAGTTCTTCCTTACCATCTCTCTCTCAGATGAATACCCGACATTCCAGGTTCTACTATTCATCTCTACATACATGCGCCTTCACGTCTTCTATATCTCTTCTTCTACCTTCTTCTATGTTGGAGAAACAATCACTAATTGGACATATATTTGAAGGTCAAATATTTAGAAGAAAACCACATGCCTATGTGAAGGGAGAAATTCACAAATGTATTATATTTGTAAAGTTAGTTCACTTTAGTTTTAGAAGTTTTTTAAAAGTCACGAGAATGAGAAAATATATGAAAGTTAGTTTGTACTAACTGACGCGATGAGAGAAGAAGTGGAAGAGAGTGATAGAATGTAAGGAGTTCATTTTGTATGACTGAATATAGTCGGGCTTCTCTGAGTGAGAAAGCATCTGTAAAACTTCTGAGTTTTTCATAGCTATGAGAAGAAATAGTTAAAGTTCAGTGTATGAGACTCTCTCCATCATCTCCATGCTTGTCTACTGTGAAATGATTTCAAAAGTTCAAGTTTTCCAAGCAACTCGATGCCTGACATCGAGTTTGTGCTGATAAGTCTGTGTTTTATTCTCTGAGTTCTAACTCCTGCTAAATCTTCTTAAAAACATGAGGTTTGTGGAGCAACTCGATGCCTGGCATCGAGTTTCAGCATAAAGTCGATGCCTGGGATCGACTTCCCACATAAAAGTGGTCTTGTTCATGTGTGTGTTCAAGGGGGTAATTTTGGCACTGAAAAGTGGCTAAAAAAGCTAAAAGTCGATGCCAGGCATCGACTTTTGGTTGCAAGTCGATGCTAGGCATCGAATTTTCATTTTTAGACACTCAGGATTACTAAAGGAGGAAAAATTTCCAGTTTTGGAAAGTCATACAGAGTGATCTTGTGAAGGCCATAACTTGAGTTCTAGAGATCCATTTCATGCATATGATAGCTTGTTGGAAAGGTCTCTCTTCTTCTTTTATCCACTAAAAGATCTTGGAGAAATATTATTTGAGCTAAGAGAAATTAGCAAAATACTGAAGGTATGTCATTTTAGTGACTGGAAAGTTCTGTAGAAGTAAAGGTCTTGGTTTTGGCTATCATTTCTCAAATTTTGGAGTGGCAATGAGTTAGTGGTGACCATAGAGGTGTTCTAGTGTCACATTAATTCATTTCTTGTGGTGTTTTACACATCAACAAGTGGTATCAGAGCAGAAAGGTCCTAAAGAGCAGAAGGCAGCAAAGTTATGAGAAATTTTGGAAAGTTTTCCATTAAAGTTTGAAACGTGAAGCATTTGAAGACACAAGGCATCAAAAGGTTACTTCAAAAGTATCCTCATACACAAAGAACTCCAAAAGGTATTATTCTTTATCCTTTAAGCTCATAGGTTATAGCAGAAGGAAAGGAGTATGGCATATCATATCTCCATTGACAAACTGGACAGAGATAATTATCCCGCATGGGTAATGAGAATGGAAGCCTTACTTATGAGTAAGGATCTCATGATATATGTAACAGGTGAAGAAGAGAAGCCAGTATTTAAAGATGAAAGCCGACCAAAGAAAGAAGAACTTGATGCTTTAAAGCATTGGCAGAAGAAGGATGCAAGTGCAAAAGCCTACATCTACAAGACAATCTCTGATCATTTGCTACCACACATCAGAGGATTGGAATCATCTGAAGATATATGGAATGCATTGGAGTATCATTTCCAAAGCACTACTAAAGCAAGGAAAGCAAGTCTATGGTCAGAGTTTACAACATTCAAAAAGAAGCCAAGTGAAAGTATTAGTGATTATGTCACTAAGATGAAGGATCTAGCAGATAGTCTTGGATCCATAGATGAAGATGTTGAAGATCACAGATTGATTGCTCAACTACTTGCATGTTTGAGAGGGGATGAAAGGTGGAAACCTTTTGTCTTATCAACAGAACTTTCATTAAATCATTATGTTCCAGATTTGAACTAGTTGCTTGGTTTGATGCTCACATTTGAGCAAGACTTGAAGGGAGATGGAGATAAAGGACAAAGTTCTCCAATGTACATGAAGAACAAGAAGAAAGGAGATAAAGGTAAAGCAAAGGATGAAGAGGAGTCGAGTTCTCAAGTTTATTATGCAAGAGGTAAAGGCACCCGCAGAGGAAGAGCAAGAGGATTTGGAAGAGGAAGAGGTAATCAAAATAACAACAAGAAGGCTTGCTGGATATGTGGATTGAGTAATCATTTGGCTCATGATTGTTGGCACAACCAACAAGGATCAAACCAGAATCAAAACAACAATAGTAGAGGTTGAGGTGGAAGATATCAAAGTAATTTTCAAAGAGGTAGACAAAATCAAAGAGGAGGCTATGGTAGAGGTGCAGGAAGAAGTTGGGGGCAGAATCAATCCTACAACACCACCTACTACAACTATGCAAATGACACACAAAATAAAAGTCATACATCATTGATGATGAATTCAATCAGCACATCAGATAAAGAAGATCTAAAGGTATTTTACATTGACTCTGGATGTTCTAATCATTTTTTAGGAAACATAGAATTGATGTCAGAATTGGAAAAAGGCATTTCTAGTCATAGTGTTCAAACAGTTGATACATTCAATTGGAAAAGTGAAATGCAAGAGTGGAGCAGATTTGCTTACCAATGTTTTGTATGTTCCCACAATACCTAAAAACTTGATTAGTGTGGGATAGATAGTCGAAAAAGGTTTTCAAGTCAGGTTTACAAATGAAGGAGTATTTGTTGAAGATCCAAAGAATGGATATAATCAGATTGTCTCTGGTAAGAAAGAAGGTAGACTCTTTACTTTAAGAGTGCAAGGGAACATTGTTCAAGCTTTGCTCACACATGGTGAAGGGGTGATTACAGTACTTGATCTATGGCATAAGAGATTAGGTCATTTCAATGAAAGAGGAATTAAAGCTATGGTTGCTTATCAATTTGTACTAGGATTACCAAATGTGCAGAGTCAACATATGGTTTATAAATGTGAAGCATGTCAGATGGGAAAAACACATAGGTTACCATTTCAGAAGAAAGGATTCAAACATGATGGATTACTAGAGCTCATTCATACAAATGTATGGGGACCAACAAAAGAAGGATCTATCAGTGGCTCAAGGTTCTATGTTCTTTTCATTGATGATGCTACAAGATGGATAACATTATATGTTTTGAAGGAAAGATCAGAAGTGTTTGGAGCTTTCAAGCATTTTCATGCATATGCAGAGAGAGTCACATGTCAAAAGCTTAAAAGACTGAGGTCTGATGGAGGAGGAGAGTACTTCTCCCAAGAGTTCAATTATTATCTTTGGAATGCAGGTATTAGGAGAGAAATAACTTGCAGGTATACACAACAACAAAATGGTGTAGCAGAAAGAAGGAACAAGACTTTGGTTGAGTTTGCTAGAGCTATGCTGAAGGAGAAGAATTGTCCAAATTATCTTTGGGTTGAGGCTGTAAATATAGCTACATATCTTGTAAATAGACTACCATGTGCAGCTCTCAATGGAATGACTCCATATGAAGCTTGGTGGGGTAAGAAACCAACACTAGATCATTGTAGAGTGTTTGGATCAATTGCATATGCTTATGTGCCATCACAACTTAGACATAAACTTGAACCAAAGGCAGAAAAATATGTGTTCATTGGTTGTGATGAAAAGCAGATGGGTTACAGATTGTGGAATCCTCTAACCAAACAATTTATTATTTCTAGAGATGTTACATTTGATGAACATAAAAGTTGGTATGCAGAACAAAGTCGTACAACTGAAGAATTTGAAGAAGAGGTAAGAAGATGTGAGAAAGGAAAATCAATTGTGCAGGTGAATAGAGATGAAGACTATATGCAAGCAAGTACATCCAGAAGTGGATTAACAAGAAATGAAGAAGCTCCTATATTTGATGAAGAGGTGTATCTAGACACTTATGAAGAATGTGAACCAAGAAGGTCAAGTAGGACTAGAAGGCAACCAGAAAGGTATTCTTATGATACTTCTTACATAACTCAGAAGAATTGTGCTTACATGGTCAAAGATGATGAAGAACCTCAGAACTATGATGAAGCTAAAGGTAAGAAGCAATGGGAAGAAGCAATGAAGGAAGAGTTCAATGCACTGGAGGAGAACAAGACATGGGAACTTGTTCCTAAACCAAATGGTAAGAAAGTAATTGGAAATAAATGGGTTTAGAAAGTGAAGAAACTTGCAGATGGAAGTATAGCCAGATACAAAGCTAGACTGGTGGTGAAAGGCTATGCCCAAACCTATGCCATAGATTATGATGAGACATTCAGTCCTCTAGCTAAGATGTCAACTATTAGAACAATCATTGCTATTGCAGCTTCAAAAGGATGGACCCTAAGTCAATTGGATATAAAGAATGCATTCTTGAATGGATACATATCAGATGAGGTATACATGGAACAACCTCAAGGGTTTATAGATTCCAGGTATCCAAATTTTGTTTGGAGGCTGAGAAGAGCACTATATGGATTAAAGCAAGCTCCAAGAGCATGGAAATATAGATTGGTGAAGTATCTCAATGATCTTGGATATCAAAGTTCAAAAGCAGATCCAAGTCTACTCATCAAAAGAACAGAGGAAGGTACAATCTACATTTGTATTTATGTAGATGACATTATAATCACAGGTACTTCAGATGAAGGAATCAAGATAAAGAGATTACTTGAGAAAGAGTTCAAGATCAGTGATCATGGCATATATGTATCACAAGAAAGGTATCTTCTGAATCTATTGAAGAAGTTTGATATGGAAAATTGCACAGAAGCTTCAACTCCACTTGAAGTTAAACACAAGCTCAGTAAATATGATGGTGCAGAATACAAAGATATGAGGAAGTATCAATCTCTTGTGGGTAGTTTGATTTATGCTACACGAAAAAGACCTAATCTTAGTTATGCAGTGGGAGTTTTGTCACAATTCATGCATTGTCCAAAGGACCCACATTGGATTGCAGGTCAAAGAGTTCTCAGATATATCAAAGGAACTATAAAGGAAGGATTATATTATCCTTTTACATCAGATTTGAAGTTGAGAGCCTATAGTGACTCAGACTGGGCAGGTAACCAGGATGACAGAAGATCAACTCATGGCTACATGATATACATTGGTGATAAGCTTGTAAGTTGGTGTTCAAAGAAACAACATACAGTAGCATTATCATCAACTAAAGCTGCGTACAAAGGACTTGTGGAAGCAACTAAGGAGGTCATATGGATGCAGAAATTGTTTAAAAGCTTGGGCATTGATCAAGGTATACCTAAAATACATGGAGATAATATGAGTTCACTTTATCTTGCAGCGAATCCAGTTTTTCATGCAAGGACAAAGCACATAGAGATACAATATCATTTTCTCAGAGAAAAGGTAATGGAGAAAGAAATTGAGGTGGAGTACATTTCTACAAAAGATCAGATAGCATACATAATGACAAAGAGCTTGGATGGTGTGAAGACCAGTAGATTCAAAAGCATGGTAGGAGTAAAAGAAAAGAAGATGATATGAAGAAATAGGGAATGTTAATTAGTGATTGAGGGGGAGCTTTTGGAGAAACAATCACTAATTGGCCATATATTTGAAGGTCAAATCTTTAGAAGAAAACCACATGCCTATGTGAAGGGACAAATTCACGTGTATTATGTTTGTAAAGTTAGTTCACTTTAGTTCTAGAAGTTTTTTAAAAGTCACGAGAATGAGAAAATCTATATAAGTTAGTTTGTATCAACTGACGCGATGAGAGAAGAAGTGGAAGAGAGTGATAGAATGTAAGAAGGAGTTCATTTTGTATGACTGAGTATAGTCGAGCTTCTTTGACTGAGAAAGCATTTGTAAAACTTCTGAGTTTTTCATAGCTATGAGAAGAAATAGTTAAAGTTCAGTGTATGAGACTCTCTCCATCATCTCCATGCTTGTCTACTGTGAAATGATTTCAAAAGTTAAAGTTTTCCAAGCAACTCGATGCCTGGCATCGAGTTTGTGCTGATAAGTCTGTGTTTTATTCTCTGAGTTCTAACTCCTACTAAATCTTCTTAAAAAAATGAGGTTTGTGGAGCAACTCGATGCCTGGCATCGAGTTTTAGCATAAAGTCGATGTCTGGCATCCACTTCCCACATAAAAGTGGTCTTGTTCATGTGTGTGTTCAAGGGGGTAATTCTGGCACTGAAAAAGTGGCTAAAAAAGTTGAAAGTCGATGCCAGGCATCGACTTTTGGTTGCAAGTCGATGTTAGGCATCAAATTTTCATTTTTAGACACTCAGGATTACTAAAGGAGGCAAAATTTCTAGTTTTGGCAAGTCATACAGGGTGATCTTGTGAAGGCCATAAATTGAGTTCTAGAGATCCCTTTCATGCATATCATAGCTTGTTGGAAATCTCTACTCTTCTACTTTCATCCACTAAAAGATCTTGGAGAAATAATATTTCACCTAAGAGAAATTAGCAAAATACTGAAGGTATGTCATTTCAGTGACTGGAAAGTTCTGTAGAAGTAAAGGTCTTGGTTTTGGCTATCATTTCTCAAAGTTTGGAGTGGCAATGAGTTAGTGGTGACCATAGAGGTGTTCTAGTGTCACATTAATTCATTTCTTGTGGTGTTTTACACATCAACATTCTATTTTCTTCCTTACCATATCTCTCTCTCTCTCTCTCTCTTATATACATTTTTGATCTGAGATTCAAAAAACTTGTGATTCTGGAAGTTTCTATGAACTATATGTTACAGTCGTGAATTTGTCCCTTCACTAAGGCTTTGATTTTTCTGAATACTTTGTTTCAGATTCTCTTTGTCTTTCTTTAACCTTCATACATCTTTGGGTCTTTATGTCTAATTAGTGAGTGAATCTCCAACATAAATGTCATGTCAATTTGTCTCATTTTGTGCATATGCTTTGTTGCAGGATAGTAGATGTAAAGGTTTTGATCCCCTTGAGCATATGTATGGTAGTGCTTTGCCACAATTTTGTATTACACTCTTATGTGGAAATGATGCACCATAATTTTGTATTCAGTTCCTATATGGAAGTGCTTTGTCACATTTTGTATTCGGTTCTGATATGGAAGTGCTTTGCCACACTCTTGTACATCCTTCATTTATGGAATATACAACTTTTTGTACATGATTCATGGTTCATTTTTGCTTATCTCTTTTGTGTCTGACAGTATTTTGCTATATAAAATCATGTTTTGGTTGCCATTAGAGTACATATCACATGTACTCGGTTTTCTTTGGGCAGAGTGTATTGTCCTTTGCTAGACAAGATCATAGTAATATTGCTATAGCAAAAGACAACACACTCTGCACAAAAAAAAATTTGCAGATATGGTCCTCGGTATAAGCATCAGTACTTATGTATATGTATATGTATATGTATATGTATATGTATATGTATGTATATGTATATGTATATGCATATGCATATGTATATGTATATGTATATGTATATGTATATGTATATGTAAATGTATATGTATATTATATGTATATGCATATGTATATGTATATGTATATGTATATGTATATGTATATGTATATGTATATGTATATGTATATGTATATGTATATGTATGTATATGTATATGTATGTATATGTATATGTATATGTATATGTATATGTATATGTATATGTATATGTATATGTATATGTATATGTATATGTATATGTAAATGTATATGTATATTATATGTATATGCATATGTATATGTATATGTATATGTATATGTATATGTATATGTATATGCATATGTATATGTATATGTATATGTATATGGATATGTATATGTATATGTATATGCATATGTATATGTATATGCATATGTATATGTATATGCATATGTATATGTATATGTATATGTATATGTATATGTATATGTATATGTATATGTATATGTATATGTATATGTATATGTATATGTATATGTATATGTATATGTATATGTATATGCATATGTATATGTATATGCATATGCATATGCATATGCATATGGATATGCATATGTATATGTATATGTATATGTATATGTATATGTATATGTATATGTATATGTATATGTATATGTATATGTATATGTATATGTATATGTATATGTATATGTATATGTATATGTATATGTATATGTATATGTATATGTATATGTATATGTATATGTATATGTATATGCATATGCATATGTATATGGATATGTATATGGATATGTATATGTATATGTATATGTATATGTATATGTATATGTATATGTATATGTATATGTATATGTATATGTATATGTATATGTATATGTATATGTATATGTATATGTATATGTATATGTATATGTATATGTATATGTATATGTATATGTAGATGTACATTTACATGTACATGTACATGTATATGTAGATGTACATGTATATGTATATGTATACGTATATGTATATGTATATGTATATGTATATGTATATGTATATGTATATGTATATGTATATGTATATGTATATGTATATGTATATGCATATGTATATGTATATGCATAGGTATTTGTATATGTATATTTATATCTATATGTATATCTACAGGTATTTGTATATGCATGTGTATGTACACACACACACACACACACACACACACACACACACACACACATATATATATATATATATATATATATATATATATATATATATATATATATATATATATATATATATATATATATATACACATGCATATGTATGTGTATATGTATACACACACATATATATTAGGTTTAAGTGAGTAGATAGGCATAAATAGTAATTTTTTCATTTTAATGGTTAGGGCTTTGAAGACAAATTGGAGTTTTCCATTAAACCTAGGAGAGCTCCATCATGTTATTCATAAAAGCAGAAGGATATCCATACTTATGGAAGCTTCTAAAGTAGATCCCTATTTTATTTGCATTAAAAAATCAAAAGAAAGAAACACAAATTCATTTAAACATCAAAATCTAGGGTGTGGAGAAAGGTTTGGAGAGAGAGAAATGCGCACATCAAGAAATCATCAGAGGATAGTAACTATCATAAGTCAGTGTGGTGGGCTTGCATGAGCTTGAGACACAGCTTCAAACTTTGATGTTCATAAGAGTGCGAAGGGGATAGAGCGTGAAGAAGCAAAAATCTGAGGTCGTAGGAACCCAACACGTGAGACTTAGCAAAGAAGCTATTTTTGGCAAACATACATTTTCTCTTACTTTTAGGACCTAATTTGAAGCTTAAAAGTAAAAAGGAAGAAAACTTGTGGTATTGACACTAAAAAAATGTGTAACAAAGGAATACCGAGAAATGAGGTATATAGATGGGGGTTCGGTAGAGATGTTGAAAAATGTAAGATTGTGTTTTCTTTAGATTTTAAGCATGTTTGAAGCATACAGGACATAAGACTTGCACATGTGTATTAACGTTGAAAAATCAATCTTAACAAGTACTTGCAAATATCGATGTCCCTAGCCCTAGGATATGCAAAGATGTTGTTTTTGACAAATGAGTCTTTTGGAGGATGTAAAGGGCTAGATATGGAGAAGAAGATAAGTAAAAACCTATGGTATTGATTACAGGAGAAAAAAAGTGGTGAAGTCCACACTTTGGAAAAAACAACATCCTTGGAATAGGAACTCCTTAGTTGCAACATTGAAGGTTTGAAGTGATTTGAGACCTCAAAGTGATCTTGCAATGTTATGGTGCACAAATTATGGTTATGGAGTTATGTCTTTACATATGAAACTTTATGTGTTGCAAGTTTTAGACGGTTATGGATTGAATGCTCTAAGGGCTTCAATTTAAAAAATAATATCAATAGTTCATATCTAGTTATCAGATTAAAAAGAAAAATCCTCACTAATTCACACTTATTCCTTGCTGCATGAACTGATGAATATGAAGCTATTATGATTTTATTAGTTGTGCAAGTTAGGCTCTTGCGAATTTTGTCCATTGAGCCATGGTTTTGTTGATGTAGGCTATGGTGTTGTAGGTTATATGTCACATAATCCTTGTTGCAAATTCTGTCCATTGAGCCATGGTTTTATTGATGTAGGCTATGGTGTTGTAGATTATATGTCACATAACCCTAGCAAGGATGGTTGGACCATACCTTAAAAGAGAGGATTAAGAAGTAATCATCATCCATGGCATTTGGAAATAGTGGTTTTCCCGTGATACTCCTAGCTAGGAGGTTGTGAGTTCGATTCCTCACATTATAGGAGTTATGGACATATGACTTTAAACATCCAAACTATCGAGTTATGGAGTGATTATTGTTATATACATTAAAAATACAAGCTATGGATCTATGTGGAAGCTATGGTTATTGATATGAAAATGGTTCTATCAAGTTATGGAGTGATTAGTGTTATATGCATAAAAAATACAAGTCATGGATTTATGTGGAAGCTGTGGTTATTGATATGACAATGGTTATGGCCCTGGATAACTTGTTGTCCAAGCTGTAGATGAGCGAGTACAGTTCATATGAAAGCTTTTCCAGTTGATTCATAAGAACATTCATACATGCATGCATATAAGCAAGGATAGCATCTTCAAGAGGCTCACTCCTATATACAAAATCCTAGATGGGTAGGAGATGTTGCTACTGTGATCAACCGCCTCATATAGGAATGGTAATGGCTTATGATTTTTCTGAGGACAAAGGAGCAGGCGAAATTATAATCTTCTTGATTTATTAATTTTTCAATAAACACAAAAGGAAACGACAATATTTCTTCTTACCTAATTATTTACAATGCCTTTTGAAGTTGTCGGTTATGTCTACATCCAATTATGGGGACTAAATTCCTTGGAGGTTCTACAAATTTGAGGAGAGAACATGAATGTTCAATGATGAACTTTGATTATGCATAAAACAAGAGAAAATTAGTACTATGGGAGGTCTATTCAACAACCATGCCATCCTTTTATGAACTTCTCAACACCTACCTTGAAGGCACCCCTTTATATATTAGAATGTCCTCAACATCCATCCTTCAGAGTGACAATAGTCACTTGTATACCTAAACTTTTGGCATCATCATGACTAGTTCTTGATAAAGAGAGAATTATAAAAACTCGTTTGGGGCTTTTCAAAACAACTTTGGCTTGCTGCTTTACAATATGCAGGCAAAGTTTTGAACATGCGTGCTGTGTCTGCATGCGTTTCATTCAAGAAATTAAACGTCTGCTACTCAGAAAATGGTTGTTTACTCTGGATTCCATGTCGACGTTCTCATGCGTACTTCTTCTTTCTCCCTTGGAGGCTGCGAATAGCCAACTGGCTTTTGCCACCTCTTCGAGGTCTGTTTTTCTTCCTTTGTGTTGCTATCAACCTTTCGTCCTTAGCTCCGCTGCCTAATGCGAAGCAAAGCATCAGGAGCCCTCTACCTCCCCCATCCTTGCGTCTGCGCACATGCAGTGAGCTTTTTCTTTCTCTTTCTCTACTCTTCTTATGCGCGCATTCAACCATCTATGCTTGAGGTATACCTCCGCTCTACCTAAGCGCACTCGTACGTCTGTGCCTTTCCAGCCGCACGCAGGCGCACACATTCCAACAGGAACATGCATTGAAGATTCTCTTGGTGCACAATGCGCTCTAGTATGTCGTTTCACCTACATATTTGGCGTAGCAGTCAAAAGGTAAGGAGAGCTTCAATCTATGTGAAGCAAAATTCAATGTGTTTCCATTTTCGCATATGTCCCGTGTTTTTGTTTTCCATATTACTTAGGATTTCTGTAGAATGAGCAATCACTTATCCCTACTTGCAAAATGAGTACTGTATCTCATTTACTGCTTCGCTATGGGGATCCTTCGAGTGATACCCAGCGCCGCTTTCGTATTGTCACATGCTAACCGATCTGTTGCTCCAGAATTTATTTTGCAATATGCACATCCATTTTCGGTAATCTACAGTGCAATGAATAAGAAATCTTATCACTCTCTTCGCTTTGTCTGCCCAATGCAGCTTGCTGAGAAGTACGTTGTGCATGCGATGCAACTTATTTCTAGTCACGATCCAGCTGATATTCATTCTGCATTAAACCTTCTTGACGCGGCGCTTAACATATTGCCTCAATGGCACAAGGCGCTTGAAATGAAAGCAAGAGCTTTACTATGCTTGAGACGCTTTAGGGATGTGATCAACATGTTACGTGATTCCATTCCAATCTTAGAGAAGCAGCCCACTATTCTTGCGAATTCCATGGAGAATCTGGAGCTGCTTAACAATCAGTCTTCTGAAGCTGGCAGTGATATCACACACACAGGAAACAAATGTTTTTTCCATTGTTTTCCGGTGGTCAAATTTAAGAAGAAGCTCATTGTATCCGGAATTTCTGATTGTGATCAATGGAAATGGATCGTGCTCGGTCAAGCTTGTTGTCATCTTGGTATGATGGAGGATGCCATGTTCCTTCTGTCGAATTGGAAGCGTGTAGCTTCCACTGCATTCAGAAAGCACAGTTTTCGATCACAGGAGGATGCATTTTGTAGCAGTGCTAACTTTAGTCCCGAATATGATTTGGTGAATCATCTTCTTTGCAAAGTGAAGGTTCTTGTAAGGAGACGCAAGGTAGCTGTTGCTGCTTTTCAATCAGGACGTTATGCCGAGTCAGTTAAGCAATGTTCCAAGATACTTGATGGCCGAAAAGCTGTACCTCAAGGATTCCTTTCTGAGTGCTTCTTGCTTCGTGCAAAGGCCTATCAAGCACATGGCAAATTTATAGATGCTATAGCTGATTGTAATAGAACATTGATTTTGAACCCTCTTTGTGTAGAGGGGTTAAGCATTAGAGCAACGCTCTTTGAGACTATCGGTTGCCTTCAAGAGTGCGCGAGTGACTTATCGCAAATTAAAGCTCTCTACGCACCTGTCCTTCAAAGCCAGCGAGCACCAAAAGGCCAAATTTATTATCTTTTAGATGCTATGAAAAATACCGATTTGGAAGCATGCTTTGGCCTCATTACCAACAAGTTGGCTGCTGTGAAAGAACATCTATCGTATGATGAAGGCAGTACATTGGATTGCCATTCTGTTTTAGGTGTTTCAAAAAATTGCTGCAGGTCCGATGTTGAAAGGGCGCACGTACTTCTGTCCCTGAGACATAACCCTGAAAAAGCTACTGATTTCATGGATCATTGTGAGTTTGTCGATGAACGTGAAATAGATTATATCAAGGATGAAGCAAACACCCAGGCCGAGAAATTCTTTCAGTTAATTCAAAGAGCTTATGATGGAATTATGTGCGTCATAGCGGGAGATGAATCGCGACGCTAGAGACTATAAACAAGAGCCAATAGATATCAAAGAGTTTTGCTGCCATAAATTCTGGAAGGAAAGCTTCCAACACCTTTGCTGTCTGTATTCAAAGACGGAAGAATAAAACACTTGCTATTCAGCCTTCAAAGGCAGCTCCAGAACGTCTTGGGTTACAGCAGTGAAGGCCATCTACCAGATGACAAGAGTCTCTTATTACATGCCACGGAGGAGAAAGGTGCTAAAGTGCGTTAGCCACTTGCACTTCAATTTTTGTGACAGGCTTAATTCTTTGTTGACTTACACATTAAGAGCTGCTATGTAAACTTTAGAATGAAAGCTCGAGACGCTTACTCCCTGCGAAGGCAGTGTACATTTTGTATATAGTAATGGTCATTCGACAACAGAAACTTCCATATTAGCGGGCCAGTATAAGCCTGTCGTTTGAAAAACTCTAACTTAGCTTTTTGTCTCACTCAATCGGTTGCCTTCTTCCTCTGTTTTTCCTTTCTTCGAAAATTAAATCTATGAGGATGGAACGAATTAGATACTAATTCCAGAAATACAAAGTACAAGTACATGGAATCCGGATTGTACTATGCAGGATACATGAATCTGGTGAATCCAGATTGACATTGGGGTCCTAAACACTGCATTAATCTCAACTTATCTTGCCAAGGGATGAAAACGAACAGGAGATTGTCTATTTTGCAGAGGTTTATTGACGTCTTTGAGGCCACACAGAGGAATGAATAGGAAAGAGTGTTTTTTTATCGGAAGGTTTATGCTTACTCTTGCAATCAGATTCTCTATACAGATTCAACTCTTATTTCATGCAAGAGTTCTGCAGAGCATTCACTGCTTATTCTGATAGTGCTTGATGCCAAGGGAGTGGATACATCACAAATCAGATACCCCACCCATTCCGCTTTTCTCCACATTATCCTACTTTCAGGTCATGACAAGGATAAAAGAAAAAGATGAGTTATATCTTGTTTAATCCTGCGTTTGAGGCACCAGAGGTTAGGGACCTTCCACTTCTCTGCATTGCTAGTGGGATAGTCTTTGTTCCTTTGACTCCTCCTTTCCTCTTCATAGCCCTGTTTTCTCCATAATTTACACTGCAGTGTGTGTCAAGTCCTTGATGTAGATTAAGGCCTTGCAGGTTTGTTGAAAACTCACAGTATGAAAGGTGATAGGTCCAACATCTCTCCCACTTCATCATCTTTCAAGCATGTTTGCACAGGTACAACGCCGTAGCATGTGTCCAACAGGACGCAACAATACGCTCCAAGCAATTCATTTGTGTAGACACATATATTTTTAGTTATTTCACCTACATAATGCTGGGAATACCAAATGGTTGAGTCCCTCGCCTCTTGAGGCAGGGGCAAGGGTTGGACCCTCCATGGCCGGACATCTTGGCCTTCAGGCATAAACCAATCACCTTCCGGCATGTAAATCTTTGTCATTGAGTCTAACCCCCATTCTTGTGGGATGAGGGGAATCCCACGAGTACTATGTTCAAAATTACATTCGCCCTATACAGTTGTAATTTCAAAGTTAAAACCTGGGGGAGTAGGCTTCTGTTGAACCTCCAAAAAAAATCAAGTATCCTTGAACCAAAGAGCAAGTCTCAAGACCAGAGATGATATGATCGTGAACAGCAACAAAAGAATAATGGTTTGGACAAGGGAAGCGCATACACCAACACACCATATAGTCTAGCACCAGATGTTGAGGCGCTTATTGTTCCACAAAAGCTACTTGTTTTTAAAGTACATGGTATCCGAATAATAGCAATGGCTTTTCAGAAGGATATATATTTAAAACTAAATGGCGGGGAAAATAATGATATTCCAAAATTAGTTCTTTAATCACATGTGCAAATTATTTTATTGTTTTATTTTTGTTTTTATATCTCATGAATATATTTTTTTAACAACAGGGGAGTATCACCAATAACTGGATCAACTTCGAGGATATTGACCCTCGCATAAACATCTCCTACGAAGAATGGAACACTTTGCAAAGCAGATGCCTCGCTTGGGATCGTCACAAGACTCGCCTCCTCATGGGACACGACACACCGAACTCGCTTGGTCTCAATGGCACAATGGAAATAGCCTACTCAAAATCCCGAACATCAAAGAAACGGCTGACCCCCAGTGCAGCCTCAACAAGAAGTGGTGCCTGTCTTGGACGCGGCTTCGGTGGGACATGAAATTCATGGGAATCTGGCACCCCCTTATTGAGATTAAGAAGTCTGTCCTCTTATGGCAAATTCTTCATCGAGGAATTTGGACCAACCATAAGGCTAGCAAAATTTGTGGGATCCCTCCTTGGTGCAAACGCTGCCACCGTGCTATCGAAGATGTCCCACACATCTTCCTTACTTGCCCCAACTCCTTCAGAATCTGGCAGACGGTTGGAATGAAAATCAGACTTCAAAAACAGCTCAGTTGGAAACAAGTCCTTTTGGGAGAAGCGATCGGCTGCTCCGCGACACTCTGGAACGCCATCAGAGGGGAAGTCCTGTGGAAAATTTGGCGGGAGAGGTGTGCTCTCAACTTCGGCGATCCCCCCAGGGAGTGGTCGATTGAGAAATCACTATTCCTCCTGGGCAAACGGATCGTTAACAGTAAGAAGTCCCCCCCCTTCAGGCACCATCAAGTCCTCCTTTTGATCAACAACAAGCTCAAACCCAAGTGGGCCCCGCATGAGGGCGATGAGAGGGTGATTAACCTTCTCTGTAATGCAACCTAGGATTCAATCAAGCTTCCCCTGCTTTGTGGGATTTGGGGGGTCCCGTGGGCACTAGTCCCCTTCTATTGTACTTTTGTTTCTTAATTTAATTCAAGTCCGGGAGAGTAGGCTATTGCCGAACTTCCTTTATATTAAAAAAAAAAAACAACAGGGGAGTATTAATTTATTGTTCTACTCACCACAATGCAAAACTAAAAATATTATATCCAAATCCCATGGGGAGTTGGTTGGGCACTCACCTCTTTAGGAGGAGGTTGTGTGTTCAATCTCTGCAAGTTGTTGAACATATTTGGACCAGTGTAGCTAGTGTATCTATGTAATGCCTTTGGCCCTTTGAAACTTGATGCCTTCGGACATCCCTTTCCTTGTAATACTCCAAGAGTCTAACCCTTGCTTTGTGACATATGGCGGGTCCGATGGGTACCATGCCCTTGAGTTGTACAATTGTTATTTCAATACATTCATGCCCAAGGAGATTAGGCTTCAATGGAACTTCCTTATTAAAAAAATAAAAATAAAAAATATAAATATTATTCTAATAGAGGATGAGTGCTCCATCCACCTCTCCACATAACCATCCCCAAAGTTCACTCTCAAATCACTTTTCATAAGAAAAGTAATATACTTTGAAACAAATTATTCTTGCCTCTTGTCCTCCCTACATTGATCTTTGACATTAGGGGTAAAAATGAGCCCTCCTTGGGTCTTTTAGATTAAGGGATGATTAAGGATCCACCAATGAGAGGAGAGCAGTGGCCACAATCTAGTCTCTTAATCTTGTAGACTACGCATAGGCTTCCATGGTTTCATCATGTCTCTAAGGGTTGTATTTTGCATAAAATGCAACATTCTTCCTTCCCCAAAGATGTTTAAGTTGGAGTTGCACATAAGTTATAGCTTGTTCATAGTGATGTATGTGGTCCTATGAAGATACCTTTATTTGGGTATTACCCATACTTCATGAATTTCCTTGATGATTTTTCCAAGCATGCACGGGTTTATTGATTCAAATAAAATTCCAAAATGTTTATGTGCTTTAAATTGTTCTTTGTTATGGATAAAAATATGTCAGCATGTAAAATTGGCACCCTCCATCCTGATTGGGAAGGGGGGTATATGTCTTCTAAGTTTAATGAATTTTTGGTTTAGCATGGGATAAAACACCAATGTAGAGTGTCCTATAAACCTCTAAAAAATGGAGTTGTTGAGAGGAAGAATAACTCTTGCATGGAAATGGCAAGGTATAAGAACAAAAATCAGTCTTTACCACATAGACTCTTGCTTGAGGTTATTATCTGCATGGCATATGTACTTAACATGTATCCCACCAAGGCATTGTAGTCTGTCACTCCATATGAGGCTTGGCATGTTTGAAATCCATCTCTCGCTCATCTCCATGTTTTGCCTTCTCTAGAATATGCATTAGTGCTTGAACAAAAATATGGAAAAATAGATTATAAGGTTGTGAAATGTATTTTTGTTGGGTACAATTTTAAAAGTAACGGTTAATCTTGTGGAAGATGCAATTTAGCCCTTATTTTCATATACCAAGTAGAAATTATTTAGTTCAAAGGATGTGTATGGCACTTTGCTACCTCTTTTCACAAGTGGATAGTCAAGTGTTGGTCCTAGTGAGGCAACTTCTTATCCTTTACAAGTTTCAAATGATGATGCAGATCATTCCATTTATTATGCACATTTACATGATACACTTACTGATGAAAGAGCCAACATTGAAGAGGCAAAAACTATGCCTAGATGGCTAGTGCAAACTTTGATGGATAACAACTTAGATGCATCTTTTTCATATCGTACTTGTATAAGCTATCATAATGCTTTTTTTCCATCATATTGTTATGCAATAGATGTCTCTATTTTTTTTTATAAGAATGACCTTTGTTCTTTTGATGAAGCATAAAGTTCAAAAAATTATATGGTTGGTATACAATACGAATATCATCCCACTGTGAAGAATGTTACTTGATCTTTATGTGATCCACCTCCAAGCAAAAAGATCGTTGGAAGTAAATGGGTATACTAAAGATAAAAAGCAAGACTCATAGAAAAATTGATAGGTATAGGGCTAGGATTTTTACCAAACGTTATTCTCAAGGTAAGGTCATTAACTTTGATGAGAACTTTGCTCCGACATGTCAAATGAACACCGTTCATAGCATTTATGTACTTGGACTTCATCGTGGTTGGCCTTGACGATTCCAAAACTATTGCTAGTCCCATGGAAAAAAGTTTATGATTGACTCTTCATAACATTGGAGATGCATTTGATGTTGTTGTCTATTAGCAAGTTAGTGGATGCTTGATTTACTTATGCATAACTCTACTGAGAAGGTTTATGCATTTCCCAAGTGTCAAGCATTGGTAGGTGGTTAAGTGCATCTTTATCTTCTTGAGTGGTACTTGACTACTTGGATTGTTTTATCCCAAGGGGGATCACTATAGCTAGATTTACATGTTTTTTTTATGAATTAGATTGGGTTGGTTGTTATGACACTCACATTGTCCATCTATGGATATTTCTTCGTGCAAGTGTGTGTGACTCAAATGCCTTTTTCTTGATTTTGCCACCACCATCTTTATTGACAACTAGAGTGCATAATAAGTTGTGAGAAACCCTTTGTTCCATGCTTCCACAAAGTTTCTTGAGGCGCATTATCGTTATGTCAGGGTAAGACCCTATACTAGATTGAGTAGTTTGGCCTATGTGTCGAAACAGGATAATGTTGGGGACCTTTTAACAAAGGCTTAGCATAGGGAGAATTTTAAAGCATTTTGTAAAGCGGTGAGCTTAGGTCCTTTTCTGGATGATTATATTCCATATAGTTTGGCACTTCCTCATACAGGAGTGCTAGATCTTTGTTCACTACATCATTCCTAGGGGACATTTGTTGATATATTTTGATACTCATGTGTAAACACACTTAGGACTAGCAATGCACTTTTTCCCAACTTTAGAAAGTTTTTTCCCCCTATTTGTAATACATCTATTACCTTAATTGATCACTTATCTTTGTACATTCACTTTGTAATAAAATCAATGTTGTGTTGTTCTCTGATCTCCTTCTTCTTCTTTGGGCTTTCATGTGCTAACATAGTCCTCAAACTCCAGCACCTACAACTCATTTTTTAGACACAATCGATATTTTGGTGGTTCATCATAATCTAATAATCTCAAAGAAAATTTTCATTGGTCCTATAAATGAATCTTACAAAGATTACGATTGAAGAAGAAGATGGAGATATCAAATATACAAAATGCCTTAAATCTTATACAAAAATAAAGATAGAGATAAATATTCATCGAATCTAAAGGCATGGAACACCAAAGAGAATGTAGTCCTACAAGGTTCGTTTTAAGATCATATACAAATCTTCGTTTTTTAGTTAGTTTGTTCTACTTGCCCTATGACTTTATTTGTTGTTGTTTTACTAATTATCTGATTGTTTTCCAAGATTCTTTAAATTAAATTCACACCAAATCCTATCAAGTATCCTTTGGCATATGACTTCTGCAATTTTCATAGTTCAAAAAATATCTTATCTAATGACCTTACAACCGTGATAGTGGTCAAAACCTTTTAAGGCCAACTTACTTTCTATGAAAACCTCTAGAGTTTTTATGTTATAAGTCTGCAATTTTCATAGTTCAAAAAATATCTTATTTAATGACCTTACAACCGTGATAGTGGTCAAAACCTTTTAAGGCTAACTTACTTTCCATGAAAACGTTTATGTCTGCTTAAGGATGGATTTGATACTCTAAAAACTATTAATACGCACATCAAAAACATAAGATTTATTATAACATTGTAGAGGCGGTAACCGGGTCTATACTTCCAGTACTCCTTCTACTCAAGGGAGGTTCTCCTTAGGGAATTATACCTTGTAACATGAGTGTGTGAGGTACTACTTGAGAAGATAAACCATGAAACAGACAGAGTGTTACAAAGATGCTGAAAAGTCCAGTCGGCCAAGATAAAAAAAAAAATTATTCTGGTACACAAAAATAAGCTTGTTAACAATACAAAAGGTCAAATCACTCCAAAGATGAACTAGGACATCTCAACACAAAGAAGGTATACAATAGTGTGAGTCATCAACACAAATGCTATGAACTCCATCTTACAAGTGACTATCCCAGTATGTCCAATATCACTTTCATGTCGACTGTCCCCAACATTGAAGCTCTCACCCTGTATATTCTCCAACAGAGAAGCCTCTTATACAGTGGGCAAACTCACACCAGTGAGCAGAGAATAATCAAGTAGTAGCCTAATGAGAACACTCTCATAATACCACAGTAACATAAGAAGGCCCAATTTGACAAAAGCTAGAGTCACAGAGAGACCATAGTGAGTGTATCTCTCAACTTCCTAAATCTCTATATATCTTTCCGAATGGATCCTTCAATAACATATATCTTTGATTGTTTGTACCTCCTTTCAAACTAGTGCAAACTGCTTCTTATATAGAGCTCTAGGCCAAGAGAGTGGCTTCCACCAGATCCAATCATTTACTATACCATCACTGTTCACTACACATGTGCAGGCCAAGAGAGTGGCTTCCACTGGATCCAATCATTTACTAGACCATCACTATTCACTGCACACGCGCCGATCTAGTCTGACTAAAATGGAGGGAGAGTTGGCTAATTTTGGATAGGTGGTCTAATTCTGGTATTGATAGCCAACTGACTCAAAAGCACCTGAAGACTTTGGAATATGGCCTTGAATGCTACACTCTTTTTTATCATGATTCAACACTTCATTTTAGAATGTTGAGTATCTCCACAAATTTGATAGCCGACTTGACTCTGAATCAAGGCGTAAGGACAAATTTTGAAGGATGAATTTTGGAGGCTGAATTTTGAGGGTTGAATTTTGGAGGTTGAATTTTGGAGGTTGAAATTTGAAGGCTGAATTTTGGAGGTTGAAATTTGAAGGCTGAATTTTGGAGGTTGAAAGTAATGCCCAGGACAAATTTTGAATGATGAATTTTGGAGGTTGAATTTTGAGGGTTGAAATTCGGAGGTTGAATTTTGAAGGCTGAATTTTGGAGGTTGAAATTTGAAGGCTGAATTTTGGAAGTTGAAAGTGATGCGGAGGACGAATTTTGAAGGATGAATTTTGGAGGTTGAATTTTGAGGGTTGAATTTTGGAGGTTGAATTTTGAAGGCTGAATTTTGGAGGTTGAAATTTGAAGGCTTAATTTTGGAGGTTGAAAGTGATGCCGAGGACGAATTTTGAAGGATGAATTATGGAGGTTCAAATTTGAGGGTTGAATTTTGAAGGCTAAATTTTGGACGTTGAATTTTGAAGGCTAAATTTTGGACATTGAATTTTGAAGGCTGAATTTTGAGGGTGAATTTTGGAGGTTGAAATTTGAAGGCTGAATTTTGGAGGTTGAAAGTGATGCCGAGGACGAGTTTTGAAGGATGAATTTTGGAGGTTGAAATTTGAGGGTTGAAATTTGGAGGTTGAAATTTGAAGGCTGAATTTTGGAGGTTGAAAGTGATGCCGAGAACAAATTTTAAAGGATGAATTTTGGAGGTTGAATTTTGAGGGTTGAATTTTGGAGGCTGAATTTTGAAGGTTGAATTTTGGAGGTTGAAATTTGAAGGCTGAATTTTCGAGGGATGAATTTTCCCAATTGACAAAGATGAAATGAAGGTGAATCTCGGTGAGGGTGAACTCTCAAGGATGAAAAATGAGAGGAAATATCAAAGAAGTGGCGCTATGCCAAATTCTACAAGGTTTTTTTTGGGCTTGCATACAATCAAGATGAAATCTTGCTTGATTACAATCCCCCACATCAAGATGTTGCACTGTCTTGGTGCAATTCTTCAATTTTAGCTAAAAGTTTCTAAGAACAAAATTAGAATTGTCTATGGGCAAAACAAGTTGAAATGAGAACTATGGTATATATAATGATTGATTTTTCTCAAAATTTTTTACCTTGGAAATGTTGACGAGAGGCAATTTCTCACCTTGCAAGTCCTCTACTTGTACTACTCCTTGTTGAAATATCCTCAGCACTTTGTAGGGTCCTGACCATTTTGGTGCCAATTTATTAGGTACAGATGGAATCTGATATACCAACACTAGAGCTCCCTCTTCCACCTTATTGGTCCTTAAGTTTCTGTCATGAATGTGTTTCCTTTCTTCCTGCTTTTCCTACAGCCTCTTCATAGTTTTTTCCCTATATTCCTCCAATGCTACCAATCTTCTAATGTGAGGGTCAACATCAATTCGTTTTGCTTCAATTTATTTTCTGATGATGAATTCGAAAGGGGCTAATGCCTCTTTCCCATAGACTAAAAGAAATGGGATCTCTCCCATGGTGCCCCTTCTGGTTGTTCGAAAAACCCATATTGCACCAATGAGGGCTTGTGGCCATGAACTGTGATGTTCAAAGGATAATTTGCATAGTAATCCAATCAAAATTTTGTTACAAGTTTCTGCCTGCCCATTTTCTCTCGAGTAATAGGCACAGGATTTCTTATGAAAGATCTTGTACCTGTCAAAGGTTATTTGCAACAAATGGTTTACAAAGTGCGTGCCTCTATCAGTAGTGACTTCAAGTGGGCAACCAAATCTTGAGAATATTCTTTATATATAAACTTGGCTACTGTAGTGGAAGTACGATCAGTAGTAGCCTTAGCTTCTACCCACTTAGTAGAATAACATGTGGCCACTAAGATATAATTCTTACCACCAGGTTGACCAGTTGGGCTGATTGGTCCAATGAAATCAAGGCCCCATCGTTCAAATGGTAGCCATCCAATGGAGATTACTAATGGTTGAAAATTTAATCGCTAGGCTTGGAAGCATATCTCTGGCAGATATCACATCCTTTGGCAAACTTGTAGCATCTTTGTAAACATGAGGCCACCATAATCCCGTGCGAATAATTTTGTGAGCCAACTCCTCTCCCTTGAGATGCCCTTCACTATGTGCTGCTTCAAGCAAAACATTCACCTCCTCTAGATAAACACATTTTCTCAAGATACCATCATGACAATATTTATACAAATGGCCATTTATAAGCGAATATGCTTTGGATTTAAAGAGTAATGTCCTCTTCTCTAATGGTTTTATGTTCTTAGGGAATTTTCCAGAAATGAGAAAATGCAGAATTTCACCATACCACTCAGTTTGAGTCTCTACCATGAAGAGACTACTACCTACAAGTTCATCATTAATACCTATCGCCTTTTCACTCATAGACGTCGTTGACACCTGATCCTCCATGTAGTGTTCTTTTCCTGGCCTAATATGAATCTCAAAATCATACTCTTGAAATAGTAGTAGCCAACACCAAATCCTTCCAACTACTCTAGGCTTATTAATTAAGTACTTGAGGGGGTGATGATCAGGTATGACAATAAAATGCACACCTAGAAGGTAGTGCCTAAACTTTTGGGGTGCAAAAACAATAGCCAAACCTTTCCTTTCCATAGTACTATAATTTCTTTCTACTTTAGTAAGTAGTCTGCTAGCACAAGCTATAGGTTGATCCATCTTGGGCACCTTGGGCATGGAGGGTTGAGCCAAAACTGTTCCTACTGCATGAAGACTAGCATCTATATGCACATGAAACTCTAATGAACAGTTAGGAATAGTTAAGAGTGGAACAATACATAGCCTCAATTTTAGTTCAAAAAATGCCTTTTAGCCTCAGGTATCCATGAGAAAGGAATCTTCTTACTCGTAAGCCTTGACAGAGGCTTAGCTATTTCTGAATACATTCGTATAAATCTCCTATGGTAGCCTGCATGGCATAAAAAGCTTTGTACTTCCTTAGGAGTCCATGGAATGGTCATGGAAAGGATAGCAGTGAACTTTGCTAGATCTATAGTTATCCCTTTTGGAGACACTATGTGACCAAGGAGAGTTCCTTTAGTGACCAAAAAATGACATTTAGCATGATTCAACTTCAAACATGTTTTAAGACACTGCTCAAAGATTTCCTTCAGATTTTCCAAGTGATCGTGAAGATCTTGGACTACTGCTCTTCTATCTATGCTTGAGAACACTGAAAAGTCATCCATAAAAATGCGCAGAAAAGTTGTCAACCATTTTCCCAATATCAGATACATTGTTCTATTAAATGAAGCATGTGCATTTCTCAGCCCAAAAGCCATGCGTTTGTACACATAAGTGCCCCACTTGGAGGTTGAATTTTGAAGGCTGAATTTTGGAGGTTGAAATTTGAAGGCTGAATTTTGGAGGTTGAAAGTGATGCCGAGGACGAATTTTGAAGGATGAATTTTGGAGGTTGAAATTTGAGGTCTGAATTTTAGAGGTTGAATTTTGAAGGCTGAATTTTTTAGGTTGAATTTTGAATGCTAAATTTTGAGGACTGAATTTTGGAGGTTGAAATTTGAAGGCTGAATTTTGAGGGTTGAAATTTGAAGGCTGAATTTTGGAGGTTGAAAGTGATGCTGAGGATGAATTTTGAAGGATGAATTTTGGAGGTTGAATTTTGAGGGTTGAATTTTGGAGGTTGAATTTTGAAGGCTGAATTTTGAAGGTTGAAATTTGAAGGCTGAATTTTGGAGGGATGTATTTTCCCAACTGACAAAAATGAAATGAGGGTGAATCTCGAGTGAGGGTGAACTCTCAAGGATGAAAAATGAGACGAAATATCAAAGAAGCGGCTCTAGGATGAGTTCTACAAGGATTTTCTTTTTTTTTGGGCTGGCATACAATCAAGATGAAATCTTGCTCAATTACAAACATGTTGGCTAAACTAGTTGCATGATGGTCATATATGTCATGGAAAAAAGTTGAAGATAGTTTAAGAGGAAAACTAGTTTTCCATGGTTGGTCTCCTCGGTACCTCTCCCTCTTTTGAGGAACTTATCCATTAATTGCAGCCTTGTAAGAAATAGCTTATTCTTCCTATTTTCTGGGTGCCTCATAGGGGATAAAATCCCTATTGAAATGATATTATTTTAATATTTCATTTGGTTATAAAAGTATTAATTTAATCATCCAGACATATTATTTTATTATTTCCTCATGTTGGATTTTGCGGTATATGGAACCACATGACCAACACAAGGAAGAAGATGAAGAATCTTGGAGAAAAGAAAAATACTATGCTTCAATCAACACTTATACTATCGGTTTGAAGGTCAGTACCAATGCATATATTGACAAAAAATACTGGCATCCATACTGACACTTATATCAGTGGTATTGAAGACATACGGAGGTTCATACCAATGCCCATACTAATGCTTATATGGGTGTTATCATATCAATGCTTATACTGGTGCTTATATCAATGCCGTAGCCAAATTCACCATGTGTATTTGCACTGGTATAAGGTCCGGTATAAGGCTCATATGTTATACTGTTCACAAGCAGTTAAATGCATCTTTTGATACTTGAGTGGTACTGGAATACTTGGATTGTTTTATCCTGAGGGGGGATCACTATGACCAAATTTACATGCTTTTTTTGACTTAGATTGAGCTAAGTTCTATGAAACTCCTGTGTTCACTAGTGGTTTTTGCTTCATGCTTGGTAGATCATGCATATCTTGGTTGAGCTAGAAGCAACCTACTATGAACTCTTTTGGTTGTGGGACTAAGTATAGGGAATCTTTCACAAAACTAAGTATGTGTGGCTCAAATGTCTTTTGGCTGATTTGGGTATCGGCTAGTCTTTTACCACCTCCACCTTTATTAAGAGTTAGAGTACGTTGGCAATTATGAGGAACTTTGTGTTCCATGATCCCACAAAGCACAATTAGATTCACTATCATTATGTTAGGGAAAGACTCTTTGATCGAGAGATGAGTTTCACTTATGTGACCACATTGGATAATGTTGTAGACCATTTGACAAAGGCTCTACCTAGGGAGAAATCTGAAGCTTTTCACAAAGCTTTGGGTGTACTTCCTTTTGTGGATTGATTTCATTCCACATAGCTTGGCACTTCCTCATACATAAGTGTGATCTCTTTGTTCATCACATCAATCTAAAGGGGGATTTGTTGATATATTTTGGTAGTGATGTAATAATGACCACCATAGTACTTTTTTCCTCTTTAAGGGGTTTATCCCCTAAGCTTTTATATATGTCCATAACCCTAATATTTCACTTATCTTTGTACATTCATTTGGTAATCAGATTATGGGATCTATGATTTAAAGCTTGCATAGGGCAAGGGCCACTCACACAAGGATGCATATCACACTTCAATGCACACTAGGATGAAGGTTTATCTCTTACACACATAGAGATTAGAATGTGTAGTTTGCATAGAGATGGTTGTAAGCATACCTATAGGATGCTCCTAGAGTTTTTTAGCTTGATGGATGGATATCACTTTGTTGACATAACTTGAGGTAATTAAATGCAAGAGGAACTATGTAAAAGACAATTATTCGGCTATCATTGTCATATGGATCATTACCAATGTGAGATATAACGTAAAATTCCCTAGAAACCTAATAGATATCGTACTTTATTCTCCCTCAACATTCCACAAATAAGATTTTATTTTGTGATCAAAATCAACTAACATATTTCATTATTACTCTTAGCATGAGGTATTATATTTTATTGCTACACCAGCTATGAGATATTATACATTATTTCTATACTTTAGACCAAATATAATATTCTATGTAGCTTATTCCACAAGAAAAGAATATTTTATTTGATTTTTTGGATTTGTTTAATTTCCAAGTGGGGAATGTAAAATTGTCCCTCTTTTCATTCAAGGAATACCTACTTTTCATTGGCCAATAAATTAGCTCTAAATTTCCTTAATGAAAGCGATTATAGATAGCATGTATGGTACAACTAAATTGATGAAATAACTTGCTTTCGTAATATGAACACTCCAATTATATCTATGCAAAAGCTCACTGGTCAATTGGTGCCATATTCAACACTTCTATTCCCAAAATAGAAGGTTTCTTCATATTTCTTGCATATACAAGTCATCTATTTTGATGCAGACATTTGAGAATGATGGTTTAAAGGACTTAATAGTTCCAAATGCATTATTATGAAGCTAAAGGAGTATATTTAGAATCCTTGGAGTTAATGTGGTAGGTGTAGGGCAGGTTTTGTGCAACACCACCTCATCTTTGGAACCTATCTATCCATTTCCTCACAGTGGTATTAGAGCAACAACAAATCAACATGGGAGATGGATTTCCTTCATCCATAGACAAATTAGATCAAGGTAACTACTCAGCTTGGTCACTTAGAATGGAAGATTATCTTCAAGGGAGAAACCTCTATGGTTACATATCTGGAGATGAGATGATGACAGTCCTTAGAAGCAAAGGACAACCAACTCAAGAAGAACAAGAGATGTTAACCACATGGTGCTCAAAGGATGCTCTAGCAAGGTCATATATTCTTAAATCAATCTGTGATTTTTTACTTCCACACATTAGGAGTTACAAGACTTCATAAGAGATTTGGAATGGTCTTGAAGCATTCCTCTCATCAAGTACCAAGGCAAGAAAGAATCAAATAAAAATGAAGATGAAGGTACAACTAGCCAAGCTAACTTCCTAAGAGGAAGAGGAGGTGGCAAAGGTAGAGGAAGAGGTAGGAGTAATAAAGATGGAGTCAAAGCTTGTTGGATTTGTGGTAAGACAAATCACTTAGCTAATGATTGTTAGCATAATACTCAGAGTAATGGTGGATATAATCAGAACTTTAATTCAAGAGGAAGAGGTGGCAGAAATCAAAGAGGTAATTTTAGAGGTAGAGGTAGTAGAGGTTACTTTGGAAGAAATGCAAGTAGAGGATTCAACATTGATAATGAATGCAACTTTTGAAAGGCAAAGTGAAGATCAAAGAGTCTACATTGACTCACGATGTAGCAATCACCTGAGTGGGAACATAGCATTGATGATTGATTTGGAAAATAAGGTAACTAATCATGTAGTAATTCAAACAGGTGATAATACAAAGCACAATGTGAAGTCAATTGGATCAGTGAAGGCCAAGGATGGAAGTACTCTCTTGAGTAAGGCTTTGTATATTCCTACAATTCTTAAGAATTTGATAAGTGTAGGAAAAATTGTTGAAAAAGGTTATGAAGTTAGGTTCACTAATGAAGGAGTGTTTGTGGAAGACCCTAGCAATGGGTATAAACAAATTGTTTCAGGGAAGAAAGAAGGAAGATTGTTCACATTGAAGATTCAAGGTAACATTGGTCATGCCTTGTACACCTATGGAGGACATAAGATCTCTAAGTTAG
>CM035412.1:182381893-182390944 GCA_020310875.1 Ceratopteris richardii
AGGCTTGCTAATCGCCTCTTCCTTCTTGCTCTTTTTATAGCTATTCTTGGAGGGAGTTTTGAATTCGAATTCGAATGGCTCCACCTAAAAGTGATCCCCAAAGTTAGGAGATATTCCCTCAGCTCAAAAATTCGTGGTTTTAGGTACTTAGAGCCACGAAATTGCTTTTACATCATGGATGAGGTAAGCCATCCTTTTCATTTTTCTTTTTTCAATTACAAGAGATAAAAATGAACTCTTTTACAAGAGGTGTTCACATGACTACACATGTGACTTACAAATGAGGATAATATCAAGCATGTAGGCTTGGGTAAACTGCACCAACAGCTCCCCCTCAAGCCTAACATGCTTGGCCTCCAAATAAGTCTTCAATTGTCCTTGATTTCCTGCAAGCCAATCATCAACCTGAATCTACTTAACTTTGTACCATCAAGAGCTTTAGTCAACATGTCGGCATCTTGCATATCTGTAGAGACATAGGATAGTTGAATATCCTTGCTCATTAGCTTCTCCCTTACATAATGGTAGTGGACTTCAATATGCTTGGTTCTAGCATGGTATACCGGATTGGCTGCTAGATGTAGTGAGCTTGTGTTGTCACAAAAAATGTGAGGTGTTGAAGAATGAAGTCCAAGATCTGTGTACAAAGACTTTAACCACATGATTTCTTGAGTTGCATTAGTCAAACCTCTATATTCGGCTTCAGTAGAAGATAATACCACGGTTGGTTGCTTCTTCGATGACCAAGAAATGATTTTTGAACCTGCGAATGATATATAACCGGATGTGCTTCTTCTATCATCTCTAGATCCAGCCCAATCTGCATCTGAGTAGACCTTTAGCTCAATATCTGAAGTAAATGAATAAAACAAACCTTCATTCATAGTCCCCTTTAGGTACTTGAGGACTCTCTTGGCCGCTTCCATATGTGGTCTTCTCAGCTTATGCATAAACTGACTCAATATGCTAACACTATAGCATTTATCCACCCTTGTGAGTGTTGCATAGTTCAAACTTCCAACCAAGCTTTGATAGCTTGTGATGTCTTCAATTGGCTCTCCTTCATAAGCACTAAGCTTATGATTTTGCTCCATAGGTGTACCTGCACACTTGGTATTTTCCATCTTGAACTTGAGGAGCATGTCATGGACATACTTCCTTTGTGTGATGTATATACCTGAATCTGTGTAGATCAACTCCAATCCAAGGAAATAAGTGAGTGGTCCGAGGTCACTTATTTTGAACTCCTCCTTCATTTGAGTCTTTACCTATTTGATTCCTTCAAGATCATTGCCTGTGATAATAATCATCAACATACACACATAAATAGATCACTTTAGATCCATTCCTCTTTATGAACAAAGAGGTATCCACCTTGCTAGCTTTGAATCCTTGGTCCTGTAAATAAGTTACCAATCTGAAATTCCAAGCCCTTGGAGATTGCTTCAATCCATACAAAGCTTTCTTTAGTTTGCATACATAGTTAGGATGATGTGCATCCTCATATCCAGGAGGTTGTGCCATATACACTTCCTCAGAAATCCATCCATTCAAGAAAGCATTCTTTACATCAAGTTGATAGAGATTCCAATTTCTAGATGCAGCAAGACTAATGAGAACCCTAATTGTAGGCATTTTCGCAACAGGAGAGAAAGTCTCCTCATAATCAATACCATGGGTTTGAGCAAAACCTTTAGCAACTAACCTTGCTTTGTGTCTATTTATGCTTCCATCTGGATTCCTCTTGATTTTGTATATCCATCGAGATCCAATTACCTTCATAGATGGCTTGTTAGGTACAAGCTCCCAAGTGTCATTCTCCTTCAAGGCTTCCATTTCTTCATCCATTGCATCTCTCCAAGCTTTCTTGCTTTGTGCTTCTTCGAATGTGGTAGGTTCTTCATTGGTTGAATCCTTTGCAATGTAGATGGAGTCCTTGGTTACCAAAGAAGTATCATAACCAAACCTCTGTGGTTTCTTCTTCTCTCTTGAAGACCTTCTAAGTGGTTGATGTGAGCTCTCGGGTCCATATGTAGCATCTTGCATCTTTGCTTTACCTTTGTTCTTCCATAGCTTTAGTTTTTCCAAGTCTTCTAGGTCAATCTCCAAATCACTTTCTTCAATCTGCTTTGGTTCCTTTGGTTGAAGTGATGGAAAATCTTCATCCAAGTCATATGGCAGCTTCACTTTCCTGTCATCATCAAACCATGATTGTTTTCATCAAGAATTACATCTCTACTCACAGAAAATCCTTTATCGGTTGGATTGTACAATCTATATCCTTTTTGGTTTTGATCATAACCAATGAATACACACTTCTCTGCCTTGGGATCCAATTTCCCTCTTACTTGAGAAGGAATGTGAGCATAGGCTAAGCATCCAAAGATTTTACAATGCTCTAGACTAGGTCTTCTTCCATTCCACACTTCATATGGAGTGGTTCCATCTAGTGACTTAGATGGAAGTCTATTTACGAGATATGTGGCTGTAGACACAACCTCTGCCCATAGGTAGTTTGGCAATCCCTTTTCGTTGAGCATGGACCTTGCAGCTTCGACAATAGCTCTTTTCCTCCTCTCTGCTACACCATTGAGTTCGGTTGTATACCTTGTAGTGACTTCCCTTTTAATGCCTCTTTCATGCAAGAAGGCATCAAATTTAGAAGAGAAGTATTCTCCTCCAGCATATGATCTGAGTCATTTCAAAGTCCTGTTGGTGCATGACAATCATCAATTGAAGGATTATGGAGAAATGAAGTCAAGGAGTCAAGAAGAAAACAAAGTCAGATGGTTGAAGGAAGGACATATTCAGAAAACCCAAAGATATTTACACATATGTACATTAGCTGACTTATACCTTTGTTTAAGTCATACACTTGTATATATTCATCTATAAATATGTTGGAAAATGTCGGGCAAATAGAGTAGAAGAAGATTTGAGAATAGGGAGAGAGAAATTAGTGTCATTAGACACATGAAGAGTGAGTGAATTGTCCATCCTCACTTAGATGTAAATTTTCTGAGAAATCGAAAAATTTTGCGCCCGATATTTTGCTGTCTGCTCCCTCTGTGTTTAATCTTTTGAGAAATCCTTCTGTACGTATCTAAGTCCATAGCTAATCTATCTATGGCTAGAATTTGAGAGGTTAATTGCAATCAGGTTGAGAGAATTTTGATTAGGAACATTCATATGTAAGAATGTTCTAAGAGTCGTAAAATCTGGCGCACATTTCATCTTCAATGAAATGATCATTGCTCAGTCCACAGTGTAAAGTTTTACACAAATGAGGGCTTAAAATTTAAGTTGGAAGGTAAGCCATCTATGGCTAGAAGGTCTTGATCAAACGGGTTCAGATTTGGGAGAACCAGTGCTAAGAAGTTGCAGGTGTCAAAGTCGCCATTGCAAGGAAGCAGTTTCAGACATAGGTAAAGTGTTTCACACATTTCTCACAGTATACTCAATCATTTTGAGAGATTTAACTTGGTAAAAGTTGCGCAACCTTAAGGCAAAGTGGTGTGCAAAGTTTTATAAAAAACTTTACAGGATTGATTAGTCAATGAGTGATTAATCTGCAGCAGACTTTTTCTGAAGAAGTTGAATTTTTCAGAATAATCAATTTTCTGGTAAATTGGTGAAAGTTCTCTAAATTAGGTGGAGTCTAAAGTTGATCTTGATATAGAGGTGATCTAAATTCAAGGTCAACTTGTTCTTTTGGAGATTAACACTCTCCATCAGTGGTATCAGAGCAGGTTGTGTCAAAATTGAAGTGAAGAAGACTCCGACTATTGCAGAAATACAAAACTTTACATTTTGAAGGTGCAGAAGGGTAAAGGTTGAAGAAAGATCAAAGGAAGACATACAAAGAGCATCAAAAGGATCAGAAGGAGCAACATTCGAAGTAAAGGTACATTTATTATCTGTAAAGGTTAAAGATTTGAAGCTACAGGTGAAGTAAAGATGGGAGATAGTCTCCAAATTGAAAAATTGGATAGAGAAAACTATCCAGCTTGGTCTATGAGGATGGAAGCTCATCTTATGAGCAAAGATTTGATAGGATATATCACAGGAGATGAAGAAAAGCCAGAATTCAGAGATCCTAGTGTTCCAACTAGGGAGGAGCTTGCAGATTTGAAGAATTGGATGAAGAAGGATGCTCAAGCAAGAAGCATCATCTACATGGCAGTTAATGACTATTTGCCTCCTCACATTAGAGGACTTGAAAGTGCATGTGACATTTGGAATGCTTTGGAAGAGCATTTCCAAAATACAACCAAATCAAGGAAGGCTTCACTATGGGCAGAGTTTACTACCTTCAAGAAGAAGGCCTCACAATCAATTTCTGATTATGTGACAAAGATGAAGGACATTGCAGATTCTTTAGGTGCAGTGGATGAAGATATTGAAGAAGACAAATTGGTAAGACAAATACTCACAGGGCTAAGAGGAGATGAGAAATGGAAGCCTTTCATTTTATCTACAGAACTTTCATTAGATCACTTTACTCCTGACTTGAATCATTTGTTAGGTCATATGCTAACTTTTGAGAATGATGTCAAAGGAGATGTTGATAAGAGTGCAGGTCATGCAATGTATTCTAAAGACAAGAAGAAAGCCAACAAAGGAAAGCAACAATCAGGTGAAGAAGAAAGTACTTCAAACCAAGCAAACTTCATAAGAGGAAGAGGAAATGGCAGAAGTAGAGGAAGAGGCAGAAACAACAAAGAGAATGCAAGAGCTTGTTGGATATGTGGTAAGACCAATCATCTATCTCATGATTGTTGGCATAATAATCAAAACAATGGTAATTATCAGAACTTTAATCAAAGAGCAAGAGGTGGTAGATTTCAGAGAGGAAACTTCAGAGGTAGAGGTGGTAGGAATTCTTTTGGAAGAGGTGGTGGAAGAAACTTCCAAAATCAATCCTATAATAACACCTACTACAACTATGCATCAGATCAGAAGGAGGACTCGACTCTCATTATGAATACATGTGAAACCTCACATGAGGACATGAGAGTGTTCTATATTGATTCAGGATGTAGTAATCATTTAAGTGGAAATATTGCTTTGATGACTGACCTAGATCATAATGCAATTAATCATACAGTTCAGACAGGTGATAATACAAAGCATAAGGTAAAGTCAATTGGTTCAGTCAAAGCTAAGGATGGGAGCACTCTTCTGAGTAAGGTACTTTATGTTCCCACAATTCCAAAGAATTTGATCAGTGTAGGTCAAATTGTGGAAAAAGGATATGAGGTAAGGTTCACCAATGATGGAGTTTATGTTGAAGACCCTAGTCAAGGGTATAAACAAGTTATTGCAGAAAAGAAAGAAGGAAGGCTTTTCACATTGAAGGTACAAGGAAATGTTGGACATGCTATGTTCACATATGGAGAGCAGAAGGTGTCAGAATTAGATCTTTGGCACAAAAGACTTGGACACTTTAATGAAAGAGGTATCAAAGAAATGATTAACAATGATTCAGTGCTTGGAATGCCTAACATTGCAGGTCAACACATGACATACAGATGTGAGGCATGTCAATTAGGTAAGGCTCATAAGCAATCCTATTCCAAGCATGGATTTATGTATTCAGAAAGACTTGAATTGGTGCATACAGATGTGTGGGGTCCTTCAAAGGACTTTAGTATAAATGGTTCAAGATATTATGTCATATATGTTGATGATGCTACCAGGTGGATCACAATTTATGTGATTAAAGAAAAGTCAGAAGTGTTTAATACATTTAAACACTATCATGCATATGCAGAAAGGATTACAGGTCAAAAATTGAAGAGACTAAGGTCAGATGGAGGGGGAGAGTATTTTTCAAATGAGTTCAATGATTATTTGTGGAATGCAGGTATAAAGAGAGAAGTTACTTGCAGGTACTCTCCTCAACAAAATGGGGTAGCAGAAAGAAGAAATAGGACTCTTGTTGAATTTGCAAGGTCCATGATGAAAGAGAAGAATTGCCCAAATTATTTGTGGGCTGAGGCTGTTAATACAGCTACATATTTGGTTAATAGATTGCCTTGTAAAGCTTTGCAGGGTATGACACCATATGAAGCTTGGTGGGGTAAGAAACCTACCTTAGATCATTGCAGAATATTTGGATGCTTGGCATATGCATATGTGCCATCTCAATTGAGGCATAAGTTGGAGCCTAAGGCAGAGAAGTATGTATTCATTGGTTATGATGATAAGCAAATGGGATACAGGTTGTGGAGTCCATCCACAAAGCAATTTATTGTATCCAAGGATGTTACATTTGATGAGCAAGGTACTTGGTATGCAGGTAAATATAATGTACATGCAGATGATGAAGAAGTAGTGGATCAAAGAAAAGGTAAAGCAAAGATTCAATTACTTGATGAAAGTGAGAGTAATGAAGTGCAGATTGAAGTTGAAGAGAGGCCAAGGTTTGATCCAGAATGTGATGAACCAGAGACCTCAAGAAGTGCAGAAGTTAGGAGATCATCTAGGCACAAATGGCAACCTACAAGGTATAGCTATGACACTTCATTCTTAACTACTAAAGATTATGCTTATTTGGTAAAAGCAGATGAAGACCCTTCTACATATGAAGAGGCCAAAGGGAAGAAGAATTGGGAAGATGCTATGCAAGAGGAGTATGATGCATTGATAGAGAATCAAACATGGGATTTGGTTCCTAAACCTAATAGTCAGAAAATCATTGGTTGTAAGTGGGTTTACAAGACTAAAAGATTTGCAGATGGAAGTGTGTCTAGGTATAAAGCTAGACTTGTTGTGAAAGGGTATGCACAGACATATGGAGTGGACTATGATGAGACCTATAGTCCTGTGGCAAAGATGACAACCATCAGGACACTCATAGCAATTGCTGCTTGTAAAGGTTGGAAGTTGTCTCAATTAGATGTTAAAAATGCCTTCTTGAATGGTTACATTTCAGATGAAGTCTACATGGAGCAACCAGATGGGTTCAAAGATCAAGTGAGTCCAAATTATGTGTGTAAGCTCAAGAGAGCTTTGTATGGGTTGAAGCAAGCCCCAAGGGCTTGGAATTATAGGCTTGTAAAATTCTTGAATGATCTTGGATTTCAAGCATCAAAGGCAGATAGTAGCTTGCTAGTCAAAGCAAGTGAAGATGGGTTTATTTATGTTTGTATTTATGTTGATGACATAATACTTACAGGAACAGATGATAAAGGGATACAAATGATCAAGAAGCAGATGGAGAAAGAGTTCAAAATCAGTGATTTGGGGAACCTATCATTCTTCTTGGGAATGGAGATTTCTTATACTCAACATGGAGTATATGTGACCCAAGAAAGGTATCTTAAAAATTTGCTAACCAAATTTAAAATGGAAGATTGTAGGGTTGCACCTACACCTTTGGAAGTGAACCATAAATTGTCTAGGTTTGGAGGAGAAGAGTTCAGAGACATGAAACTCTATCAAAGTTTAGTTGGTAGCTTGATTTATGCTACATTGACAAGGCCTGATTTGTCATATGCAGTTGGTGTGCTTTCACAATTTATGCATTGTCCTAGAAAGGAACATTGGACTGCAGGACAAAGAGTACTTAGGTACATCAAGGGTACACTCAGAGAAGGGTTGTACTATGGATTTACTTCTGATACAAGAGTGAAGATATATAGTGATGCAGATTGGGCAGGTAATGTGGATGATAGAAGATCAACACATGGATACTTGTGCTATGTAGGAGACAAATTGATTTCATGGTGTTCTAAGAAGCAACATACAGTTGCTTTGTCATCTACAGAGGCAGAATATAAAGGTATGGTGGAAGCTGCAAAAGAGGTAATATGGCTAAAGACACTTTTGAAAGTTTTTGATGTGATTCAGAGTACTCCTATTATTTGTGGAGACAATATGAGTTCATTATACTTGGCATCTAATCCTATATTTCATGCTAGAACTAAGCATATTGAAATACAGTATCATTTTCTGAGAGAGAAGGTCATTGAGAAAGAGATTGAAGTCATACACACTCCCACAAAAGATCAAGTTGCAGATATGATGACTAAAAGTCTAGATGGACCAAAACTACAAAGATTCAAGGATATGGCTGGAGTAAAGAAGATAGAAAAGAACCTCAATTAATGATTGAGGGGGAGCTGTTGGTGCATGACAATCATCAATTGAAGGATTATGGAGAAATGAAGTCAAGGAGTCAAGAAGAAAACAAAGTCAGATGGTTGAAGGAAGGACATATTCAGAAAACCCAAAGATATGTACACATATGTACATTAGCTGACTTATACCTTTGTTTAAGTCATACACTTGTATATATTCATCTATAAATATGTTGGAAAATGTCGGGCAAATAGAGTAGAAGAAGATTTGAGAATAGGGAGAGAGAAATTAGTGTCATTAGACACATGAAGAGTGAGTGAATTGTCCATCCTCACTTAGATGTAAATTTTCTGAGAAATCGAAAAATTTTGCGCCCGATATTTTGCTGTCTGCTCCCTCTGTGTTTAATCTTTTGTGAAATCCTTCTGTACGTATCTAAGTCCATAGCTAATCTATCTATGGCTAGAATTTTAGAGGTTAATTGCAATCAGGTTGAGAGAATTTTGATTAGGAACATTCATATGTAAGAATGTTCTAAGAGTCGTAAAATCTGGCGCACATTTCATCTTCAATGAAATGATCATTGCTCAGTCCACAGTGTAAAGTTTTACACAAATGAGGGCTTAAAATTTAAGTTGGAAGGTAAGCCATCTATGGCTAGAAGATCTTGATCAAACGGGTTCAGAGTTGGGAGAACCAGTGCTAAGAAGTTGCAGGTGTCAAAGTCGCCATTGCAAGGAAGCAGTTTCAGACATAGGTAAAGTGTTTCACACATTTCTCACAGTATACTCAATCATTTTGAGAGATTTAACTTGGTAAAAGTTGCGCAACCTTAAGGCGAAGTGGTGTGCAAAGTTTTATAAAAAACTTTACAGGATTGATTAGTCAATGAGTGATTAATCTGCAGCAGACTTTTTCTGAAGAAGTTGAATTTTTCAGAATAATCAATTTTCTGGTAAATTGGTG
>CM035412.1:182420944-182438444 GCA_020310875.1 Ceratopteris richardii
T
The DNA here is from genome assembly GCA_020310875.1 of Ceratopteris richardii. Lineage (NCBI taxonomy): Eukaryota > Viridiplantae > Streptophyta > Polypodiopsida > Polypodiales > Pteridaceae > Ceratopteris > Ceratopteris richardii. The sequence goes on from CM035412.1 coordinate 182,420,946, forward strand.
AACTCAAGTTAACTAGAACACTTTGGGACACATGTAGCTACATGGACAACACTTGGATGGATATTATGAACATGTGTGAGAGGAAAATACCTTGGAAATAACTATATATAGAGGCATAATGTTGGGATGAGATTCATGTCTCTAGCATGTGGTGGTCCTAATGCTTTAGTTCTTAATAGTAGTGCCATTGATTGTTGATTGGGGAACCTATGAGCGAGTGTTTCCACTCTAGGCACACTATTCGCAAAAACAAGTTGGCCTTTATATAGATATGTATATTTGATATTGGGATGTAAAACACAAAATTCTCTTTTCATTTGATCTTCATAGATTGTCATGTTTACAACTTAGAGGAATTGAGCTCCTGAACTTCAACAAATGATGCATCCATCCTCCTACAAACAAAAGGTCCACCATGCGGATCTGTTTGGGATCATTGACACCTAAGGATTCAAGATGAATGTTTGTGATCCACTAAGACCACCATAAGAATCAATATTTTGAAGATCAAGGACTTCATTTCCATATACATCGAGTCTTTTATGATTCAAATTGAAGACATTCAATTAACCTTTCTTATCCATATAGGTGTTGCCCTCCTAATTGACAACAAGATTATGGCACAAATTCACTTTAGCATCAGAGCTTTTGACTTTGATGAGGGTGTATCCTCATGGATCTCTAAACATAGGTGCTTCATGCCCATTCTCTTTATCATAGATGAGATTAACATTGTAATATCATTCTTCCTTGGACAATAAATTAATTTCCTTTTGTAGATCATCCATAATGATGGAAAAGGACATCTTTTTAGAGTCAATCCTTGACTCACTCAGATGATCACATAAATATCTTGTAGGTTAGAACATCAGACATGTCTTGGTCGATGTTGTCATGGACAAAGGAAACCATTTTGAACCTCAGAATCCATGTTACTTTTATATCTCATGATTGGTTCAGAATTTGGAGAAACCAATGCTTCCATTGCATCTTGAACATGCCAAAACCCTAAGATCAACTGTCTACTCACTAAATTCTAACATTGAGAGGTTCTGTTCAGATTGTTGACATCATTGATGACATCATCAGATCGTGACTACCTTTGATGATCCATCCTTGAAAACCTATATAAGGAGGGGTTGGCCTCATACATACTCACTCTTGCCAATACTAGTCTTGGGAGCTCAAGGGGTCGTGACCGCCAAGTAAGTACTCTTCAAGCTCCAGTTCTAGTTATTGTCTTGTTCCTTGTTCTAGTCTTGTCTAGTCTAGTTCTTGGACATCTAGCCTTGTCCTCTTGTAATCTCATAGTACGAGATCTTGACTAGTTATTTCTTGTATCTAGATCATCTCCCCGAAGGGATTTCTTGTAACCCAGAGATCTTGCTTCAAACCTATTAGTCCCGGGTTGTGGGACATCTTATATCATCTATGGTCTAGTGATTCATACCTATCAGTTCCAGGTTGTGGGACATCTTGTATCGATTATTCTTGTATCGTTTTCCCTACGTGGGTGTTCTTGTAATCAGAAATGTAGTTCCAAATTCTTGTCTACTATAGTCAGAGAGCACAATCTAGCGCTCTCTTGACATTTTGACAAGAGTAGCTTCTATCCAAGACCAGGCATCATGGAGAATGCTTATGAACAAATTTTAGCATCACTTTAGAGTCTCCAACAAGTTGAGAACCTAACTCATCGATAGACAGAAGTCGAGATGGGACATCTGGTGCATGTAGGCACACTCCTCCAAGAACTACAAGAACGAATCGGGAATCTTCAAGCAAATCAAGGGAGTATACAAGTGAGTCAACAACCTAGTACATCCTTCATGAAGGGACCCAAGATTTGCATGCCAGAAAAGTTCGATGCGGATCGCATGAAGTTTCACGGATTTCTTCAGTAAGTTAAATTGTACATCCATATGCAACCTGATAGATACCTTGAAGAGGCATCCAAGGTCGGGTTTATTGGAACCTTGCTCTATGGACAAACATTATCATAGTTTGCCCCAATCTTGGAGAAGAACATGGCAGTACTTCAGGACTATGAGGGGTTTCTTTGAGAACTCACTGCCACATTTGGAGATGCAGACACAAGTCGAGTGGCAAAAACAAAACTTTGAAAGCTACGTCAAGGTAACCACCCTGCCTCTACCTATGCATCAGAATTTAGGCAGTTGATATGTGATCTCACTTGGCATGAAGATTATTTCATAAGCCAACTTAGATGGGGTTTAAGAGATGATGTGAAGGACCTTCTGCTTATGACGCTAGAGTTTAAGACATTAAATGAATACATCATGCAAGCTATATAATTTGATAACCAACTTTTGAAAGGAAACAAGAAAAAAAAGTAGAAGGAAGACCTCACCAATGGAAACCCTTCTAGTCCACTCCTAAAGATGAGTCTATGCCTAAAACTATGCAAATACATGTAACTAGGTTCCAGCCTCTAACACCACAAGAGAAACAAAGAAGGAGAGATAACAAGTTATGCCTCTATTGTGGAAACCCTGGACATATTGTAGTTAATTGTCCCAACAAGAGAACAAACTTCAGAGTCGCAACCACCATTGTAGTGCAGGGAACTGAGGAAGTCCAGTTGTAAAAGAGACCACACAACCAAACCATGATATAAGAAAGGGTCTCATAATTCCAACTACACCCATAGAAGCATGTCTTGCACCTATCAAGTTAATCATGTCCAAGAAGACCCTTTCCCTTACAACCCTTGTAGATTCAGGAGCCCCCTCATGTTTCATTGATGAAGGATTGGTTAAGAAACATGGAATTCCTATACTTTCGAAGAACAAACTAGTAGTAGTTGAAGTAGTAGATGGATGACCTCTAGCATCTAGGAATATAACCATGGAAACCACGCCATTAAGAGTACATATCGGTGACCATGAATCCCACATATGTTTCAACATAATATCGAGTCCAATAAATTTGGTTATCATTGGAATGCCCTAGTTAAAGAGACATAATCTGGACATTAATTGGGAAAAGAATAAAAACACCCATCAAGATATCTAGAAGAACCCGACATATGTTGGAGCCAAAGCCTTCATACATGCAGTAAGGAAGGAACCGACATATATGATCTATGCCATAACAACTCAAGAGCCCAAGAAAGACACTTCAGTGAAGCAGCCTAACCAATACCAAGATTTTGAAGATGTTTTTGAAAAGAAGAATGCAGATTTCCTCCTAGAGCATAGACCTTATGATTGTGCCATAGAACTTCAAGAGGGAGCACAACCACCCTTCGAACCAATCTATAGACTATCCCCATAGGAACTTAAAAAATTATGCAAGAATATTGATGAGAATCTAGCCAAGGGGTTTATCAAACACTCGAAGACTCCTGCAGGAGCCCCTATCCTATTTGTAAATAAGAAGGATGGGACTCTCCAAATGTGCATAGCCTATCGTGGGTTGAATAAAGTCACACTAAATTATAGATACCCTCTAATAGTTATATCAGAGCTCTTGGAATGCCTAAAAAAAAGCACAATTCTTCACGAAGATTGCCCTTCAAGGAACCTACAATCTTGTTAGGATCAGAGAAGGAGATGAATGGAAGATAACATTTCGAACAAGGTATGGACATTTTGAATATGTAGTTATGCAATTTGGTCTCACAAATGCTCCAGCTGTCTTTCAACATATGATGAATGATATCTTTCGAGAGTATTTAGATGACTTTGTGGTAATATATCTCGATGATATCCTAATATTCTCCAAAAATCTAGAGGATCATGAATATCACATAAAGATCGTCCTAGAGAAACTAAGAGAAGAAGGGTTATATGCAAAATTGGAGAAGTGCTCTTTCCATCAAACAAAAGTGGAGTTTTTAGGGTACATTGTATCAGAGAAAGGAATCTTTATACGAGCAAGACAATCCTTTATTTGCAACCACCTTCCTGTGTTTGAGATGTATAATGTTTTCTAGGATTTGCCAATTTCTATAGGATATTCATTAGAGATTACTCCAAGATAGGGACACCTCTTACCAAGCTTATAGGAAACTCAAAATTCTCATGGACCAAAGAAGCAAAAAAATCCTTTCAGACCTTGAAATTAGCATTCACCACTGCTCCAATTCTAGTTCATCCTGATTCTAGCAAGCCCTTCTTCCTAGAGATAGATGCATCAAACTTCGCTCTAGGGGCCATTCTATATCATTCAAGGAAATTTTCCCCTCCTGAGATTAATTATGAGATCCATGGTAAAGAACTTCTTGCCATAGTGGAGCATTTGATACCTGGCATCACCATCTAGAAGGAGAAGCTCATAAAGTTACTGTATATACAGATCACAAGAACTTAGAGTATTTTATGAACACCCACGTCCTCAATAGAAGGCAATCTCGATGGAGTAACTTTTTGTTGAAGTTAGACATTTGCGGAAGCACGCGAACAACACAAGGAAGAAGAAGAAGCTTGGAGCACAAACACACAATACTGAATGTATTACTAGAGAATGTACAAAGATAAGTAGCCCATTAGGGCAATAGGAGTATATACAAGCCGGGGGGAAAAAAACTCCTAAAGAGGGAAAAAAAGTGCCCCGGTGGTCCTAGTGTGTTCGCACACATCACTACCTAAATACATCAACAAATCCCCCCTGGGAGTGATGCGGTGAACAAGGAGCTGGCACTCATGTATAAGGAAGTGCCAAGCTATGTGGAAATCAATCCACAAAAGGAAGTATGCCCAAAGCTTTGCGGAAAGCTTCAAACTTCTCCCTAGGCAGAGCCTTCGTGAAAAGGTCTGCAATGTTCTCCTGCATGGGCACATATGCCAAGCTGATCTCCCCAACAGAGAACCTCTCCCTGACATAGTGATAATGCACCTCAATGTGCTTAGTGCGAGCATGGAACACAGGGTTCCTTGCAACTGCCAATGCACTATGACTATCAGTGAAGATGGTGGTGGTAGAAGACTGACCAACACCCTAATCAGCCATAAGGCGTCTGAGCCACACACACTCAACAGTCGCTGTGAAAGCTGCCCTATACTCAGCCTCACAACTGGAAGTCGCCACAGTAGGCTGCTTCTTGCTCAACCAAGATATACATGAGCTACCAAGCATGAAGCAAAAACCACTGGTGGACACACGAGTGTCATAGCAACCAGCCCAATCTGAGTCAGAAAAAGCACGCAAATCTGGTGGTAGTGATCCCCCCTTGGGATAAAACAACCCAAGTAGCCGAGTACCACTCAAGTAGCGAAAGATGCGCTTAACTGCCTTCCAATGCGTGACTCCTGGGCAATGCATAAACCTGCTCATCTGTGAGACAACAAACTGAATATATGGCCGAGTAATGCGTAAGTAAATCAAGCATCCAACAGCCTGCTAATAGAGAACAACATCAAATGCATCTCCAGAATCATGAAGACTCAATCGTAAACCTGTCTCCATAGGAGTGGCAACAGGCTTATAGTCTTCAAGGCCAAAACGCTGCAATAATGTGTCAATATATTTCGTTTGACACAAAGCCATTCCACTATCAACTTGCATAAACTGAATGCCCAAATAGTGATGCAAATGCCCCAAATCAGACATCTCAAATGAGGCATGCAAATCAGCCTTAAAATCAGCAATATGCTTCTCAATAGGAACAGTGAGCAGCATGTCGTCAACATAGACAACAATGATCAGAAGCACATCATTAGCACGCTTAACATATAAGGTGCTTTCAGTTGGACTATTCTCAAAACCATGTGCAATCAGATAGGCATGTATCTTCTCATAGCAAGCACGTGGTGCTTTCTTTAAACCGTATAATGCCTTCTTTAACCTGCACACCTGGTTTTCATGCCCTTTCTACACAAAGCCACGGGGCTGAAAAACATACACTTCTTCATGTAAGTCATCATTCAGAAATGTTGTTTTAATGTCCAACTGATGTACATTCCAACCATGATGGGCTACAAGTGCACAAATGCTCCGAACAGTAGTCATACGACATGTAGGTGCAAAGGTCTCATCAAAATCAATGCCTCTTTCCTGCGCATAACCCTTTGCAACAAGCCTAGCCTTATACCTGTCAACTGTACCATCAGGTTTACGCTTCAGCTTGTATACCGACTTAGTGCCATTGGCCTTCTTGCGAGGAGGCAAGTCACATAAAGACCATGTACCATTCTTCATTATAGCATCATATTTAGATTGCATAACAGCCATTCAATTTTCTGAATTCTGTGCTTCATCAAAAGAAACAGGCTCATTCTCATCACAAAGACTAGACGTAGCCATAGCATAGCAATCTGATGCAAAGGAGGCACTATGAGAGTCTGAACGAGTACGATATGACAAAGGTGCATCTAATTTGCTATCGCACAAAGTCTGCACCAGCCATTTTGGCATAGTTTTTGCCTGCTCAATATCAGCTCTCTCATCAACAAGTGCATCATGTAAATCTGCATCAGAAATGGAATGATCTACATCATCATATGAAACCTGCAAAGGCTGAGAAGTTGCCTCATTAGGACCAGCACTAGATTGTCCACATGTAAAAAGAGGCATCAAAGTATCATACATGTCTTTGGAGCTAATAGATGTCTCCTTAGTACATGAAAGCAATGGCTGAATAGCATCTTCCACAAAGACAACATCATGGCTAACCAGAATGCGTTTAGACTATGGATGATACAGATGATAGCCTTTACTTTCAGAACTGTACCAAAAAAAAATACATTTTACTACCTTATCATCCAATTTTCTGCGATGTTGTTCAGGCACTAGTGCATATGCCAAACAACCAAAAACATGCAGATGAGCAACAGATGGCTTGCGGTCATGCCAAGCCTCATATGGAGTGATAGACTGCAGCGCTTTGGTGGGACACCTGTTCAGTACATATGCTGCACACATGACAGCCTCAAGCCAGAAACTATGAGGTAAAGCCTGACTCTTGACCATACACCTTGCCATCTCCATGAGAGACCTGTTCTTCCGTTCAGCAACTCCATTCTGTTGAGGTGTATATGGCACTGTACACTGGTGTTTTATCCCACGTTCAGCCAGAAATGCATTAAAATCAGAAGACATATATTCCCCCCCTCGATCAGAACGGAGGGTGCCCATTTTACATGCTGACAGATTTTTAGCCAAAACCAAAAACTGTTTGAAGCACATGAACACTTCGGACTTTGCTTTGAGTGGATATACCCATGCATGCCTGGAAAAATCATCAATGAAAGTCACGAAGTAAAGGTAATTTCCAAAAGAGGGTGTCTGCATAGGACCACAGACATCACTATGTACTAGCTACAATTTCTGTGCAGCCCGAACTGAACCATCTTTTGGAAAGGAGGAACGTTGCATTTTGCCCAAAATACAGCCTTCACAAACATGTTTTCCAGGTGCCTCAAGTTTGGGCAAAGAGGACACCATTTTAGATTTCTGCAAGCGTAGCAAACTAGCAAAATTCAGATGACCAACGCGTGCATGCCAAAGCTTTGCATTTGACATAGCCTGAGAATCATTTATTGTACATGCCAAATCATTTTTAGATCTTTCATAGTCTATGAGCTTATACAGCCCATGACATAAAATGCCAGACGCAATAATCACATCGCCATTTGATAGAACATGAACTGTACACCTGTCATCAACAAATTTCACAACCAAGACAATCTTGGCTAATGCAGAAACTGATAACAGGTTCTTTTTGATCCCTGGCACAAATAAAGCATCTGACAAAGTGAAAGAACTACCATCAGCAGTAGTCAAAATGATCTTACCAACTCCCATAACAGGATAAGAGGAGTTGTTGGCGCATGTAACAGTATTCCCTGTAGGGGCCGGCTCGAGTGAAGAGAAGAAACTGCACTGCGAGGTAATATGTTTGGTTGCCCCACTATCAAAATACCAAACATCTGAGTCTACTGTAGACATGCACTGCTCATGAGAAGATGGGTCAAAACTACAGACAGTAGTAAACGCCCATTCTTCTTCCTGCACAAGATTTGCAGACTCTGTTTTTGGTGTAGAGGCCTCTGCAACAACCATTCCAGCCTCTTTCTTCTTTGCCTCTTTAGCAGCCAATTTCAGACAGTTCTTTATGATATGATCATTCCCTTTACAGTACTTACAAAACATTTTTTGCTTTTCCGATTTCTTCTCATCTTTATCTTCCTTCTTTGAATATGCAGAATTAGCAGATTTCTGCTTACTAGTTGAAGAGCTCCATTTTCCTTTGCCCTTCTGACTAGCCAGTAAAGCTTGATCTGCAACTCACATAATGGACGTGTTTTGCGTGGAATGATCTTCCCGCAACAGAACAGAGACGAACTCCTCAAATGATAAGGCATTTGGATTGCCTTTCATCATCAACCGAAGAGTAGAAGCAAAACTCTGATATGAATCAGGAAGACCATTCAGAACGGTCTGCACAAGTGAGCTATCTAGTATAACCTCATCAGCAGAAATCAACTGTTCCTTCAAGTCTTTGATCTTCGTTAGGAAACTGTCCATAGAATCACCTTCATTCATGTGCTCACTCTCCAACTGTTTTCGGAGGTAAGCAACACGAGCCTCATTCCTAGCTTGGTACAATGTGGTAAGTGTATCCCAAGCATCCTTAGCTGTTCTACAAGAGCGAATATGAGGAATAATGGCACGTTTGACAGACAAAGCTATCAATGCATGTGCCTGGGCATCTCTGCCATCCCAACGAATCTGCTCTGTAGTAGGTGCAACAGAAACAGCAGCACGAACAAGAATCTATGGAATATCATCTTCGACACCATGTTCATCAGCTCGAGCACCTGTATTTGCAGTACCTATAGTCAGAGGTGTGATAGGACGTCTTTCAACACCCTACACAATGTTCCATAATCCTTTTGCAACCAATACATGTCGCATCATATAAGCCCACAATGGGTAGTCGGCACCATCCAACTTATCCTCAACAACCAACATACGGAATACATCACTGCTTTCAGCCATGGCCGGTGACTAAAATACCTTGATGCAGAAAATTGACTGTATCTCAAAAAGTTGAACAGAACTACCGAGACGAATTCCGCTAGACCTGTAGCAGACTTCGAGACGCTTATACTGGCGAACGAAAATTGGTATGTACCTTTGGCACGAAAAGATGAAATAGCCTACACAAGCACTGCGATAGTGCGTTTAGAGGCTTCAGATCGCGATTTCGGCACCACACAAAAAAGCTATTTTGATCTCAGAAACACGTTGAGTATGCTCACCAAAATTCGTGCGATTCTGAGACTGCAAATGGAGGAGTGTCGACGGTGCCCTAGATGAAGTGACGACTTGCTCTGATACCAATTGTTGGAGTTAGACGTCTGCGGAAGCACGTGAACAACACAAGGAAGAAGAAGAAGCTTGGAGCACAAACACACAATACTGAATGTATTACTAGAGAATGTACAAAGATAAGTAGCCCATTAGGGCAATAGGAGTATATACAAGCCGGGGGAAAAAACCTCCTAAAGAGGGAAAAAATTGCCCTGGTGGTCCTAGTGTGTTCACACACATCACTACCTAACTATATCAACACTTTTTATCTAGATTTGACTTTGTCATCACATACCATCAGGACGTCAATAATGTTAGTCAGATGCCTTGTCTAGAAGATCTTACCTTGCACCAAAGAAGGGTGAAGAGGCCTTTGATCAACAAGAGAGTGTCTTACTCAAGCTTGAGCATCTCCAGTTAGCAGCTATCTCTTCAAGCCATCATGAAAGTTCACCCTTGAATCATTTGATCTATGAGAATCTACCACAAGATGAATTATTTTGTAACGTTAGTAAAAAAAAATCAAGAAGGAAAAGTCCAAGAAGTAAATGAATTTTAGGAAAAGGATGGGTTGCTATTCTATAAGAACCTATTGTATAAAACAATAGAACTCATATTAAGGGAAAGGATATGTCTGAACCTATGACACTTGCAATACATCTAAGGTACCACGACATAAACCTCATGGCCTCTTGCAACCTTTACCTATTCCAGAAAGGCCATGGGCTTCATTATCTATGCATTTCATCACATATCTACCAAAGTCAGATAAGTATGATGCCATTCTTGTTATAGTGGATAGATTTACAAAGATGGCACACTTCATTCCAGCTACCAAGGCAATCATAGGTGCAACCAATGCTAGACTTTATCTCAAATACATCTTTTAGGTGACATGGATTTCCTGATGATATTGTCAGTGGTCGAGGTCCACAGTTCATATCTAGCTTTTGGAACAGTCTTTGCAAGTTCCTTGGTGTTCAAGTTAAACTATCTATAGCCAAACATCCACTGTTTGATGGACAAATAGAACAAGTGAACCAATTCTTAGAATAATATCTCTGTTGCACCATCAACTATCATCAAAATGATTGGTTTGAGCTTTTACCTTTTGCAGAGTTTGTTTATAACAATATCATCCATACCTCTACCAAGTAGACTCCCTTCTTTGCAAATTATGGATAACATCCAAGGATGGATATACAACTCTCAAATCATGTCAAGAACCCAACTGCCAGAGATAAGGCCCAAAGGTATACAACTCCACAAAGAACTCAAAAAAAGAGATCCATCAAGCTCAAGAATAGTATAAGTATTATGCAGATCAACATCATGTTTAGAATCCACCATATCAAATTGGTGATAAAGTATGGTTACTTAGAAATATTTTGCAAACTGTGCAAAGCTAGACCATCAAATATTTGGTCCATTCACCATCTTGACTAAGATTAATACAGTCACCTTCAAGCTCTAGTTACCAATTGCCATGAAAATACATCCAATTTTCCATGTGTCCATGTTGGAACCATATTAGATTTCAACACTGAGGGGGGAGATAGCTATTCCTTCACCACTTATCCAGATTGATGATCATGAAGAATTCAAAGTCCAGCATGCCCTAGATTCAAGAATATCCTGAGGAAGATTGGAGTACCTTGTTCATTGGAAAGGGTATGACATCAACCATCGTACTTGGGAACCTATAGAAAACCTTCAGAGAGCACCAATCAAGGTTTGAGAATTCGATAAGAAAAATCCAATGAAGTTGAGACTAGAGAGCATGACTGCTCCTCATGGAACTTCTTGCTTGAGGGGGAGGTGATGTCATGGACAAAGGAAACCATCTTGAACCTCAGATTCCATGTTACTTCTATATCTCATGATTGGGTCAAAATTTGGAGAAACCAATGCTTCCATTGCATCCAAACATGATCAAACCTTGAGATCGACTATCTACTTGCTAAATTTTGACATCTAGAGGTCCTATTCGAATTGTTGACATCATTGATAACATCATCAGCTCGTAACCACCTTTGATGAACTTCCCTTGAAAACCTATATAAGGAGGGGTTGGTCACATACATACGCAGTCTTGCCAATACCAGTCTTGGGAGCTCAAGGGGTCGTGACCACCGAGTAAGTACTCTCCGAGTTCCAGTTCCAATTCTTGTCTTGTTCCTTGTTCTACTCTTGTCTAGTTCTTGGACTTCTAGCCTTGTCCTCTTGTAATCTCATAGTACGAGATCTTGTCTAGTTATTTCTTGTATCTAGATCATCTCCCTGAAGGGAGTTCTTGTAACCTAGAGATCTTCCTTCAAACCTATCAATCGCAGGTTGTGGGACGTCTTGTATCATCTCTGGTCTAGTTATTCATACCTATCAGTCCCAGTTGTGGGATGTCTTGTATGAGTTATGTATTATCGTTTTCCCTATGTGGGTGTTCTTGTAATCAGAAGTGTATTTTCGAAATCTTGTCTATTGTAGTCAAAGAGCACAATCTAGTGCTCCCTTGATAGATGCTTTACTATCCACTATGCTTAGCTTTCGGATCAGTGTCATGTATTTGTGCACTAGACATTTGTCTTCACCTAGTATTGCTCTTGATCTTAAAATCATAAATGTGTCAATTCAAGTGCAGACATCCACAAATGATCCTAACCAAGAATTTCTTAAATACTCAATTGTTTGCACACATATAAATGCAAAAACATTCTTTCTTTTATTGCTTGAAATAAATTGAAATCCAAAAAAGAGTACTTCAAAAACGTACTAGAACAATATCCTAAATTGCTCCTTAAGTAGATGAGTCCATAAAGAGAAGTTCTTGGTATAGACTCTTGATTAGTCCTCGATCAACTTAATTGCACAATGATGTTTATGCTTCAAGTGATAATGCATATGCAACTATAAAGTGTGTTGGATAGAAGGGAACCCCTTTCTTTGCTCTCTCCAAAAGTGTCATATTACACAATGGATTTAGAGGTTTAGGTGTCTTTTGACCTACAAAAATAGAAACCAAAGTGTTTCAAAGTAAAAAATTCCAACTTTCTCTTGCTCTATTAGTACAAATGTATACCTTGATTGAATTTATTTGTTGCTCTATTAGTACAAATGTGTTGGACAGAAGGGAACCCCTTTCTTTGCTCTCTCAAAAAGTGTCGGATTACACAATGGATTTAGAGGTTTAGGTGTCTTGTGACCTACAAAAATAGAAAACAAAGTTTTTCAAAGTAAAAAATTCCAACTTTCTCTTGCTCTATTAGTAGAAATGTATACCTTGATTGAATTTATTTGTTGGTCTCTTAAATGTGCCAAAGGTGACTATCTTCTACACAAATTCTTAAGGCTTAAGATTTCCAAGGCTTAGTGGGCTTTTAGGAACATACCCTAAATGAATAAGTCCGTGGAGCTTTTACCCTTGAGAGCTCATAGATGCGCAAGATAGCAATCAAATCTTCTCTTTAGTATGCAAATAGGTCTTTGGGAAATGCTTCCAAGTTTCTCTCTTAGTAGGGTAGTTGCTTTCCTTAAGGGAGTTCAAGGTGCCCAATGTGGTATGACTATATATGTGAAGAACTGGAGCATTACGAACACCACATGCTAGAGAGATGATTCTGTTCCCAACCTTATGCCTCTATATATGTAGCTCTCTCCAAGGGACTACACATATAAGTGTCATTCACGTAACTACATGTGCTCCAAGCGTCCCAACTAATTGGAGTTAACTCAAATGGATGCTTCTAGAAGGCTCTAGAGCTTTTGGGCCAAAATATTTTCCCATGACTCTCGCAGGAATTGAAGCCAAGTCATCCTCCTTCCCACCCATTTGACTTAACCACTAGGTAAAGCTTCTTGCTTGTTTTAGAGAGCACATGAATCTATGAAAATCTCGAGAATTTAAGTTAACAATAGGTTGACCAAGTGATGTATGATCTTAGATATGTCCAAATTGTCTAGATATTTAAGTTGTAATCGTACTTTCTAACATTATTTCCCCTTTGGAAAACATTTGTGTCCTCAAAAGTAGAGCTATAAACATGTAGGCATACCCTTGAGCCTCATATTCTAGCCTAGAAGAACATGTTACCATATTTGTAATGGGATTCAACTCAAATTTCAAATGAATATATGGGAATTTACTGTCTTACCCTTGCCCAAATGTTTCAAAACACCATTTGGCTTTGCACTTGATAAACTAAATTGAGTGCAAAGTATGGAATGAATGAGAAGGGTGGATCAGAAAGCATCCCTAGCCATTTCATCATTTTGACTTTTTGCTATCTAGGCATTAACATGTGAAATGGTTGGATTCAAGATATCCCTAACTAAATTGCAATGTCAACTAATATCTAGGAAGCACAAGTGCATGGATCTAGCAATTGGGGTGGAATTTACGTTGAGATTTTTCTTTCCATTTGAATTTAGTTTGGAAAATGAATTGTAACTTTAGTTTGACCCAAACATTCTTACTTAGATGTTTGTACCATGGCCCACTTCTTGATTTATTACCCAAATAGAGGACTACTTTTTCCAAGTGGGCTTGAAAATCCTAGGTAGAATGTAGTTAGAAGTGTGTGGTACACATTTGGTCAACTTTACTTCAACTAGACCAAATCAAACTCTAAGCGAATTTTTTGTAAGTCATGAAATTTTCTCAAACACTTAAATCTTGACTTCTTAGGAATTGTCAAATCTATGACGAATTCCTAACTCTTTTCTCTTCAAGAGTGTACCAAACTCTTTTAGAGAACTATATGGTCTTTCTTTATCCATTGAAGGTTTGTGATAAGAACTTTTCCTGAAGCAAACTCAGATGGATGATTCGACTTAGACTTAATATCTTTGAATTTTGAATGGGTTCTACACAAAACATCTATCCATGATGTTTAATTCAGTTTCCCATTCCAACTAGTTAATCTTTACCTTTATTAAGAGGAGTTAGGAACTATATCTGAGTCAAGTCCAAAGGTTTTGGAAAGCGGGAAGGAAGAATCAAAATTGTGTAACCAATTCAAACTTCTAAGATACTGAATATGATTTGAGCAAAATTCTATGTAACTCAAAACTTCAACTTTTCAAAGATCTATTGCAAACAATGTTCTGAAGCATGTCCTTTACTCAAAACACTACTGCTTCATCTAGGAGTAAGTGAATCATTCCCTGTTATACTCTCTTGAGACTCCTTTCTTGGAATGCAATTCTTATGCATTACTTTGAGTCAAAGGATTGATTGCACCGAATTGCATTGTCATCTTGGTGTTTTCACCTTAGAATTAACTTAGTCTAACTAACCTCAATTGAAAGGATCTTTAATAAGTGATTCATGTTCAGAAATCCATACTTTATTTCTTATACAAACACTTTACTTCGAAGTGTTCACAATTCAAGTAAGAGAATGTTGATTAGACTAGAATTCCGAAAATAAAGATCCTAGAACTTACTCAATTCATGACATAATAACTTTCATGTTCACGTGTCCTTGAAGTGTTCTTTCATGTCATGCTATTGACAACCTTGAACTTGAACTTCATCGTTGAAGTTTCAATCCCCTTGGGAATTCAATCTCACTTCAAGATTCATTCCAATACTAAAAGATACATACATCCCAAGGTCTGATGTCCCATATCATCTTTCCCACATCAATGTGAGTATAAACTTTGGTGTCCCATACCACCATACTTATATTCAACATTGATGTGTGGGTGATATATATCTTTAAGTCCAAAAACAACTTTATAGGGTAACTTCTTACTCAAATAATCAAAAATAGTTTTAAGTCAAGGAATTACCTCTATCCCGATCTTTTTATTAGGTTTCAAATTCCCCTCCACAAGATCATTCCATGATCTTATGCTTTAACTTATACTTTGTGTTGGAAACTTGAAAACCTTTTGATAGAATAAACATCCCTCCTTCTTTTCTAACTTCTTCGAAAGAAAACATGTATAGTTCCAAGTTACTTGAATTTCTCATATTTAAGATATATTGGTTCTTACTCAACCAACTTATAATGATAAGAGTTTATTACTTCTTTCATTTGGATTCCTTTAGGACTAAAGCTTTAAGTAGCTACCCATGGGATTTTGCAAGGACCTCTCTATTTCTTAAGTCTAAGCATCCATTAATGCTTTTGGATTTCACTTTAAGATATTCCTTTAAGTTTCACCTTCCACAAACTTTGGTGGGTATGTCCTTTATAAGGATGTACTTGAAAAGGGTTCTAAGCTATCACCATGTGATAATTTTTCTCCTTAACTAGACATCTTCCATAAGAACATAATCAATGAATTGTCCTAACATGCTCATGAACTTTTACTTATACTTGGAGGGTTTTACATTCTTAAATGATAAGTTCATCTTTGAATATGGTAGGAGAAATATCTTAACTCATGAAATAAGAAAAATTCAGTATTTCATTTTAATTTCTTTTTAGGAATTGTAAGATCTCCTAAAGAAACTTATCTAAGTTGCATGCAAATCTATTGCATAAAAAATCACAAAACATCTCTAAAAATCTTCTAAGAAGAAGATTTTTTCAAACTTTTCATGATTTCTTGGCACTATGCATCATTATTAGAGATGCAAACATGAACTAAACATACATTTGTTGAACTTGAAAGCTCTATTTGTGTATTTTTTCAATAACTTTTCTTTGATTTCCATCATTTTGTTAGATGAAATCAAGTGATAGCTCTCAAACAAAGCGCTCATGAAAAACTCAAACTATGATGAGTTACGATCTTACTTACGATGCATAAAGGTTACACAAGAAAGTGTAAGATCTCTTTGAAAAATCACTTGATAATATTTTCCAAGGACTCTGTAAGTCTGATACTTAGAGTAATCATTGAATATTCTAAGTTTGCAAGTATACCAAACTTCTTGGCCATATATATCTCAAGAAGAAACAACTCTTTGAATGTAGTTTACTAACTTTTTCCTACTTATGATTACTTTCTACTAAGCAAGACATACTTTGATACTTCATGTAAACTTTACACTTAGTATTTGAATACCCAAAGGTCATTGGTTTCTAGAGTAAAAAACTAGAGGTAATTATAAAACAATCAACAAAGCTTTAAAGTTTGAAGGCGGAGATAGGATCAATATCACTACATTCAAGAATGCACACATGCCACTACAAAAGACATTCACGGCTTTCAAATATATTCAGAACAATGCTATTGAGCACACACTTATTTCATCAATGCTTTACACATCATAAATGGTGAGATATACCCTGCCTCACATGCAAGTTTTATATCCATTGTTTTTGTCAAATAAGGAGCAATTACACCCATACAACTTTGCATCCTACATTGAAGAGAAATTAAATGAAGCAAGTAGGCATTGACAAGAGAATCACTTCTTGAATGCAATTCAAACCCTTACCCACATATTATATATTATATATTTTCCCAATGCTTACCTCATCTCATCAATGAATAGCATTATCTAGAATGAAAAACCCCATAAGAAAAGGAAGCGGGAACCCAAGCAAAAGCAAGAACATATTTTGCGTGGCCACGATGTGCATCCAACCTTTACCTTCTTCTTCTTCTTCTATTTCTTTTTTTCTTTTTCTTTTTTGTTTTGGTCGAATTTTGGTCAATGGTTTCGAAGAATAAAGGAACGCGCAAAGCAAAAGATGACTCCAACGCGTTCATTCTCCCCATTGACAGACATCCGGTTATATATTACGGCAATAAGGAAAGGCTGCCGCAACATAGAAGTTCGTGATAGAAATCTATCGAGGGTCTCCCGGGAGACATTTGTCATAGCAGCTGGACAACGCCGGAGCGTCACACAAGCATAGTCGCAGAAAAACGCAGTCGTAATCGGGAATCAGGAGGCAAACACATAACACGCAGAGTGATTTGTTCAGAGAGATAAGATGGCCGTTAATCCGCCTTTAATGGGAGGGATGCCGGTCCCATTCCAGGGCGAGGTACTCTTGCTTGCCCGCGATAACGTCGAATTTGAAGTGGACAAGATGCCCAGGTATTATCGTATGAATTTTTGCGATTGACTATACATTGGCACCGTATCTCCATGGTTGAATCGAGTGCGCCCACATTGACGTATTCAAGTCCTCTTATCTTTACAAAGACTCTCATACTTTTCATTTTTCTGCGTGTTTTTGTTTGATGCTGAAGATCAGCTGTTCATTTAATCTCTTGTCGTCTTCTGTTTTTTGACGTGGCAGTGTGCGTGGAGGAA
>CM035412.1:182443444-182445944 GCA_020310875.1 Ceratopteris richardii
AAATCTTCCTTGGTTCCTGCCAAACTTCAAAACCTAAGCAATAATGCATTAAGCCCAAGTCTCTCATTTCAAATTCTGAACTCAGGGCATCTTTTGTTTGTTGAAGAAGAGCATCATCATTTCCTGTAATCACAAGGTCATCTACATAGAGTACAAACACAATTGTCTTCCCTCCTCTCTTTAGAACATACAAGTTAGCATCAGAAGCACATCTTTTGAAACCTAGATCCAAGAGATACTTATCTATCTGCTGGAACCATGCTCTAGGGGCTTGTTTTAGCCCATATAATGCCTTCTTCAGTTACATACCTTGTTCTTTGAATGGGGAGCCTCAAACCCTGGTGGCTGAGACACATATACCTCCTCCTTGAGGTCTCCATTTAGGAACGCTGATTTGACATCCATGTGATAGACTAGCCAACGCTTATGTGCAGCCACAGCTAGTACTACTCGGATAGTAGTCATTCTTGTAGTTGGGGCAAATGATTCACAAAAGTCAATGCCTTAAACTTGTGAGTAGCCCAGTGCAACAAGTCTTGCTACTTTTCTAGAGTACCATCAGCCTTGTACTTTAGCTTCCAGACCCACTTGGTGCCAATGACTTTACGCTTAGGGGGTCGATCCACTAGCTCCCAAGTTCCATTCTTCATGATATTGTTGTATTTTGCTTGCATGGCAGCCCTCCAATTCGGATCATGGAGTGCCTCTTCCACATTGGTTGGTTCCTTTGCTTCTTCTTGAATGAGATCAGCCATCAAGGTTGTGTTTACAATATGGGCGCTTGCCCGTCTCTATTCCTCTATTCTTTGTGATCGCCTCGGTCCATGTGCAACCTATCGCCTGATGATAAAGTGGAAGCTCTCTTTTCCTCCTCCACTGCATGTGGCTGCAACTCCTTAAACACCACACCACGACTTGCCATGATCTTCTTAGCCTCGGGGTCATAAAGCTTATAAGCCTTTTTATCTTTGCTGTACCCTAAGAAGATACATTTGATGCTTTTTGGTTGAAGCTTGTTTCTCTCCCTATCTGTAACATGTACATAACATTCACTTCCAAATACTTTGAAATGGGAAACAGAAGGTTTTTTTACCAGTTTAGGCTTCTTGTGGAGTCTTTATACTTTGAAATGTGAAACATAAGGTTTTTTACCAGTGTAGGGTTCTTGTGGAGTCTTCCATCAAGTGCCTTGGTGTAGCTTCGATTCAAGATGTAGACAGGAGTGTTGACAGCCTTTGCCCAAAATTGATTAGGCAAACACTTTCCTTTCAACATGCACCTTCCCATCTCCATGATGGTTCGATTTCGACGTTCTGCAACACCGTTCTGTTGAGGACTATGTGCCACTGTGAGTTGATGCTTGATTCCCTTACTCTTGCAGAAATCTTCAAACTCTGTTGATGTGAACCCACCACCACCGTCTGTCTTGAATTTCTTCATCTTCTTCCCTGTTTCAGTTTCAACAAGCTGAAGCCATTCTTTAAACTTACCAAAAGCTTGAGCCTTGTCGCGAAGGAAGTACACCCACATCTTCCTGCTATAGTCGTTGACAAGTAACATGAAGTAGGAAGATCCGCCCAAGGCCTGTGTAGGCATTTTTCCGCACAAGTCAGCATGCACTAACTCTAGAGGATAGCTTGCCCTGTTCTTGCTTTCTTGTGGAAACGCCTTCCTCTGTTGCTTGCCCATTATGCAAGCTTCACATGGTTCTTTCATTTCTGCAATTGATGGTAGGTGTGCAACCATACCCCTGCGATGCATCTCCTTCAATACAGTGTATCCAATGTGGCCGAATCTCTCATGCCCACGTTTTTAGTGGCTGTAAGAGCACACAACTCATACAGGTTGTTCCTCCTTATGCCAGTCCCAACAATGTTGTTGTTACCATCCATAATCTTAGCTCTTGTCTTACTGAAAGATACTTGATGACCTTGATCAGTTATAGAAGCTACTGAAAGTAGATTTCGTTTTTAGTGGCTGTAAGAGCACACAACTCATACAGGTTGTTCCTCCTTATGCCAGTCCCAACAATGTTGTTGTTACCATCCATAATCTTAGCTCTTGTCTTACTGAAAGATACTTGATGACCTTGATCAGTTATAGAAGCTACTGAAAGTAGATTTCGTTTTATTTGTGGAACGTACAACACATTTGAAAGCTTTCTGATATCGCCATTAGAGTTAATGAAAGAAAGCGTACCTTTGCCATGTGCAGGACATCTTGCATTGTTTCCTACCTTTACTGTGATGGGTTCCTTTAGAGGCTGTAAGGAACTATAAAGGTCTTTTCTACTCGTCATGTGACGAGATGCACCACTGTCCAACACCCATGAGTCATCTCTTCCTGAAACTTTAGTCGAGGAGCACACCTCCTCTATCGTAACAAATAACTCAAGCTCTGTTTCTGCTTTGTTGGCAGACTCCTTGCCCTTGCCACCTTTTGAAGAGCAACTCTTCTCTTCTGCCTTCTTGATGCGACAATCTTGGATTCTGTGTCCTTT
>CM035412.1:182458444-182473444 GCA_020310875.1 Ceratopteris richardii
TGATCACCAATGACGGCTTGAGTGTTGTTGTATATAATATTGTAGCTGCCCCACGATGAGAAACTGGTAAAAGCAAAAAGCAGTCTCCACAATTAGTGAAAACACTAAAATTAGCTATAGCTTACTGGTTGCGCTAGAAATTGCTTTTCGCAACTAAAATTGCAGCGATCTCTTTACTTGGCCTTCAGATAGATAAATGGAGTTGCTTTCCTGAATGTACAGGCCATGAAGGTTCAAATGATGTAAAAACATATTTTTAGCAAATTTTAGGGTTAGGGTTTTCTCCTGATCTATACCTCTGTTGACTGAATGTTATATACCAAATGAATGCTCTCTTCAAGCTCTATCTGATAAGCTGATAACAAATTTTGAGCTTCTGTGACCAAAATTTGGATAAGTACAAAAAATTAGGGTTGCTGGATTTTAGGGTTTTGTGCTATTCTGACATTGTTTCCAACACCATTGCCATTCTTATAGATTAATACTCATGTGATGCATTCACAGTTGGAATCAAAGCTTTTAAATGGTATTTTCTATACAATTTAATCAATAAAACCTCTTATGTTATTCTCTTTCTGGATTTGTTCATATTTCTTTTATGTAAATATATGAATGTATATTTAACTAGGTTCATATGCCAACTTTTCGATTTGGCTCCACTAATGAATGCATTTCTATCTAGATTTTATCAAATATCAATATTGAGGTAAAAGTTCTTCACTAAAATTGCATGTGCATGTGGTGATTAGATCCTTGGAGCAATATTTTTCTTATGTTTTGATGAAACAATGCGTCTATGGGTTACACACCTCCAGTCAGTGTTTGAACAAGCACACAGAAGAATTTGTCCAAGGATTTACAGCCCTTCCACTGCTTAGTACAAAGCTAGTATCGATAGTCAGATTATGTCATGTTGATAGTATATATTCTCTGACTGGGGGAAATATAGGTCTTGCTCTGAAAATTCAGGGCTCATTTTTAAATTTAAAAGAGTCAAGTAGATATATACATTTGGTTGTGTTTTCATTGTCAGTATTCACATTTGATCCATGTTTGTGGTGCTTCCAACATAATAATCCTGCAGTTAATATTCTGGTTGAAAAACAATCCAGTTGTCAAGGAATGTTTTGCTCTCTGGTCTTTTTTCTGTGTCTACTAGTAACAGAAGTCAATATGATTGCAGCTCTATATTCATGAAGAGAGGTTCAACCAGCCGATTTTTCATGCGAACAATTTCACTGGAAAGGTCCATCCGGTAAGCTGAGCCCTCCCAGTTTTTTCTTTTGTATGGGCCATATTATGTGACACCATGCAATTAGTCATTTCATGATATCATGTGCAGGTCATTCCAGAGGGTGAGCATAGAGCTCTATTCTCCCCTCATTCCTTCAAAATCATTTTTAAGGAAGGGGGCTGTGGAACATTTGTGCCTCTGTTTACCAATTTAATGAAGTTTATAAGGCAGTATTCACCTCAAACAAACCAGCCTGACTCCCAACAACACGTATATAGTGACCCATTTCCATCAGCTCCTCCTCCTGCAGAGGAGATTGTGCGACAAGCGTAAGTATTATATTGCTCCCTCCTCTTTTGAGTGTGCGTTGGTTGTATACAATAGGTTGTAAGTCCGTAAGTATAATACTAATAGACCATACACATTGTCGGATTTCAAATGGAATAGATGTGTATCCCTAATAGAAATAATGAAACCATGATGAGGCTCAGTCCAGGACAGCAAGATATACTTGCAATAAACTTGTATTGATCTGTACAGCTTTTTAATTGGATGTTTCAGGTATGTTGATCCAAATGATCCATCCAAGATTTACATACAGCAACCATTTGATCCCAGCCAGTCACAGCTGCGCAGGCGAACATATGTTTCCCGTCCAGAGGGCCAATTTTAATGGACTTGAATCTATGGGATGTCATCTACAGGTCAAGAAAATAACAGAAAAACATGTGATGCATAATATATTAGCTACTTGCATGCTCATCTTCTAGCGTCTACCTTTGTGATGTATATTTTGACAGTCTAATTTTAGGGATATATACATAGTCATGTCAAAGCTTGTTGTTCCCATGCCCCTTTGAAGGCAGTAAAGCTATATGATCATGCAAGTGGGCTGCTATAGCAAGAGTTTCTCCTCTCCCCTATTTTCATGGAGAGTGGACATCATGTTTCTTAATGTATATTGTGAATATGAAGCCACATTTTATTTCAAATATATGTTGGTACAAATCTCAGTGAGTGTGCCTTATCTCTGTTTTGTTTGTTTGTTTGGTATTTTTGGGTGCACGTATAGCTAATGACCCTTTCCAAAGATTAGCCAATCAATGTAGGCAGGCCACAAAATGGCACCTCCATGATCAATGTGGTGGATGTACTCAGTGGTGGAGGGGTCAGAGTGCACAGTCATCATCTTTAAGCCATCATCCTTTGAGTAGGTGCTGGAGTGGTTGATGGGTGATAGCAAAGGCAACACCAGCGATTAAGTGTAGGTGTGTCCCTTTATGGAGGGGTCAGAGTGCACAGTCATCATCTTTAAGCCATCATCCTTTGAGTAGGCGCTGGAGTGGTTGATGGGTGATAGCAAAGGCAACACCAGCGATTAAGTGTAGGTGTGTCCCTTCACGAGAGAAGTAACATTGGGACTTCAAATCATAACCCATGGATTACAGGTGCAGAAACTTTTGCTCTACCAATTTAATGTAGACAACATTGGTAAGGTTTTGATGTGCACATGCAATAAACATATATAAATCAACAAAATCTCATCATTTGTCCCTATGAGTTGACAAAGTGGTGAGAAGCAAGATGGCAGGGATCTATAGAAGGTACATTTATGGGATCGTCAATTAAAACTTAAATAAAGAACATACAATACATAGATAAGAATACGCAGGTTGATGTTCATGTGATCCTCGGTCCTTCATGGAATTTTCTTAGTTATTACATCACATTGAATGTTCAGTTTATTTAGCATTTTGCCAGCTGCTTGATTTTGAGGTCTCCAATTCAAGCCTTTGACTTGAAAATATAAATACCGTTGCATGAGAGATTTAGCTCCACCAACGGTTACATTCCATGTGGTTAAAGAAAGTTCAGAGTAAATGTGATGAGCTGAGGTTTTCCTAATTTTCAATTTCCAAATCTCTTTTTTATTCTCTAATCCTTTGAAGGACTAGAGTTTTTTTTTGTCATTATTAGGAGGCATAGAAATGCTGAATAATTTATTATATATTGTAATATGGAAGTGTAATATTCCCTGTGCTTGAAGCATATGTGAATATTCAGTATGTAAGACAAAAGAAACAAATATAAATTCAGTATGTAAAACAAAAGAGGGAACAAATATAAATGATAATAAATGGTTTAAAGTCATAAAGGAATCAAACTCAGGTGTACGTTTTTCTATAAATTCAGCATGAAAACAAAAGAGGTAACAAATATAAATTATAATCAATGGTTTAAAGTCGCAAAGGAATCAAACACAGTTGTATGTTTTTCTATGAAAAGTCCAGAATCAAACTGTATAAAGACTGCTGTATTTGGGCATGTTTGACATTTAATTTCCATCTTGATATCATGATCTTGTAATTGACCGAGGTACTTGCTAGCTCAAGAATCGGTTTGATGATGATGAAATAGAACAGAGCTTGATATCTGAGATGGTGGAACTGGAACTTGCTTGAGTTGTTAAGAAGAAGAGCTGGAAGTGTATTTTAGATGTTAAGGCGGCCTTATATGAGATGAAGATTTGGATTATTTTTTCTTTTCTTTTTTAATAGACATAATTATCTAATCAATTGAAGTTTATCTTTTGGAATGTTTTTTGTGTCAATTAATGTTGATGTGGTAAGCTTTTGTGAAATGAGCAGACCACAAGAATTTGAATGAAGATCAAGACACTTCGTATTTATATGCCATCTTTTGAATCTGTCATTCTTTTGTGTACGTTGGCTTGTAATTGTGTTCTATATAGTGCATCCCATTTATTTTCTCCAAGTTTTTGAGCGGAAGAATTTTACTGCCACTGGATCTTTGTATCATGAAGTTCTGTACACTCAAAAACAATTCCTACTTTTAATTGCTGTATGCTTCTCTGACCTCATCATTTTCATGGTTACTTTTCCTGATTTCTGTTTTCATTGCAACACAATATCAAGTGTTCTCACTCTAGTGCGTGATGTATTAAGTTTGTATGCATTGTGCAAGGGAGCATAAGTTTTCAGTGGTCTTTGTTCATTACACAATTTTACTCTACAACCTGAGAGAGGTATGCATTATCGAGTACATCGCAGGATTTGCAAGCAATGAAAATATCAGTGGTGACTTATTTCAAATACTAGGGTGTCTAAGGTTTTCGTCATTGCAAGATGCTGTGGCTCATAGAGAGTGCTTGTCCTGAAGAGGCTGAAATATTCATTGCTTATGCAGGAACCGATGTGTTGCGAGTTGTAAGATCTGGACTGTGTGCATGCACATACACATGCAGAGAGCCACCCACATGGTGAAGTTACAAGGTTTTTATTATTGCAAGATGCTATGGCTCTTGTACAGTGCTTCAGAACATAGGCATGCAGGAACCCATGTGGGTGTGTGTGTGTGTGTGTGTGTGTGCGTGTGTGTGTGTGTGTGTGAGAGAGAGAGAGAGAGAGAGAGAGAGAGAGAGAGAGAGAGAGAGAGAGAGAGAGAGAGAGAGAGAGAGAGAGAGAGAGAGAGAGAGAGAGAGAGAGAGAGAGAGAGAGAGAGAGAGAGAGAGAGAGAGAGAGAGAGAGGACCAACCAAATCAATCCATAAAAATGATATCTTAAGAATTACAAGTCGATCTAAAGGGAGTAATTGACTAGTGAGGGAGGGGGAAGGGGAGGGGGAGGGAGAGAGAGAAGGCGGGTGTCTATAGGGGATGAAATTAACCAATGAAAATGATATCTTAATATTTATAAAGGGCTGAATTTGGCCCGTGAGAGAAATCATGCACATATACGTGGGTGCGTACCTCTATTGCAGGAAATGCCAATGTCGTTTCTCCGTGTCCATAAATTTATTATGTTTCTTGCAATGTCAAATACAACCTCACATAATAATTGCAACTAATAATTGCCAACGTGAGGCGTTCGTCTCGATGACCGCTACTTTTTGCTACACAAAAACCACAAGTTATGTTGATGAAGCGGACAACGAGTTGTCTTGATTGTGTGTGCACGGGTGAAGCCTTGTTATTCTAACATGTGGGTTCTCATATAGGTGCCATGTGGTACTCACGTGAGAGCCCATGCATGGACATCCATAAAAGGAGGTTCATAGCTCCCGCTTCTTATAGCCCCCATGTGACATTTCCTTCCCCTTAAGTTCACTTTTGCCTCAAAAATGGTGTTGTAAGGCATGTGTGTAAGAGTTTGGTGAATGCTCCCATGGAAGCCCATGTAGTCTATGTACATACTTATCTTTCCATTGTGTTTCCTTGTATCCTTTCCCTTAAGAAGCCTCTTGGGAAGGCAAAGCAGAGGTGAGAAACCTTCTTTGAAGGGTGCTCACTTGCTCACATGTAGCATTATCCTCTCTGAACTATTTTTCCATTTTATCAAGAACTCTTTATATAGGTGACTCCTAGTCCGTTTCTCTTTATTCAGAATAGAGTGAATAGAGAGACTATACTACCTCACTAATAGGAATGAGGTTGTCATACTCACCAAATGTTCTCTCATGCTTGCTCGCATGAAATCTTGTTTGGATTTGATTATCTTGTGGAAGTTGGAGCTGGTAAGCTATCTTTCCTATTCTCTTTAGTATTGTGAATGGTCCACAATACTAAGAAGATGATTTTGGAGGTGGTCTCATCTTCATGGTTCTTGACCCAAAAGGAATGCTAAGATGGACTCGCTCTCCTACTTCAAAGTTGATTTCTCTCATTTGAGGGTGAGCACAAGCATTAGTTCCATCCCGAGCTCTTATAATAATGTCCTTAGCAAACCTAAGCATATTGTTTCTCTCTTCCAAGAATTCCATTGTAGCTCGGACTTTCTCGTGGTGTAATCCTATTGCATAAGGAGCTCTTGGATGAAACTTGTACACAAGCATAAATGGGTGATGTCCCATGGAAGAGTGCTTGACACTACTATATGTAAACTCTACTATAGGTAAGTACTCGTCCTAGTTTGTTTGTCATTCATTTACATATGCTCATAGTATATCCTCGAGGATTTGGTTAACCCTTTTTGTTTGCCCATTTGTATGTGGATGCTCAGTTGTGCTCATGCTAAGTTAATATATAACCTTTTGAAGACTACTTCAGAAGTTACTAGTCAACTTCCTATCTTGATGTTAAACAATGTTCAATTGAAGATCATGTAATCTGTATAAGTTCTCTACAAAGAGTCTAGATAATTTTGGTTTCTTTACTATAATGCATGCTAGAATAAACCTAGTTATCTTGGCTAACCTATCCACTAACACCTAGAGCGAGTAGTGCCCTCTTTGTGTCTTGGATAATTCTACTATGAAATCCATAGAGGTGCTCTCCCATTCTACATTGGGAATGTCCAATGGGTAGAGAAGACCTTCAACCTTCAATCTTTTAGCTTTATTGATGTGTCATTTTTTGCATTTAAGCACAAACTTTAGGCAATTTTATTGGTATGAGGTCCATACCAATAAAATTGCCTCTTAACAAGATCATATGTCTTGGGTGTTCTACACTAGCTATGTCATGCCACTCATAGAGAACCTGTTGTCTCATATGAAAATCTATAGGGACACACCTTATCTTTCTATAATAGATATGCATCATGGATATTGTAGCTCTTCCACTTGAGCCTTCACTAATTGTCCATCCATGCTCCGTCCTTAGTGGAAACCCATGTATCTTGATCCTCTTCCTCAATGACTTCCCTTGCCTTGGAATATGCAAAATCAAGTCTACATTTTTCTTTAATGGACTAAATAGTTCACTAGCGATCTTGTGTAAAACTCAATTCGTTTAGCATAGGCATGTGGCTAAGTGAGTCAACCATCATATTAAAATTTTTCCTTCCTAGATCTAAGAACATAATCAAACTTTTGAAGGGTCTCTCCTCATCAAGCCTTTTGATATTTAAGGCCTGTTTGGTTAGAGAGCCATTTGATGGTCTCTTGATCAAAGAGTAACTTAGGCACCATATAAATAATGATGTCACTTTTTCAAAGCATGAATGTTTGCATACGAATCCTCATAGAGGGAGTAATTCTTTTGAGATGGTTCTAGTTTCTTCCTCTCAAAAGCAGTTGATTGATTGTCTTGAACTAGAATTGCTCCTATAGGAAAATCACTCATGTCTATCTCAATTGCAAAGGGTTGATTGGGATTTTCAATATGCAAAAATGGAGCTGTAGGAATTACCACTTCTAACCTCTCCATGCTTTGCATTTGTTCATCCCCCTAATGAAAGGCTTTCCCTTTTCCTATAGACTATTACTTTGGTATAGTTCCTAATGAATATTTGATAGAATCCTGATAAACTTAGAGATATCAAAAGTTTTTCTAGGTTCTTGGGATGTTTCATTCCATGGTAGCCTATACTTTCTCAGCACCTATTTGGATTCCATGTTTAGAGGTGATATGGTCAATATATCTAACCTTTGTTTTGCAAAATTCACACTTTGACCTTTGGAAAAGAGAATTATTCCATAACACTTTGGAATACTTTGTGTAAGTACTCTAAATGTTCTTATCATTTATTATAAATTGGAATATCATCTAGGAAGTCAACTAAAATTATCCTAGGTAAGGTTGTAATACACTATTCATGTGTTTCATGAATGTGGTAGGAGCATTGGTGGGACCAAATGGCATCACCTAGTCCTAAAGATAGTTTTATACACATCCTCCAAATAAACCTCATGTGATGATACCTTGAGTTAAGAGGCAAGCTTAGTAAAATATTGAGCATGATGTAATTGATCAAATAAATCTTCCAATGTGGGAATGTGTCAGAGTAACTAAATCATCTGGAAGAGGTGGTTTTCACCTCCTAACCATCTATTATATAGCCATGAACTTGAGGGATCCGTTCTTGGTAAGTGTGCAAACATGTGGCATGTGTCTTAATCTCTCAAGTCAATTGGGGTTAAGTTGGCCATATGTCCCATTCTACCTAGCTTAGGTCAAGTAATTTGAGTTGAATGCT
The DNA here is from genome assembly GCA_020310875.1 of Ceratopteris richardii. Classification (NCBI taxonomy): domain Eukaryota; kingdom Viridiplantae; phylum Streptophyta; class Polypodiopsida; order Polypodiales; family Pteridaceae; genus Ceratopteris; species Ceratopteris richardii. The sequence goes on from CM035412.1 coordinate 182,466,614, forward strand.
TTTAGAAGGGTGGATGTCCCTTGGGGCAAAATGCTCTCCCACACCTCTCTTGGGATTTTTCCCAAGAACTCTTTCCCGTACCACTTAGTTAAACATTAGACTAAGCTTCTTGCTTGCCTAGGGCTTAAAAGATACTAAGTTTAGCTTATCTTCTAACTATGCCAAGACTTACTTTATAACATTCTTCCCCTCTTGAAGAGGATTTTCATTTTTGGAAACATTCTTCAAGTTACAAGCTATATAACAACTTTCCTCCGAGCCCCTTGATCTATAATGGAGAGCATGTTCATTGCCTTTTCCTTGAATTACCTCCACTTCAATTTAGGATCTTTTCCATCAAGTGAATTTGAAAAGAGAGGAATCAATGACACATAGCATTGAACCTGCCCAAAACACTTGCACCATATTTTGGGCTAGGCAGTTGTGTACACAATGTACTTCTCTCAAACATGTAGCATTCATTCTTGATTGGAGTAATGGATTTGGTGACACAAACTCATCAGCTAGTTCCAACTGGGTGATGCATTTAGAGCATTTATTTCAAAAGAAGCTTGATTTTGAAATTTACATCCTTGCTTGTAGTTCCTTGAACCAAAATCAGATTGCTTACCTTATGATCCAAAGTTAAAAAAACAACTTGACTTTGAAGAAGCTTCTCCGCATATCTTCAAAAAATTGGCTCTAAGAGCGAGGATGACACATACCTCTTTTTCATTTCTTTGACATTTATAATGGTTATACCAATATATATAAGGGATAATTCTAGTGAGCTTTACCATATTTATTTATTGAGAATGATGGGTCATTCATTTTCTTGCCAACTCCCTTGTTTGGAAACATTAGGGTTTTCTTTATGTATTGTATTTAGGTTGTATTGTTGTATTAAGTCACTCTTATATATTCTCTTTATGTAATAGAAGAAGTAGGAGAAGATCATTCTTCCTTGCCTCAATTTGTGTGTGCTCCACTACTTGTGTGTGAGAGCGTGCAAGAGCTCTCTTCTTTATCTCCTTTCTCTTGCTATGGTATTAGAGCCAGTGTGGTTGTATAGAGTTTGTGAAGAAGGCTGATAATGAAGAATGTGAGCTCCACAAATGAAATCAAATTGCTACAAAATGTTGTGTATGCTATGGAAAAAATAGAACAATTTGCAAAACAAACTTCATGCTAGGAGATTCTAGAATGACAAATTCCTTGATGGGAAAAGGCCATTGGAGGTACACTGAAGGTGACAATGAAAACCCTCAAAAGTTATCATAGAGGAATCAAACTACAGACAAGTTAAGAGCATATGAAGAGTGGAATTAAGGAGCTCAGAAGGTAATGAATTGTTTATCTGTTAGCATACAAGATATCATGATTGGTCAAATACAAGATGCCAAAGCTCCAAAGAGGCCTGTAATAGTTTGGTCACATTGTGTGAGACCAATACAAAGGCATATAAATTGCAACTCAAGAATGAGCTACATACACTTGAGAAAAAGAGCATGTCGATAAGCGACTACACCTGAAAAATCGTGGTAATGAAATTTAAGGATGCTAGAATCGTGGTAATCCTAGTCACTTTCAATGTGATTATAGGTTGAAGAATCAAAATAGTAGAAAACAACAAAACAACTATGCATCCACAGGAGCAAATGATTTTGAGAAGCTGTTCATGGTCCAACATCATATGATGAATACAATGTCTGTGGATGTTTCAAAATCCAATGGTAATGTTTGGTATGTTAATTCATATGCTTCAAATCACATGAGACTCCATACAAAATGGTTTACTAGTGTTTAGAAATTGCTAGTTCCAAGATTTTTTGAAACAAGTGATGATATCCTACTGAGCATATAGGAAACACAACACTCTTCATGGAGGATGGAAAGGTAAAAACATCTTGCTGATGTACTACATGTTCCTATTAAAAAATAGAACCTAGTTTTTATGGGATAAATGGTTGATGAGGGATTACAAGTTAGGTTCAATTCTAATGGTTTATATGTAGAAGAGTACAAAAAAAAAAAACGGCTGAATACCAAAGGGAAGAAAGTGGGTAAGATGTGTACCTTCAATGTGAAAATTCTTGGGATGAATGTCGCCATGTTTGTGAAAGGTGCAGGTGTTATTGATGACATAGAGATTATGGAACAAGAAAATTGGACATGCAAATTTACAAAGTCGGAAGTTGATACATTCAAAGGAACTTGCCAATGAACTACCAAATTTCAAGGTTGCAGAGATGCAGAAGATATGTCAAGCATGTCAATTTGGTGAAAACAAGGGTATCATTTTTTTGTAACAAGCATGTTAGTGAGAATATGTTAGAGATAGTGCATGCACATGTTTGGGATCATACAAAGACCACAACATGGGAGATTGGAGGTTCTATGTCACTTTCATCGATGACCATACACAAAAAGTATGGGTATACATCATGAAAGAGGAGAATGAGTTGTTTACACACTTCTAGAATTTCAAAGCTATGGTTAAGATTTGATGGAGTAGGTTAGTAAATTTTAAATGAATTCAATAGTTTTCTGAAAATTCATGAAATTCAAAGGTAATTTTAATGTAGTTAGACACCACAACGGAATGGCATTGCTGAACACAAAAATAGAAATATTGCAGAAGTAGCAAGAGCCTTGATGGTTGAGGAAAATATGCCTCATTGTTATTTGGCAAAAACTATGCACAATGCTATGTACATCATGAATAGAACTCCAACAACTAATGTATATCTAGTTACACCTGAAGAGAAGTTTACAAGTAAAACAAAAAACTTATTGGATATGAAATTATTTGGCCAAATTGCATATGTACATGTTCTAGATGAGTTGAGAACAAAACTTGATCGAAAATAAAAAAATATATCTTTGTTGAGTACTTCCTTGAGAAAAATGGATATAAATGCTACCATCCAATCACACACTAGGTGAAGGTAAGCAGAAATGCGGTGTTTGTTGAAATGGAAAGTTATTATGCTGATGCAAAAGAAGGAATTAATGCTAACTTAAATTACAAAGGAAATGCTAAAATCTCAAATTCTAAACAGATTAGATGTGTCACCCAAAAATAGTTTCAACTAAAACCCATGGATTGGAAGATTGTGTGGAAATTTTAGTCTAAAAAATTCATTAATTGCATCCAAGAAAGGTAAAGAAAAGATCTCTGTTGGTAATAAAACATCTATAAGTTTGGAAGATATTGATGGAGAATCAAGTGGTCTAGAAAAGAGTCTTGATGGGGAACTTGGATTTCCCTCTACGAAGAATCCAGGAGTAAGAAAGGCAAATGCAGATGATACAACAAGAAAAAGTGACCCAAGACCAAAAAGATCTAGAAGGATACAAAATTCACTGCATCGATCAACATATGATAGCGATATGGCTCATCATTATCTTTACATGAGCAAGGTAATACAAGATGGTGAAGCTTCTTATTTTGAAGATGCAATAGGAAATGCAGATGGGGAGAAAGTTATGGATGAGGAGATGGCTTCACTTTATGAAAATAAAACATGGAAGTAGGTTCCATTTCTACAAGGAAAGAAAGCCTCATACTGCAATTGGGTTTACAAGATAAAACATAATATTGATGGTACCATAAGCATGTATAGAGCATGATTGTTAGAAAAAGGATATGCATGGGCATATGTCATTGATTATGAGGAAACTTTTAGCCTAATGGCTAAAATAGCTACTGTTCGAGCACTTGCTTCATTGGGTACAACAAAATGATGGATTTCGCATCAGCAATGTTTTCTTACATGGTGAGTTGTAAAAAGAAGTATATGTGGATCAACCACAAGGATATGAGGATTCAAAGCATCTTGAATATGTTTGTGTTAGACATCAATCTATACTATATGTGTATGTGGGACAAGGGCTAATTATAGGCAAGGTCCCTAGCTCAAGGGATAACCTAAGGTACCTAAGGGGTAATGGGAATGAGTGTGCATGATGGCCACATATCCACATGAGCATTCTAGAGCATTGCAATTTTCAGTACAAGTGGATATAAAGGATGGGAGGTAAGTTGCACACAAATTTTTTAAGTTCTCTCTTAGAGCCTTCAATTGAGAGTTTTTAGCAAGAGAGTGACTAAGCCTCATATCTCATATTCAAAGCCATTTGGATTTCTTTGGAAAGTCATTTTTTTGGCATGAAATTTGGAAAAAAACTATTGTCTTTGATTGTCTTCTTATTGAAGAGTTCATCATATGCTTTGTAAGAGAGTGTCAGCCATGGGAGGAGTTGTAGAGGATGATTGGTTAAAAAAAAGAGTCAACTCCTCACAGAGCCCAACAACCTTCCCAAAGAGTCCAACTGCATGCACCACAGCTTCAACAAGTCTACAAACTCATCCGACAACCCACCAAGGACTATTGTTCCTGCCCATGCACATTTGCGTGTTTGAATAAGGAGAGCATCATCTTGCTTCCTACTTTTTTGGTTGGAGAATGGAAGGTAAGAGGATTCTACTTATACTTCAATTTGGTGCTCCTAGAGTGCTATGTGGTATAAAATATGAGCATGCACATGTTCTTGTCCTTCTTCTCTACGTGGAGCCTTCAACCAAGGAGTAGCGAGCATAGTTTCATCATCCTCAGGGAGCTTATTCATAGCATCCTCCACTAAAATGGGCACAGATCTCTCATATGATGTCCAATTTTAGTGATTCAAAGGGCTATACATTTCTTGCTTGAAGATCTATGAAGCATTGCAATGGTGATGGACCATAGTGGATTCTCTTGTTCAAGATCTCCACGATGATACCCTTGCAGTAGAAAATTGAGCTTTAAGCACTGCACAAAGTACTCCATACAAGGACTACAGAATACGTTGAAAACACACAATACACAAAGAGCACGGAAATAGATTTCTTGGGTGTTACAATTCGATCAAACATACAAATTATAGCTGATCAGGTCACTATATATTTTATTAAAGAACATATAAAAAAATGTCTGACTTCCATTTGGCCTTTCACATGGACAATAACAATAAAAATCTCCCATTGAAGGCCAATATGGTCAAAGTGACTATGGGAGAAAAAATGAAGAACGATAAAGGATACCAAAGTGTACAAACTATACCTCATGCCTGATATATTTAGGTAGTGATGTGTGTGAACACACTAGAACCATCGTGGCACTTTTTTTCCCTCTTTAAGGAGGTTTTTTCCCTTGGCTTGTAAATACGCCTATTACCCTTATGGGCTACTTATCTTTGTACATTCTTTGGGTAATACATTCAGTATTGTGTGTTGTGCTCCAAGCTTCTACTTCTTTCATGTGCTATTCGGGTGCTTCTGTAGACCTCAAACTCCAACAATTGGTATCAGAGTAGGTCACCGCTTCATCTAGGGTGTTTTTGACACCCCTTTGGTCACAATCTTAGAATCGCATGAAAATTGGTGAGCATAATCAGGGTGATTAGGAGATCGTTTCAACCTTTGAATGCACTATCATAGTGCTTATGCATGCAATTTTATCTTTTTGTGCCAAAGATATATATAGGTTTGGGTTCGCTAGTATAAGTGTCTCAAAGTTTGCTATAGGTTTAGCAGAACTCAACAGGTAGTTTTGTTCAAATTTTTGAGATACATTCATTTTTTTGCATCAAGGTATTTTATTCAGTGGCCATGGTTGAAAGTAGTGATGTATTCCATATGTTGGCTATTGAGGATAAGTTGGATGATACAAATTACCCATTATGGGCTTATATGAAGCGTCATGTATTGGTTGCAAAAGACTATGGAATATTGTGTAGGGTGTTGGAAAACGTCCTATTACACCTACAAATATAATTGCTGAAGGTGATGCAGATGGTGTTGAAGATGGTGATATTCTTCATGTTCTTGTTCGTGTTGCGGTTCCTGTTGCACCTACTGCAAAGCAAATTCTTTGGTATGATAGAGATGCTCAGACACATGATTGATAGTCGTGCCTATCAAACATGCCTTTATTCCTCACATGCACTCTTGCAAAATAGCTAAGGATGCTTAGGATACACTTACCACTTTATACCAGGCAAGGAATGAGGCTTGTATTGCTTACCTCTAAAAACAGTTGGAGAGTGACCACATGAATGAAGGAGATTCCATGGACAATTTTTTGACAAAGATAAAAAACTTGAAGGAACAATTGATGCTAATGAAGACTTGGCGGACACTTCACTTGTGCACACTATTCTAAATGTTCTTCCCAATTCATATCAGAGATTTTCTTCTACTCTTTGTTTGATGATGAAAGGCAATCCAAATGCCTTAACATTTGAGGAGTTAGTATCCGTTCTCTTGCACAAAGATCAATCTAGGCAGAACATGTCCATTATGCATGTTGCAGATTAATCTTTTCTAGCTAGTCAGAAGGGCAAAGGTAAATGGAGCTCTTCTACTAGTAAGCAGAAATCTGCTAATTCTGCACAATCAAAGAAGGATGACATAGACGAGAAGAAAACAAAAAAGTATTTTGCAAATATTATAAAGGAAATGATCATGTCATTAAGAGTTTTCCAAAATAGGCTTCTAAAGAGGCAAGGAAGAAAGAGTCCACTAATCTTGTGTAGAGGCCTTTACACCCAAAATAGAGTCTGCTAATCTTGTGCAAAATGAAGAATTGACATTTACCACTATTTACAGTTATGACCCATCTTCTCATGAACATTGTATGTCTGGAGTAGACTCAGATGTTTGGTACTTTGATAGTAGGGCAACCAAACATATTACCTCACAATGCAGTTTCTTCACTTCAATCAAGCTTGCCTCTACAAGGAATACTGTCACATGTTTCAACAACTTCTCTTATCCTATCATGGGAGTTTGCAAGATCATTATGAATA
>CM035412.1:182480944-182483444 GCA_020310875.1 Ceratopteris richardii
AATTCCTTCATCTGATGTACCTCTGATTATAATGTCGTCTACATAAATACAAATGTAGATCATACCTTCTTCTATCCTCTTGATGAGTAGACTTGCATCTGCCTTCAAACTTTGGTATCCAAGTTCATTGAGATATTTCACAAGTCTGTAATTCCAAGCTCTTGGAGCTTGCTTCAGTCTGTAAAGTGCTTTTCTTAATCTGCAAACAAAATTTGGGTATCTGGAACTTACAAACCCTTCTGGTTGTTCCATGTAGACTTCATCTGATATATATCCATTTAGAAATGCATTCTTTATATCTAGCTGACTTAGCTTCCATCCTTTTGATGCTGCTATAGCAATCACTGTCTTTATGGTTGACATCTTTGCCACCGGACTAAACGTCTCATCGTAATCTATGCTATGCGTCTGAGCATAGCCCTTGACAACTAGTCTAGCTTTGTATCTGGCTATTCTTCCATATGCAAGTTTCTTAACTTTGAAAACCCATTTATTTCCGATTTCCTTTTTCATTGAAATGACCTAATCTCTTATGCCAGAGATCAACTATAATCACCTTTTCACCATGTGTGAGCAATGCTTGGCCGATGTTCCCTTGTACTCTTAAAGTAAAGAGTCTGCCTTCTTTCTTACCAGAGACAATCTGATTATATCCATTCTCGAGATCTTCTACTAATACTCCTTCATTTATAAATCTGACCTGAAAACCTTTCTCAACTATCTATCCTACACTAATTAAATTTTTCGGTATTGTTGGAACATACAAAACATTGGTTAGCAAATCTGCTCCACTCTTACATTTCACTTTTCCAATTGAATGTACACTATGCCTCGTATTGTCACCTGTTTGAACAGTATGACTGGAACTACCTTTTTCCAATTCTGACATTAGTTCTATATTTCCTGACAAGTGATTAGAACATCCAGAATCAATGTAAAATACCTTTAGGTCTTCGTTATTTGATGTACCGATTGAGTTCATCATCAATGATGTATGACTTTCATTCTGAGTGTCATTTGCGTAATTGTTGTAGGTGGTGTTGTAGGATTGATTCTGTCCCCAACTTCTTGCTCCACCTCTACCATAGCCTCCTCTTTGATTCAGTCTACCTTTTTGAAAGTTACTTTGATATCTTCCGCTTCTGCCTCTGCTATTACTGTTTTGACTTTGATTTGATCCTTGTTGATTGTGCCAACAATCATGAGCCAGATGATTACTGAGTCCACAAATCTAGCAAGCCTTCTTGTTGTTATTCTGGCTACCTCTTCCTTTTCCAAAACCTCTTGCTCTTCCTCTGCTGGTGCCTTTTCCTCTTGCATAATAAGCCTGAGAACTTGACTCTTCTTCATTTTTTGACTAACCTTTGTCTGCTTTCTTCTTGTTCTTCATGTACATTGCAGAACTTTGTCCTTTATCTGCATCTCCTTTCAGGTCTTGCTCATATGTGAGCATCAAACCAAGCAACTGATTTAAATCTGGTACAAAATGATTTAAAGAAAGTTCAGTTGAGAGTACAAAAGGTTTCCACCTTTCATCTCCTCTCAAACCTATTAGCAGTTGTGCTATCAATCTGTGATCTTCGACATCTTCATTTATGGATCCAAGACTATCTGCTAGATCCTTCATCTTAGTAACATAGTCACTAATGCTTTGACTCGACTTCTTTTTGAACGTTGTGAATTCGGACCATAAGCTAGCCTTCCTAGCTTTCGTAGTATTTTGGAAATGATCTTCCAACGCACTCCATATGTCCTCCGCTTTCTCCAGACCTCTAATGTGCGGTAGTAGATGGTCTGTAATGGTATTATAAATGTAAGCTCTTGCCGTTGCATCTTTCTTCTGCCACAGCTTCAAGGCTTCTAATTCTTCTTTTTCTGGTTGACTATCATCTTCGAAAGTTGGCTTCTTTTCTTCTCCGGTTACATACATCATTAAGTCCTTACTCATAAGTAAGGCTTCCATGCGCATTACCCATGCGGGATAACTATCTCTGTCCAATTTATCAATTTGGACATGATCTGCCATGATCTTGTTGTTTCTGTTACTTCCGGTGAGTGTTATGTTGAAAAGATTTTATCTTTTGTAAATCTTTACCTTGAGACTGACTTCGGAATGTTTCTTGACACCGTTTGCTGTTGATGTCTTCAGCTTCACCTTTCTTTATGAAAGTTTTTCGAATTCTTTTGTATCTTCACTTCCTGTTGCCTTTTGAGAATCTTTCTGCTCTTCAGAATCTTTCTCGTTCTAAAACCACTTGTGTGGTTAACCGGCTCTGATACCACATGTTGGGGATCTCACAGCTTTGAGACCACTTCTTGATGGCCGTCGCGGCAAAGACTTGAACCTTGTTAAGCCTGTGGAATTCGCCGCACCACCAAAAAGATGCTAAGCTAGAGCGATATTAGAACACTTCTATAATCAGCAGTAGCTCAGCACAATTACTATCACTCAACATATAAGACTACGTTTTGAATTTACTGAAAAATTTACTAGAACTTC
>CM035412.1:182495944-182500818 GCA_020310875.1 Ceratopteris richardii
CAAAGTATTTATAGATAATTTGTACAAGTTTATTATTCAAACAAAGATCTGAGTCACCTATGACTATACTAATGTACATATGTGTACACTTCTCTTATCCTCTGAATATGTCTTTCTTCCAAGCTTCAATGGTTGATCCTTCCTTCACTCTTTAACCTTCCAAGTCTTCAATTGGTGATTGGTCTGCACCAACAGCTCCCCCTCAATCATCAATTGAGGTTTCTCCTTTCTTCTTTATTCCTGCCATGTCCTTAAACTTCTGTAGCTTTGGTCCATCCAAGCTCTTTGTAAGCATATCAGCTATCTGATCCTTTGTTGAAGTATATATGACTTCAATCTCCTTATCCATCACTTTCTCTCTTAGAAAGTGATACTGAATCTCAATGTGTTTAGTCCTGGCATGAAAAACAGGATTAGCAGCTAAATACAATGAACTCATGTTATCTCCATATATGATTGGTACTCCATGCACAATGTCAAAACTCTTCATCAAGGTCTTAACCCAAATTACTTCTTTTGCAGCTTCAACCATGCCTTTATACTCTGCTTCTGTAGAAGATAAAGCAACTGTATGTTGCTTCTTAGAACACCATGAGATAAGTTTATCTCCCACATAACACATGTACCCAAATGTAGATCTTCTATCATCTGGATTACCTGCACAATCTGCATCACTATAAATTTTGATATTTGTATCTGAGGTAAACCCATAATACAAACCTTCATTGAGTGTACCCTTAATGTACCTCAACTCCCTTTGTCCTGCAATCCAATGTTCTTTCCTTGGGCAATGCATAAATTGAGACAAAACTCCTACTGCATATGATAAATCAGGTCTAGTTAGAGTAGCATAGATAAGGCTACCAACCAAACTCTGATATTGTCTCATGTCTTTGAATTCTTCACCTCCATACTTACTCAATTTGTGATTCACCTCCATTGGTGTAGGTGCTACCCTGCAATCATCCATTTTAAACTTGATTAACAAGTTCTTCAAATACCTTTCTTGGGTCACAAATACTCCATGTTGAGTATATGTAATCTCCATGCCCAAGAAGTATGACAAGTCTCCCAAGTCACTTATCTTGAACTCCTTTTCCATTTGCCTCTTGAGCTTTTGTATTCCTTCTTCATCTGTACCTGTAAGAATTATATCATCAACATATATGCACATGTATATGAAACCATTTTCACTTGCCTTGACAAGCAAGCTACTATCTGCTTTAGACACCTGAAATCCAAGTTCTTTTAGGAACTTCACAAGTCTATAGTTCCATGCCCTTGGGGCCTGCTTCAAACCATACAGAGCTCTCTTGAGCTTGCACACATGATCTGGATACCTTTTATCTCTGAACCCTTGAGGTTGCTCCATGAATACATCATCTGAAATATAACCATTCAAAAAGCATTCTTCACATCAAGTTGACATAGTTTCCAACCTTTACATGCAGCAATAGCAATAAGTGTCCTTATGGTTGTCATCTTTGCCACAGGACTATAGGTCTCATCATAATCAATACCATATGTTTGAGCAAAACCTTTGACCACAAGTCTAGCTTTGTACCTAGACACACTTCCATCTGCAAACCTTTTTGTCTTGTAGACCCACTTGCATCCAATAATCTTCTGACTATTTGGTTTAGGAACCAAATCCCAAGTTTGATTCTCCAATAGTGCATCATATTCTTCCTGCATAGCACTTTCCCATTTTTCCTTACCTTTTGCCTCTTCATATGTAGAAGGGTCTTCATCTGTATTCACCATGTAAGCATAATCTTTTGTGGCTAGAAATGAAGTATCATAACTATACCTTGTAGGTTGCCACCTATTTCTTGTTGACCTTCTGAGTTCTCCACTCCTTGAGGTTTCTGGCTCTTCACATTCAGGATCAAATCTTGGTGTCTCTTCCACTTCAACCTGCACTTCATTATTCTCTTGCTCATCAAATATCTGAACTTTTGATTTACCTTTTCTTTGACTCACTTCTTCTTCATCATCTGTATTGATTTTGATTGTACCTGCATACCAAGTGCTTTGTTCATCAAATGTAACATCTTTAGAAACCATAAATTGTTTTGTTGATGGACTCCACAATCTATAGCCCATCTGCTTGTCATCATAGCCAATGAAAACATACTTTTCAGCTTTGGGTTCCAATTTGTGTCTTAATTGTGATGGCACATATGCATATGCCACACATCCAAATACTCTGCAATGATCCAAGGTAGGTCTCTTACCCCACCAAGCCTCATATGGTGTCATACCCTGCAAGGCTTTACATGGTAACCTATTGACCAAATAAGTGGCTGTATTTACAGCCTCAGCCCACAAATAATTAGGGCAATTTTTCTCCTTCATCATGGATCTTGCAAACTCAACAAGAGTTCTATTTCTCCTTTCTGCAACACCATTTTGTTGAGGAGAGTACCTGCAAGTAACTTCCCTTTTTATACCTGCATTCCATAAGTAATCACTGAACTCATTTGAGAAATACTCTCCCCCTCCATCTGACCTTAGTCTCTTCAACTTATGACCTGTAATTCTTTCTGCATATGCATGATAGTGTTTAAATGTATTAAACACTTCTGACTTATCTTTGATCACATAGATAGTGATCCACCTAGTAGCATCATCAACATAAATCACATAATACCTTGATCCATTTATACTGAAATCTTTTGATGGTCCCCACACATCTGTGTGTACCAACTCAAGCTTCTCTGAGTGCATAAAACCATGCTTGGAATAGGAATGTTTATGAGCCTTACCTAATTGACATGCCTCACATTTGTATGTCATATGTTGACCTGCAACATTAGGCAAACCAAGCACTGAACCATTGTTAACCATATCTTTAATACCTCTTTCATTAAAATGTCCAAGCCTCTTGTGCCAAAGATCTAACTCAGAGATCTTATGTCCTCCATATGTGAACATAGCATGACCAATGTTGCCTTGAATCTTCAATGTAAATAGTCTTCCTTCTTTTTTCCCTGAAACAATCTGTTTATACCCTTGGCTAGGGTCTTCCACATATACTCCATCATTAGTGAACCTTACTTCATATCCCTTTTCAACAATTTGACCTACACTTATCAAATTCTTAGGGATTGTAGGAACATACAAGACCTTACTCAATAAGGTGCTTCCATCCTTGGCCTTCACTGATCCAATTGACTTCACATTGTGCTTTGTGTTGTCACCTGTTTGAACAACATGATTAAAAACTTTACTTTCCAAATCAGTCATCAAAGATATGTTACCACTCAGGTGATTGCTACACCCTGAGTCAATGTAGAAGACTCTCTGATCTTCATTCTGCCTTTCACAAGTTGCATTCATTATCAATGTTGAATCCTCCTTTTGATCTGAAGCATAATTGTAGTAGGTGTTGTTGTATTGTTGACTTTGGAATCCTCTACCTGCATTTCTTCCAAAGTAATTCCTTCCACCTCTACCTCTGTAATTACCTCTTTGATTTCTGCCACCTCTTCCTCTTGCATTATAGTTTTGACTATATCCATTATTATTCTGAGTATTGTGCCAACAATCATTAGCTAAGTGATTTGTCTTACCACAAATCCAGCAAGCTTTGCCTCCATCTTTATTGTTCCTGCCTCTTCCTCTACCTTTGCCACCTCCTCTTCCTCTTAGGAAGTTGGCTTGAGTAGTTGTTCCTTCATCTTCACCTGCTTGTTGTTTTCCTTTGCTATTCTTCTTCTTATCCTTTGAGTACATTGCATGACCTGTACTCTTGTCACCATCTCCTTTAACATCCTGCTCAAATGTTAGCATATGACCTAACAATTGATTTAAATCAGGAGTGAAATGATCAAGTGATAGTTCTGTAGACAAAATAAATGGCTTCCATTTGTCATCACCTCTCAACCCTGTAAGAATTTGCCTTACCAATTTATCTTCCTCAATGTCTTCATCAACAGCTCCTAAAGCATCTGCAATATCTTTCATCCTTGTCACATAATCTGAGATGGACTGAGAGGCCTTCTTCTTGAAGGTAGTAAACTCTGCCCATAAGGATGCCTTCCTTGACTTTGTAGTGTTCTGAAAATGCTCCTCCAAAGCATTCCATATGTCAGTTGCACTTTCAAGACCTCTAATGTGAGGTAACAAGTAATCATTGACTCCCATGTAGATAATGCTCCTAGCTTGAGCATCTTTCTTCATCCAATTTTTCAAATCTGCTAACTCTTCCCTAGTTGGAACACTAGGATCTCTGAACTCTGGCTTCTCTTCTTCTCCTGTGATATATCCAATTAAATCTTTGCTCATAAGATGAGCTTCCATCCTCATTGACCATGCAGGATAGTTTTCCCTATCCAATTTCTCTATCTGTAGAGCATCTCCCATCTTGTATCCACCTGTATATAGAAATCTTCAAGCTTCACAAACAATGTATGTACCTTTACTTCGAATTAAGCTCCTTTTGCCTTTCTTGATGTCGAGTAGTCTTCTCCTTAAGCTTTTGACTCCAAGCTTTCACTTCTTTGTTCTTCAAATGTTGAACTTCTTGAATCTGCAGCAGTCGGAACCTTCCTTTCCTTGATTTGATGTCTCCGGCTCTGATACCACTGATGGAGAGTGTTAATCTCCAAAAGAACAACCTACTCTTGAGTTTAGAACACCTCTATGTCAAGAGTAAGTCAAAACCTTCACTAAATTATAGGTCCAATCTCCAAATTATCAAAATTAAGAAAATCTGTGAAGAAAGTGAAACACATAAAAGTCTGCTGCAGAATTTCTTCACATTGACTTATCAAACGTGTAAAGTTTTTGATGAAACTTTGTACGAATCATCTCCTAGGGATTGCGCATCACCTCCAAGTTGAATCACTTGAAAAGCTTTAGTATAACTT
>CM035412.1:182515818-182518318 GCA_020310875.1 Ceratopteris richardii
GACAAGCTTTGGAAAGTCTTCTTCCATATCATAAGGTAGGTTAACTTTCCTGCACTCATTATCATACCATGAATCATTTTCATCAAAGATTACATCTCTGCTTACCTTGAAGCCTTTGTTTGAGGGGTTATAGAACCTGTATCCTTTCTGATTCAAATCATAACCAATAAAGATACACTTTTCAGCCTTAGGGTCTAGCTTTCCCCTTACCTGTGAGGGAATATGCACATATGCAACACACCCAAAGATTTTGCAATGATCCAGAGATGGTCTCTTACCATGCCAAGCCTCATAGGGTGTCATTCCATCAAGTGTCTTTGATGGCAATCTGTTGATCAAGTATGTGGCAGTAGATACACTCTCTGCCCAAAGATAATTTGGTAGTTTCTTCTCATTAAGCATAGACCTAGCTGTCTCCACAATGAGTCTATTTCTTCTTTCAGCTACCCCATTTTGTTCAGGTGAGTACCTTGTGGTAATCTCCCTTTTGATGCCTCTTTCCTGCAAGAATTCTTCAAAGTCATTGGAGAAGTATTCTCCACCCTCCATCAGACCTTAACCTCTTCAAATGTCTACCTGTCTGATTCTCTACTAATGCAAGATACCTTTTGAAGCAATTAAATACTTCATCTTTATGTTTCATGAAGTACAAGACAGTCCATCTGCTATAGTCATCTATAAAAGATACATAGTACCTTGATCCAGATATGGATGGCTCCTTGCTTGGTCCCCAAACATCTGTATGCACCAATTCCAAGTAATCTTCATGCATAAATCCTTTCTTGGTATATGGCAACCTGTGTGACTTACCAAATTGACAAGCCCCACACTTGTATATCATGTGTTGCTTGGATACATTAGGTATCCCAAGCACACATTGATCTCTGCTCATCTGCTTTATGGTTCTCTCTCCAATGTGACCCAATCTCTTGTGCCACATCTCCAATTCTGATAGGGTTTGGTCCCTATAGTTGTACAAGGCAATATTTTTAGTATCCTCAAGTTCAAAGGTAAATAGTCTACCTGACTTCTCTCCCTTGGCTATCCTTCTGAATCCATGTTTTGGATCCTCCACATATGCACCATGTTGAGTGAACCTGACCTGTAGACCTTTTTCAACAATCTGACCTACACTCATCAGATTCTTGGTGATTGTTGGGACATACCAATACTCTGCTTAGCAAATTCTGATTACCATCACTTGTTTTGACATTACCTACTTTAACCACTGAGTGTTTAGTGTCATCACCTGTCTGCACTTGGTGCTTGCCTTTAGGTTCTTCCAAATTAGAGAGTAAGGCAACATTCCCAGCTACATGGTTAGAGCAACCTGAATCAATATAGAACAAATGATCATCATTGATACCTGATTTAGATGTCATGTTCATAATCAACAAGGAATCATCTTGATCCTCTGCATAATTGTTGTAATCCTTTTCTGTTCCTGTATCCTCCTTGATAATTGCCATTGTGATTGTAGCTATTGTTGTAGTTATTGTTGTAATTATTGTTGTAGCCATGGTAGCCTTGAGATTGATTGAATCTGCCTCTGCCTTGGGAGTATCTTCCTCTTTGGTGACCTCTTCCTCTTTGGTTCTTGTAGTTTTTGTAGCATTCATCTGTAGTATGATTAGACAAGCCACAAATATTGCATGGAGATTGATTATAGGGTCTCCCCCTACCTGACTTACCTCCTCTGCCCCTACCTCTAGATGATCTACCTCTCCCTGCATAGTTTGCTTGGGAGGTGGATCCTTCATCATCAACCTTCTTGTTTTTACCCTTATCTTTAGACTTCTTATCTGTATATAGGGCAGAGGGATTGTTACCTTTTGATTGCTCTCCATTCTTTGTGATCTTGGCTTCATGTGTAAAGAGTTGTCCAATCAGAGTTGTTAGATCAGGTGCTTGAATGTCCATGTACAAGTCCATTGCAGTGGTAAAGCTCTCCCACTTGTCATCTGCTTTGAGTCCATTGATCACTTGTCTAACAATTTGCTCTTCTTCAATTTCTTCTCCAACACTTGCAAGTTGATCTGCTATATCTTTGACTTTGGTGACAAAATCTGAAACACATTGTTTTTGATTGTTTCCTAAGAGTTGTAAACTCAATCCATAGCTGATTCTTTCTGGCCCTTGTGCTTGATGAGAAGTATGTTGACAAGGTCTCCCAAGTCTCTTGGGAAGTCTTACAGTTCCTAACATGAGGTAGAAGAAAATCAGAGATAGAGTTTAGAAGATATGACCTTGCCAAAGCATCTTTAGCACACCATTGATTAAGTCTCTCATGCTCATCCTTTGTAGGTAGGCCTCTGGTTTTGAATGAGGGCAACTCCTCATCTCCTGATATGTATCCATACAAGCTTCTCCCTTGTAGATAAGTCTTCATTCTTAATGACCATGCCTGGTAGTTATTTCTATCCAATTTGTCAATAAAGGAAGGGAAACCATCACCCATGATTACCTTGTTTGCTCTGATACCACTGTTGGATGTGATGGC
>CM035412.1:182540818-182563318 GCA_020310875.1 Ceratopteris richardii
ATTTAACTTTGACCTTGACTTTCCGGTTTCGATCTTGCCAGGGCTCAACAGATGCCCACCACCTAATGTACTCTCCGACCCGGAGAGACAACAACAAGACTACACAGGAATAGAATAGAACAACATAGAGTGAACGGAAGCAGAATTGAAAAAAAAAAGTGCTATTATTGAGTAAGAGAAAGAAAATGGAAAGCACGCTACAATATTCATTGAACCCTTATTAGGACAAAATCAGAGGTATGAAATATTTATTGAAATCTAAAATTTAACCCAAAGCCGATCTAAGTTATTGAGAAAGTGGCTATCAAATTATTGAGACTGAGAACTGAGAAAGTGGCTAGCAATTATTGAGATGAGAACTGATATTATTGAGAAGGGGGTGGGGGTTGCGGAGAGGATGGCAGTGGAGTGGAAGCTTGCTCAATCAGAAGCTGTAGAGAGCTAAGGCACTGGCGAAGTTGGTCCCGTTCGCGTTTGATCCGATGGCACGCAGCATTATCGCATAGCCCTAAGGTAGAGCGATTTTGAAGATCTTCTAAGGCCATCAACGCAGAGTCGGCCATATCCCGATAGTGATCTCTCTCTTCCTTGAGTAATCGAGCCGTTTCATTAAGCGATTGCCACTGAGAATTTGCCATGCGATTGATGTTGTCTATTGTCGATATATACTACTGATGAACAGAAGCTGCGGCTGAGACAGAATCCAGTGACATTTGGGAGGCCTGAGCACTGCCAAGAGCAACTGCACTCGCTTCGTGGAGTAATTGTAAAAAGGAAGGGGTCGATGGAAGATCAAATGTTGGAGCAGGGGTGGCAGGCGGACTGGAAGGGGGATGGGGAGGAGGGTGTATAGGCGGATTAGGTGGATGTGTTGGAGTTGGAGAAGGATCACCGGTAGGTGGAAAAACGGAAATAGGAGGACGAGGGGGTGTACAGGTGGGGTTGTGCGTGTTGAGATGGGTTTGAATGAGCGGGCGGAAAGATGCTGCCGAAGAAGAGCCATGTGGGGGAACAGGATCAAGAGTATGAACGGTGGCAGTAGCAGGAGACGTGGTGAGGATAGGGGAAGAAGATGTTGGATGAAGGGGAGGGATATCAAGATGAGCGGAGGGCTGGGTGGGAGCGGAAGTCGAGCCAATGGAGAGTGTAGGGGAGGGGGGAGGCCGGGATATGGAAGGCATAATGTGATCGATGAGCTGGGTGCTAACAAGGAGATGAGGGGATTGGGGTATAGCTGAGTGAATAGTAAATTCTGCAGGGAGATGATATAACCAAGCAAGCAACGGAGCAGAATATATGGAAAAGGCACGAGATCTGCGATTGATAGCTGCACGAAGTCTATGGGAGCGCACGTTTACGGAACTATAGAGGAGGGCGGCGTAAGGGTATGGGCGGCTGGTGAGGAAGCAGTAAAGTGGATCAGCAATGCGGATATCTGACAATGGAAGCGGAGAGGTTGGGCAAGGGTAGGGTGTCGCCATCGAGTGTTTCCAATTGCACAACACCCCACTGCAGCATCTTCGTAATGCGAAAAGGGCCTTCCCAGTGAGGGATCCATTTTCCTTTGGCTTGAGTAGAAAATTGTGGTCTGTGTAATAGAGCTAAATCACGAGGCTGCAAGTTGATGTGCCATAATTTTTTGTCGTGGTTCTCCTTCCTCTTTATCTGAATCTCCTCTAACTGTTTGGAGGCTAAAATCCTTGATTCTTCCAGTTTATGCAAAGCAGTTAGTCGGGCTGGAACTTCTATCCCATTTTTCTCAATTCCTTCCGTTCGGATAGAGCCCTTGATGAACTCAAATGGTTCGATGGGAACCAGGCCATAAACTAATTGAAAAGGAGAATAACCTGTCTCTTTATAGGCCAATCGATATGCCCATAATGTACCAAGATAAGCCTGTCCCCACGAAGTAGGCTGTAACATGCATTCCTTCCGTAGCATTGAAATCAATACTTTGTTGGTTGATTCGGCTTGACCATTAGCTCGTGGGTAGTATGCACAAGAAGTCCTATGTAAAATGCGATACCTGTTGGAAATTTCCTACAGTACTTTGTTAACAAAATGAGTACCCTGATCGGTACAGATTTCAAGCGGACATGCAAACCTGCAAATGATATTGCTATACAAGAAGTCAGCCACTGTTTGTGCAGTGCAGTCAGTGGATGCAATAGCTTCAGCCCATTTTGTCGCATAGTCGGTGGCTATCAGTAAGAACTTTTCTCTTTTAGGAACTGCCACAGGGTATATAGGCCCGACAAAGTCTAGTCCCCACTTCTCAAAAGGTTGCCAAGAAGTGGAAATCATCAAAGGATTATGCCTTTGCTTGGTGGGCTTAGGGCCACACCGCTGGCACACATCACATGTTCTTCTCCAATCATCTGCATCCTTAAATAGTGTAGGCCACCATAGACCAGCATCCAGTATCCTTTGGCTCATGATATGCCCTGGAAGGTGCCCACCACCTGTTCCTTCATGTGCAGAGTGCAGTACTTCCCTCGCTTCATCTTCGTCCAAGCATTTCCTAACCCTGTCATCCTTGCCCTGTCTATATAATTTACCATCAATTAAAGTATATGGTCTACTCTTGATAAGCAGTCTCTTCCTTTGTATAGCACTAGTCTTTTCTGGATACAGCCCAGTCTTAATGAACTGCTTAATATCATCAGACCATCCTTGAGCTTGTACAGCAAACAGATGGGCATCGGGAAAATCATCATTGATTCCACTGGTTTGATCCATCATACTTATTCTGGACAAGTGATCTGCCATAACATTCTCTCTTCCTGGTTTATGGATTACCGAGAAATCAAATTCCTGGAATAACAATAACCACCTCCATATTCTACCAGTAGCATGTGGTTTGTTGAGTAAGTACTTTAGAGGCTGGTGATCAGTTATAATGACGAATTTCACTCCCAATAAGTAGTGCCGAAATTTTTGGACAGCAAAAACCATGGCTAAGGCTTCTCTTTCTGTGGTGCTCTAGTTTCTTTCAGCCTTAGTTAAAATTCTACTGGCGTATTGAATTGGTCTGTCCATCTTAAATTCTTCACTAGGTTGTGTTAGGACCACCCCGACTGCATACGCACTGGCATCCACGTGTAAATGAAATATTTTTGACCACTCCGGTGTGATCAAAATAGGAGCAGACACTAACCTTGCCCTTAGTGTTTGATATGCTGTTTCCTCCTCTTCTTCCCATTTAAAAGGAACCTCCTTGCCTGTGAGCCTAGCCAAAGGTTTGGCTATATCTGCATACATCTTAATAAATCTGCGGTGGTATCCTGTATGGCCTAGAAAACTTTGAATCTCCTTTGAAGATTTAGGCCTGGGTAATTTTAAGATAGCTATGATTTTGTCTGGGTCAGGTGCCATACCTTTGGAAGATACCACATGGCCTAGCAAAGTACCTTCAGTCACCAAAAAGTGGCATTTGTTTGGATTCAGTTTCAACTTTGTTTCTCTACACCTCTCAAAAACTTGTTTTAATTGAAGTAGATGCTTCTCTAAACAATCCAATGGAGTCTCTGTGCTAGTACCTGAAAAAGATGAAAAGTCATCCATGAAGATTCTTAACGATTCCAGTAACAATGGTCCAAAAATTAGATTAACTGTTCGATTGAAGGTAGCCGGGGCATTTCTCAACCCAAAAGGCATCTTCAGATATACATAAGTTCCCCAAGGAGTGATGAATGCTATTTTCTCCCTATCCCCGGGGTGAATGGATATCTGATTATATCCGCTGAATCCATCCATGAAGCTATAAATGGAATGACCAGCTACTTCTTCTATGACCTGCTCAGCAAATGGCATTGGAAATCCATCTGGAATCGTGACCTTGTTCAATGCCCTAAAATCCACACAGATTCTGATCTTGTTAGTGTTTTTCTTTGGCACAATCACCATGGGAGATAACCACTCTGAATGTTCCACAGGAATGATAATTCCTGCATCTTCTATTTTCTGGATTTCTGAATAGACAGCCTCAGCATACTTAGGATTTAATCTATAACTTTTTCCTTTCACCAGCTTTGCTCCTTCGATCAAGGGAATTCTATGTTCCCCATAAATGGGTGGTACTCCTTCTAGATCCTTATAGTGCCATGCAAAGACATCTGTGTAGTGTTTCAAGAATGCTCTGACCTTTTCCAGAAGTTCTGGGTAGTTCCACAACCAGGTGGCCACCAAGACTGGCCGGTTATTGTTTTGAGTATCTAAATGTATTTCTTTGACAGGATCTCTCTCTACCATACTCTCTTTGTGCTCAGCTCCTTCCTTGTCTTCTTGCACTAGCCTTTTGTGCATTGCTTCATAAGCAGGTGTCTCTTGAATTTCAATGTTTTCCTCTTTTTCCTGCATCCATCCTGCAGGTATTTCTTGAATAGGAAAAGAGCATTCTTCACTAGAGTCTCTTACCTTGCACTTAGCCTTGGCATCTGCCTTATCTGTGGATTTGATATTCTCCTCTGAGTTGTAATTGAGTGGTGTCTTTCTGCCCCTTCTGTGGTCTGTGATGGGCTCTCCCAATCCATCAACTTGGACTTGTTTGTTATCTTCATTATAACCTTCAGTAGTGCAAGAATTATCGAGAAAATTTCCAAAGCAAGAAGAAGAGTTGTCTGCATGCAGCCACTTTAGAATATCCTCTTCTTCCTCAAAATCCATGTGGGGTTGCTCTTCTAGTTCTGGTTCCATGCAAATGCCCACCTTTTGCATGATGCTAGTGTTTCCTTGATTATCTGGGCCTTCTTCCAAATGAATCTGTGTCAGCTCTTGCCCTTTCTTTTGTACCCACATGGTGTCTTTGCCCCAATCATGAATGACACTTGCGTGTCTCAACCATGGTCTCCCAATTAAGAGGGGAAATCCTCCTTCAACCTGGGGCAATCTTAAAACAACAAAATCCAGTATGAACACATTACCTTGTAGTTCAAGTGGGACTTTTGGAATCACTCCGACAGGCCTTACTTTGCTCTGATCTGCTAGAGTAACGGTGAAATTTGCAGGCCTGGAAGGATGGAGTCCAATTTTTTTCATAGTATGTTCAGGCATCAAGTTGATGCCAGAACCACTGTCCACAATAACTCCCTGAAATTCATGACCTTTAATAGATACTGTCAGTCGAGGACTTTTATAATCTGTAAGGGGTGCTTCCCCTATAATCATCCCTTTATGTAAAACGGCAGTCTTTGCCACTAAACTTGTAGTAGAAGCCTCATCAATTATCTGCAATAATTCTGACCTGAATTTTCCATCCATCTTTATTAGCTCAAAAATACTAACCTCCTTCCTTCATAGACTTGAGTAGTTTTGAAGCTTCCGACTCTTTAAAGGAATGGGCTCCACTTGACTTATCCAACTCTTCCTGAGCCCTGATGAAAGCATGCCCAATGACATCACTGGTGCCTATGAAGTTTTCCTTTTGTTTTGGGTCTGCACCTGTGGTTGCACTTGTGGTTGCTTTGTTTTCAGCTGCAACTTTTTCTTTGTTGAATCCCCTAATCATTGATTCTTGACTTACGTCCATTTGAGCCTTCCCCTTGCTCCTTGTCTGCACTGTAAAAGATTCAAGTTCTTCTAATTGTACCACCCTGGTAGACGGTGAGGGCTCATTGACCTGAGGTAATGTTTCCTCCTTGAATACAGAGATCATTTGGAGATGGGGTCCGGAAGTAGAGGCTTGATTCTTAGGACAACAGTTTGTATAGTGATCCCTGGCCTCTGGACAGTTCCTGCAAGGAGGGGCATTTTCTGGGAGAGTGCACCTAGATTGGTAGTGTCCGCACTCTCCACATCTGAAGCGAATGATGGGCCTTCTAGGCCCATTTGCAAAATTATTCCTTGGTCTAGGATTATAGTTGTTACCTTGGTTTCCTGCGGCTGCCATTACATTTGCTGGTGGCAGAGGTCCTCCCTGTGTCTAGAATGTCGTTGCAGGCATTCCCCTAGATTGGCATTCATGGGCCTCATGGCCAACTTTCCTGCATAATTGACAAGTCATGTTTAGCAGAGGACATTCACTTACTATATGCCCTTGCTTGCTGCACATGGAGCACCAGAGTCCACTCTTGATGCCGCCTCCTTTGAGTTCTTGCAATTCCTGCCTCAGCTGAGCTAATTCTTCTGCTTGGGCCTCCTCCTTTTGGAGCTTGAGTACTTCAATCTCCCTTCTCAGCTTAGCCACAACAATCTCCTCTTCTGTGTAGGGCTTATTCCTTTTCAAGCCCTCCAGCTCCCTTCTTAACTGGATCATTGGGTCCTCCAGTTCTGCATCATAGGTTGGTTGGGAAGAAGTTGCACCATACTGGTGCCTTATCTGCTCCAAGCGTGTGGCCGTATTGATGAACTCCTCAACAGAGGCGGTAGGTAACACTAACTCTTTTATTTTGCATTGGGTGACCACAGGTAGGGGTTTGGCTAACCACTTCTTGACAAAGAAGTCATGCGGTGGATCTGGTAGTTTAGCCATCAGTGCTTTGGCCCTGGTCACGAACTCTGGGAACTTCTCTCCTGGACCCAGTCTCAAATTTTCGAGATCCTCTATGATGATCTCCGTAGTATTGCCATGTTGGAACTGATTTTTGAAGGCCTCTTTCATCAAATCCCAAGAGGTAAAGTGGTTTTTAGCAAACTGGCTAAACCACTTGTCTGCCAATCCTTCCAATGTGGCCGGGAAGAGTATCAAGAAGGCATCTTCCCTACCCATTAGACCTCTAGTCTTGCATAATGCCAGAAATCTTCGAATGCGCTCATCTGGATCCTCATGAGCTAAACCTCTGAAAGAGGGAAATTTTATGTTTAATCTGGAGAGTAAGGTTTCTAGGTCCACCTGTCCTGCCATGCTTCTTACCGATGAAGTTGATGAAAGTGGACTCGATGATCTTCTGATCACCTTTCTTCTCGTCTGCTTGCACGTGACCCTCAAGGTTTGTGACCGGGTCGCGGTCATGAGCTGTTCATAGTTCACTTAATATGAGACACTTGATATAAGTATGTACCTCTTTAGTCAACTAGAGTATTACTGTCGACACTGGAATATTGTTCTCCAAGTGCAATAGACCTTCTCCTATGCTCAATTCTCCTTGGAAGTCCCACTGGGCGTGCCAAATTTGTTGGGGGGTTCTTGGACAAGAAGGAGTTTGAGGGTTTGTAGGAGAAAAAGATGATAATGCAAATGGAATAACCTTGAAAACTTTTGCAGAGAAGTACACCTGGAAATCTTGAATGTTGATTATATTGAAACAATTACAATGACTAAATACAATCCAAGTCAATGACTAAATACAACTACAGAGGATTGCTTAGTTACAAAAGACCAATTATCTCAAGTCTTCTGGCAGCGGCCTCTTCTGCACCAGTCCTTCACTTGCTTCACGCTTCCCTTGTGCACATCTTGCACCAAGCTTCCACTAGCTGAGGAATGGATACCTTCGCGGCGCGCACACACCACAGACCTTGGGACTCTTGGAGTCTAACTTCCCTTCTCTGCACCCCTCCTCCTTACACTTCTTGCACTCTTCACTTCTACCTCTCAGTGTCGTCGCACACGGGTGGCTCTCACTTCCCCTTCTTCCTCCCTCTGAAGCTCTCCACCCCTTTTCTCTCAATGTGTGTCCCCCAGAATAGCCTTTGCCTTTCTTTCTGAATGCGCCGATCCCGTGACCTCTAACTGCAATAGACTCTTGGGCTTCCTTTGATGTCCCAAGATTGCCTTTTCAGGTGGCAGCCAACGACTCATCCCTTTGTCCTTTAGTGACTTTGAACCAAAAACAAAAATTTGATTGGGTGGCCATATTCCCACGTGCATACCCGGCTGCTTCACGTACCTTTACCTTTTCCCTTTTAATTCGTCACTTTTGTACCCAAGAGGGGTTCACCTGGACCCTCCACATTACTTTAAAAACACCCTTTGACCTTAAGGGAATTTAGAACATACTTCTGCATTATTGCCAAATGAACAATTAAAAGTCCTCTTTTTATGACAATTGAGGGTGCACTACCGTGCACTTTAACCCTTGAATTTAACTTTGACCTTGACTTTCCGGTTTCGATCTTGCCAGGGCTCAACAGATAGATAGATAGATATATAGATAGATAGATAGATAGATAGATAGATAGATAGATAGATAGATAGATAGATAGATAGATAGATAGATAGATAGATAGATAGATAGATAGATAGATAGATAGATAGATAGATAGATAGAGAGATAGATAGATAAGAAGATAGATGGATGGATAGATCCTAAGCTAGTTGCACCCATGATAATCTTTACTATTCCACATATTCCATGGAATCTTCGTCCTATACCTGTTGCAAAGGCTCACTTACCTGAGCTAATGAAACTACTTAAGGAGAAGATAAACATGAGAATTTTAGAGCCATCTTTTGCACCTTACTCAAACAGATGGTTCACTGTGCCTAAAAAGAATGGGAAACTATGTTTTATTCAAGATCTCCAACCTGTCAATAAAGTCACCATAAGGAATGTAGGAACAGGACCCATTGTAGATGAGTTTGCTAAATCATTTTCAGGACATTCTATATATTCAATGGGTGATTTATATTCGGGATATGACCAATTCCAATTAGCACTTGATAGTCGTGACATAACCACAATGATAACTCCTTTAGGCTTAGTGCGAATGTGTACTTTACCTCAAGGAGCGACCAATTCTGTGGCTCATATGATGAGTGCTATGAATATGGTCTTACATGATTTTATCCCTCATATAACTATGCCATTCATTGATGATATTCCAATTAAAGGGAGTGAGGAACGTGTAAAGGACATTACTTTAGATTCATCTGGATGTCGTAAATTTGTTCTTGACCATATCTCTGATTGTGAAAGAATATTTCAACAATTTGAAGAGGTAGGTCTCACATTTTCCATAGAGAAATCTGTTTTTGGTGTCAACGAGGTGCTTATTGTTGGACATTTATGTGGCCATTATGGTCGAAAGCCATACCCACAAAAAGTTGATGCCATTAGCAAGATTTCTGAAACATGTAACAACGTGAGTGAGGTACGTAGATTTCTTGGTGCTTGCATCTTTTATGTTATTTGGATCCCACACTTTGCTCATGTTGCTGATTGTCTTTATGACTTGT
Source organism: Ceratopteris richardii (assembly GCA_020310875.1). Classification (NCBI taxonomy): domain Eukaryota; kingdom Viridiplantae; phylum Streptophyta; class Polypodiopsida; order Polypodiales; family Pteridaceae; genus Ceratopteris; species Ceratopteris richardii. The sequence continues at coordinate 182,549,934 of CM035412.1, forward strand.
TGAGGAAGAAACGAAAATTTATTTGGACTGACAAATACACTCAAGCTATGCGTAAATTGAAGAAATTATTGCTTGAAGCTCCCATCCTTAAGCGTGTAGACTATTCCGCTAACAAACCTATTATGTTGACTGTTGATACTAGTCCTATTGGTATAGGTTGGGTCATAAGTCAAGATGATAGTGAAGGGAATAGATATGCAATTAGGCTTGGTGCCAAAATTCTACAGGAAACACAACGAAAATATCCACAGATCAAACGAGAACTATGGGGTATGGTAACAACTTTGAAAACAAACAAAGAATATTTCATTGGTGCAAATGTCAAAGTTGAGACTGATTGTTTGTCTCTCATTGGAATGATAGCCAATTGTTCATCTCCTGATATAGCCATGCTTAGATGGATCTCATATATTATTGCAAGTAATGAAGGAAATGCATGAGACATTATGGGCAGGTCATAAAGGGTTTTTTGGAACATATGAAAAAAATAGAAGTACCTATTATTGGCCTAGGATGTATGTTGACATTAGTAGCTATGTTTCTACATGTTCTACTTGTCAACTTCATTCATCAGTCAAACATAGAGATCCGTTGCATCCTACTTATCCACCTTGTATTCACTACAAGTGGGTAGTAGATCTTGTAACTATGCCGAAAGGTATTGACAAAATGCGTTACATACTTGCAAGAGAAGACTTAACTAATCATGTAGAGGGACGTGCACTACGATCTAAGACCACTTACAATGTTTGCAAATTCTTGCTTGAAGATGTTATAAGTCGCTTTGGGTACATAGAGAAAGTAGTTGCCAATCGTGGAGAGTTAAATGCGAGAGAAGCTAAAGAGTTCTTTGAGCGTCAGGGTATTCGTTTGTCTCTCACTACTGCATATAACCGAGAGGCCAATGGTGAAATAGAGAGAGGGCATCCACCTATTGTGAAAGCCATATCTAAAGCATGTAACGGTGACATCAAACAATGGCCTAAATTCTTACCTTTTGCACTTTGGGCAGATAGAATGACATGCACACGTACTACTGGATATATGCCTGCTGAACTCATGTACTGTCAAAAACCATTGTTTCCAATTCAGTCTCATATTTCTGCATGGTCAAATTTTCCTTGGTCTGAAAACATGTCTACTGATGATTTTTTGAGTTTGCGTATTAAACAGTTAGAACAAGGTAAATTAAGACTTGATGATGTTGTTGAAAAATTAAGAGAATCTAGAATGAAGAACAAGCATTATTTTGATAAAACTCATTGATTGCGTCCTAAGCCAATTGAAGTAGGAGATTGGGTGCTCATTTATGATAGTACATTTGACTCTCAATATGATGCACGCAAAAAGCTCACTCAACGGTGGTTTGGGCCATACATTGTATCAAAAGTCAACAACAATGGTACGTATGCTCTTTGTGAATTAAATGGTGTTGCACTAAAAACTTTGATTGCAGGTAAAAGGATAAAGCTATTCAAGAAATGTGATAATAACGAGTACATTTTGGATGAGGATATTGAAGAAGATGACAACAATGAGGCCGATTCATAAACAAGAGTATCCATGTTAAAAAAAAAAAAAGGAATTAAAAAAAAAGTATAAAAATATCATTAATTTTTCAAGTTCATGTCGCTTTGTTTTTTTTCAAGTTCATTCTATTTTTTTTTCCATGCTTGTTTCATGCATGTTTTTTTCAGTCTTTGCATTGCATTGCATATCCACATCACTTAAGTCAAAATAGGCAAATGATGATTTCTCTACTTGTGTAAAATTTTATCTTAAGTAGTAACTTATCTACCAAGAAATTGTTTATAATCTAGGATTGTGGAAAGATAGGGCATGTAGATTTGGAGGTTTATTTTGGTGACAAGAGTTTCATATATAAACATGCATATGTATCCTGTATCAAATGCATAATTGTTGAAATCCTAGCTCCTGCTACTGCATGTTTCTACATCCTTAGTCCATCTCACAGCACTTGTATCGGAGTTTTAAACAATTGTTCTCCATCATCAAAAATGGTTGTACCTTGTATCGGGGTTTAATTTTTCCCCGTCATCAAAAAAAAAAAAAGTTTCTACATGTTACCAAGAAGTTTACACTTTCTTCCACCCCAGAAAAGTGATCGTAACCATAAAGTTGCCGAATCATCATCATCATCCAAAAAAAAAAAAAAAGAGCAAGCCAAAGGAGGATAAAGAGGCATAGTAGAATAAATCACGGGCTATATAGGCAGATTTATGCATTAGTGGAGTTTAGTTAGATTTCCTTGCATGTTATTAGAGAAAGAGCATATTCATATTGATGTAGGAAAGGAGTTGATCTAAAATAAGCTAAAGATGAAAGATGTCTCTTGAAAATCCTAAATCTTTGTTTATAATCATATTTAAGGTAGATTGCTTTATGAAAAAGGTACAAAATTTTCTTCAAGATGAGAGGAACTGATGCTTAAAACGACTCAATACATCCACTTCCACTTCATATTGATGCTGGTTTTTTTTCTTTCTTGTTGCCAATGTTGCTTGTTCATTTGCATATATGTTGCCTATTTCTTCCTGCATATTCATGTAGCCTGTTTCAATTCTTTCTTTCATGCAAATTTTGCTTCATGTCACGTTACCTATTGATTCATGCATATAATAAATTTTCCTTCCATGTTTCTTATGTTGCCTATAAAAGAATTTGATGCCTGGAATATTTTTTTATTCACAGATGCTAGAGTGGCGCTTCCTGAGGAATCGCAGGTTTAGTGGGGGCGAATGTCGTCGAGATTTTCTCTCCTCTCTCACTTGTGAAGGCCTACAAAAAACATATTTGGTGAAGGTAGCCGGAATTCCCCGAGAAGTCCAAGATGCATCAAGGATGTCAAAGGAAGCTCACATACAAAGTTTCAAAGAAATCAAGAAAGTCCATAGTAGCGGTCAAAGCTGGTCAAAGCTGGTCAAAGTTAGGAAATTAGGGCAAAAATTTCATTATCACAAAATTAGATGAAAATTCATATACTTGTTAAGATTGTCAAAGGCAGTCTATAGCCCCAATTTCAGCAGAAAATGGATTTTGTAGCACATTGATATGCTATGTTCATTTTGTAAAAATGTAGTTTTTCTAATTTGACCCTACAAATTCTTGTATAGAAATTTATGTCAGCCATATGGTTTGGCATGTATAAAGATCATATATGGCTACATATTTGTACAAATTTTCAAGGCTATCAGAGCTTCCTAGACACCTTAATGCCACCTTGCAAGCTTCCAAATGTAGTCAAACTTGTACAAGGGAGATTCAGATGGGAGTTTTTTCTGCATATTCCTGAAGGAGATCTTTGGAAACATAGTCCTACAAAGTTTCATCTTCATCAAAGCCTATTTGGAGGGTCAAAGAGTACAAAGTCCAGTTTTCAGGATCATCGCAGTTTTCTAGTTTAAGCAAATTGAAGGGTTGAAGGGCCACCACATGGCGAAAGCTGATTGAGCCATGTTGTACGATCAAGATGAGCTCATATTCAAGGGTGGAGATGCACTTATGCTTAAAGCAAGGAGGATCCACGAGTTTTTCCATAAAAGAAGTTTTTTTTGACAATCAAAGATCAATAATGCAGCTTTTCTCCAAAAATAGTGGCTTATCTTATCCAAAATGATGTCAGCATTGATCCGACGGTCTAGATCATCCGCAGATCCAATGGTGGAGAACGAAGGTGCCTAAATTTCACTACTTTACACTAGATTTGATAGAAAGAACAATTCGAAGCCATTGATTTGATTAATCAAATGGTTGTAATCGAAAGTAGTGATCCTAGAGTTGAGAGTTGATTTCTCTAGATCCAAGGGCCCAAATTCATTCAAAAACTATATAAACCCCCCTCCAAACTCCTAGAGCATCATTGTTAGGCATCCATAGGGCTCATGCTAGCTTACAATTTCCTTGAGACGATCACCCTCGGTTCAGCGAGTGAGGATCCAAGGTGAGCTAGTATGAGTATAGTACCTAGTTTCAAATTTAAGTTAGAACTCCAATCTAGGATAGGCTCTTGAAACCAGCATCTCTATCTCGACTCACCCTCGGTGGAGCGTGTGAGTGAGTTAGAGCTGATTTTAATGAGTCTTAGACTTCTTTAGTTAGACGTTACGAGCCTAGACATACATAGGGTCACTGGAGTGGAACTCACCTTCTTACGTGTGACATTCAGTTGAACTGTCATGGTTTGAGGGTCGGAACCACCTTTGATCAGTAGACTGCCTAGCTTGACGTACCACGACGATCTTATACATGTATCTTAATTCAAATCCTTTTAATTCATGTCACTTGTCACTTGTCTCTTGTCTCCTCTCTCAGTCTCCTAAGTATTTTTACATGTCTTCTATTTCTTCTATGTGTGAGAAGGCTCCGCAGTATTGCGTTGAACCAGTGAGGATGTTTCTTTGAGCTTGTGAGTAAACTCTATCATCATAATTCACTTGCATGCATATAATCCATACATACCCATACATATTGATTAGTTTCTGAAAGTGTATAAGAAGCTCCAATATTGGACCAGTCTTCCTTTCGAAACTGGTTTATGTGTAAGGATTCCATCTATTCACGTCATGCATACATATCATCCAAAGAAGACTATGCATATGGATTAGAATTAGGAAGTGTTTAAGAAGCTCCTTCAATGGACCATTCTTCCTTCCAAATTTGATTCGTGTGTATGGTTCTCTTTCATTCTTATCATTCATGTTCATAAATCTAACTTGCACTCCTACATTCCGATTCCCATAATCATTTCAACATCTCTCTCTTCTCCATACTCAACATTAATTTCACTTTCATGTCCTTAAACCATCCAACATTCATTAGCTTCATACACCCTGTGTGTGCCACGACCGGACCCGATCCACCCGGATTGCGATCACCTCCACATTTGAAGCCGACGTGAAACGCTTCGTGGCATTTGCTTTTGATCTTGTTGGGAGGTTGTGATCCATATCCTTTGTTTCATATTTTTCATCCTCATCATATCATCATCATCAGCCTTGAGTGTTGCACTAGATTTCTCACAGTATCGTGCACATCTTCGTCGTGAAGTAAACACATTTGTGAGAGATCTAGAGCATCGTGCATCACTTGCTTATTCACATAAGATGGAGGAAGGATTCAAATCCCTTATTGTTGAGAAACAAGGCCAAAGAATAGTCTCTTCTATGTTGAGAGACAAGGGAAAATTCAATGGCATCAACATAACAAGCTACTTAGATTTGTTTGAAGAGCAAGCTATGATTTTTGGTCTTCCCGAAGATCTTTTGATATCATTCTTTGAACGAATTGTTGATAGCTCTATCATAAACCGTGTCACTCAATATGATAGTCTTCCTTGGAGTGATTTTAGAAAGGAGATGCTCAAAGAATTCTATCTTGAAGATTATAGCCAACATAATCGAGATGGATTCTTACGATGGGTCAATTCTCCAAAGCCTAGTAGCTCTATTACTCACTTACAAAATGAGTATATTAGACGCTATGAGCAACTTCCTGATGAGGATAAGATAACTTTGGAACCTGATCTTGTGATCAATTTTCTTAAGCTTCTTCATCCTGAAACTCGTAGGGAAGTTGAACGACGAGTAGAAGAGCCGGATAAGCGCTATGGTCTTACTGATAATTGGCAAAAGTGCGTAAAGTAGTAGAGGCTGTAGCCCATAGACATCAAAGACAATCCATACTTTATGAGCAAACTAGTCTTCCTCAAGCTAGCCTTCCATAAACTAAGGAGCAAGTTAGAGAACAATCCCATGCTATGCTTTTTGACTCTACTCCTATTCCTCAAATGATGGAGCCTACTCAAGGTTTTAAAGTAGAGCCAAATAAAAGTGTAGTTGAACAATCTCAAGTGGAAATTCTCACTAAGCAAATGGAAAGTCTTATTGCTACACAATCCAATATGGCCAAGACTATAGATGCTTTACAATCTAATTACACCAAAACTTTCCAAAATCAAATGAACCCAATGAACAAAAACAAGAGGAGAAACAAAAAGGGAAGAAGACAAAGCAAAGAAAAACAGAACCAAATCCTTTAGATAAACCAGAACAATCAAAACAAACTGAAGACCAAACATGAGAACATGAACAAAAACAAGATCCTGAGCAAAAACAAAAGAAACCAAAGAGAAAACCTAAAGCCATCTTGATTTCAAAAATTGAGAGAAAAATAGATCCTATGGAGATTTTAGATGACATTTTGCTTAAGAGTCAAGTGACTATGTCTTTAGAACAAGTTTTCTCTATTGCAAAGCCTGTTTTTAAAGATAACTTTATTGGCCTAATTAAAAGGAAGAGGTTTCCACTTAATCTAGATACTGAGATGCAAGATTCTCTAGATCAAGATCAAGCTATGAATGAAGCCTTAAACTTTGATGAATCTGATGAAGAGGACTTTGATGATGATGAAGTAAATGTTAATAAAAATTTCTTAGGACCTATTCAACCTGACCATGAAAACCATGAAAACAATCCTGAAAGTCACTTTAAAAGAACATTTTGGTCTAGAGGTACATCAAAGATGCATGTTAAAATAGGAAATGATAAAAACACTATCACTGTAAATGCATTAGTAGATTCCGGCTCTGAAATCAATGTGATTTCAAGAGAAGTCTATGATAAGTTTTGATGGCCCATAGATAAAGATTGTGGATGGCGTATGAGAACTGCAGATAATGGTGTAGGTACCCTGTATGGAGCTTGTGCTAGTGTGCCCATATCCATAGGAGGAATCACAGAAGAGTTTCACTTTTTTATTCAAGATAATTGCTCCTATGAAGTTCTCTTAGGTCAACCCTTTATTTGTGAGAGTCGTATGGAAACTAAAGCCATGGATGATGGGTCTACCTATGCTAGATTTAAGTCTAAGGATGGAATGCAATCACTTCAAGTCATGATGGTAGGAGTGAATCATCCTAGGAATCGATTGTCAATTAGAAAGAAACCTATTGTTACTCAGGGTCATGAGCATGCTTGTAGTGATTGTGCACCTCGATTCATGTTTGGAGCTACATATGATCAAAATTTTGGATAGAATCCATTGTTGAGTGGGACAACAGTGGATATTGGTTTGACGTCTCGCATCCAAGCAACATGTACAATAGTTTGTCACTTTGTTTTCCACATTCTAGATTAGATTTTCTTCATAAGAGTCAATTGTCCAAGTCTTTTATCCAAAAAACCCAAAAAAATTATAAAAACAACAAAATCATGGAACATGATGAGAACATTGAGCATGTGATTGAAACATCTCATTGTTTCTCTACTCTTGAGGAGTTAGAGTTATGTCTTCAACAAAATTCTAATTCCCATATTATTCTTCTTTCTTCCCTTGATGAGTATGCTCTAATCCAAGAGTATGCTCTCAATGTTGACAAGTGCTCAAAATTTATCCAAACACATGATGCCTTAGTTGAAACAAAGTACAAAACTGTAGACAAAAAAATCAAACCCATAGCTCAACCATTACCTCAAGGAAGTAATGAAAAAATTATTGATGTGAAGAATGATCCAACTCTTCAGGATAAGAAAAACATAGGATATACATTCACGGATGAGACAATCAAACAGGTGAAAATTGGTAGAGATGATGACTTTCTTTTGGCAGCAGAGAGAGATAAATTTGAGAGAGTCATACGTAGCCATGGAAAAGCCTTTACTATGTATCCTCATGAGATTGGTTGTGTAGATCCTAAGCTAGTTGCACCCATGATAATCTTTACTATTCCACATATTCCATGGAATCTTCGTCCTATACCTGTTGCAAAGGCTCACTTACCTGAGCTAATGAAACTACTTAAGGAGAAGATAAACATGAGAATTTTAGAGCCATCTTTTGCACCTTACTCAAACAAATGGTTCACTGTGCCTAAAAAGAATGGGAAACTATGTTTTATTCAAGATCTCCAACCTGTCAATAAAGTCACCATAAGGAATGTAGGAACAGGACCCATTGTAGATGAGTTTGCTAAATCATTTTCAGGACATTCTATATATTCAATGGGTGATTTATATTCGGGATATGACCAATTCCAATTAGCAATTGATAGTCGTGACATAACCACAATGAAAACTCCTTTAGGCTTAGTGTGAATGTGTACTTTACCTCAAGGAGCGACCAATTCTGTGGCTCATATGATGAGTGCTATGAATATGGTCTTACATGATTTTATCCCTTATATAACTATGCCATTCATTGATGATATTCCAATTAAAGGGAGTGAGGAACGTGTAAAGGACATTACTTTAGATTCATCTGGATGTCGTAAATTTGTTCTTGACCATATCTCTGATTGTGAAAGAATATTTCAACGATTTGAAGAGGTAGGTCTCACATTTTCCATAGAGAAATCTGTTTTTGGTGTCAACGAGGTGCTTATTGTTGGACATTTATGTGGCCATTATGGTCGAAAGCCATACCCACAAAAAGTTGATGCCATTAGCAAGATTTCTGAAACATGTAACAACGTGAGTGAGGTACGTAGATTTCTTGGTGCTTGCATCTTTTATGTTATTTGGATCCCACACTTTGCTCATGTTGCTGATTGTCTTTATGACTTGTTGAGGAAGAAATGAAAATTTATTTGGATTGACAAACACACTCAAGCTATGCGTAAATTGAAGAAATTATTGCTTGAAGCTCCCATCCTTAAGCGTGTAGACTATTCTGCTAACAAACCTATTATATTGACTGTTGATACTAGTCCTATTGGTATAGGTTGGGTCATAAGTCCAGAAGATAGTGAAGGGAATAGATATGCAATTAGGTTTGGTGCCAAAATTCTACAGGAAACACAACGAAAATATCCACAGATCAAACGAGAACTATGGGGTATGGTAACAACTTTGAAAACAGACAAAGAATATTTCATTGGTGCAAATGTCAAAGTTGAGACTGATTGTTTGTCTCTCATTGGAATGATAGCCAATTGTTCATCTCCTGATATAGCCATGCTTAGATGGATCTCATATATTATTGCAAGTAATGAAGGAAATGCATGAGACATTATGGGCAGGTCATAAAGGATTTTTTGGAACATATGAAAAAAATAGAAGTACCTATTATTGGCCTAGGATGTATGTTGACATTAGTAGCTATGTTTCTACATGTTCTACTTGTCAACTTCATTCATCAGTCAAACATAGAGATCCGTTGCATCCTACTTATCCACCTTGTATTCACTACAAGTGGGTAGTAGATCTTGTAACTATGCCGAAAGGTACTGATAAAATGCGTTACATTGTACTTGCAAGAGAAGACTTAACTAATCATGTAGAGGGACGTGCACTACGATCTAAGACCACTTACAATGTTTGCAAATTCTTGCTTGAAGATGTCATAAGTCGCTTTTGGGTACATAGAGAAAGTAGTTGCCGATCGTGGAGAGTTAAATGCGAGAGAAGCTAAAGAGTTCTTTGAGCGTCACGGTATTCGTTTGTCTCTCACTACTGCATATAACCCAGAGGCCAATGGTAAAATAGAGAGAGGGCATCCACCTATTGTGAAAGCCATATCTAAAGCATGTAACGGTGATATCAAACAATGGCCTAAATTCTTACCTTTTGCACTTTGGGCAGATAGAATGACATGCACACGTACTACTGGATATATGCCTGTTGAACTCATGTACTGTCAAAAACCATTGTTTCCAATTCAGTCTCATATTTCTGCATGGTCAAATTTGCCTTGGTCTAAAAACATGTCTACTGATGATTTTTTGAGTTTGCGTATTAAACAGTTAGAACAAGGTAAATTAAGACTTGATGATGCTGTTGAAAAATTAAGAGAATCTAGAATGAAGAACAAGCATTATTTTGGTAAAACGCATCGATTGCGTCCTAAGCCAATTGAAGTAGGAGATCGGGTGCTCATTTATGATAGTACATTTGACTCTCAATATGATGCACGCAAAAAGCTCACTCAACGGTGGTTTGGGCCATACATTGTATCAAAAGTCAACAACAATGGTACGTATGCTCTTTGTGAATTAAATGGTGTTGCACTAAAAACTTTGATTGCAGGTAAAAGGATAAAGCTATTCAAGAAACGTGATAATAACGAGTACATTTTGGATGAGGACATTGAAGAAGATGACAACAATGAGGCCGATTCATAAACAAGAGTATCCATGTTTAAAAAAAAAAAAAAGGGAATTAAAAAAAAAGTATAAAAATATCATTAATTTTTCAAGTTCATGTTGCTTTGTTTTTTTTTTTAAGTTCATTCTATTTTTTTTTCCATGCTTGTTTCATGCATGTTTTTTTCAGTCTTTGCATTGCATTGCATATCCACATCACTTAAGTCAAAATAGGCAAATGATGATTTCTCTACTTGTGTAAAATTTTATCTTAAGTAGTAACTTATCTACCAAGAAATTGTTTATAATCTAGGATTGTGGAAAGATAGGGCATGTAGATTTGGAGGTTTATTTTGGTGACAAGACTTTCATATATAAACATGCATATGTATCCTGTATCAAACGCATAATTGTTGAAATCCTAGCTCCTGCTACTGCATGTTTCTACATCCTTAGTCCATCTCACAGCACTTGTATCGGAGTTTTAAACAACTGTTCTCTGTCATAAAAAATGGTTGTACCTTGTATCGGGGTTCAATTTTTCCCCGTCATCAAAAAAAAAAAGTTGCTACATGTTACCAAGAAGTTTACACTTTCTTCCACCCCAGAAAAGTGATCGTAACCATAAAGTTGCCGAATCATCATCATCATCAAAAAAAAAAAAAAAGAGCAAGCCAAAGGAGGATAAAGAGGCATAGTAGAATAAATCACGGGCTATATAGGCAAATTTATGCATTAGTGGAGTTTAGTTAGATTTCCTTGCATGTTATTAGAGAAAGAGCATATTCATATTGATGTAGGAAAGGAGTTGATCTAAAATAAGCTAAAGATGAAAGATGTCTCTTGAAAATCCTAAATCTTTGTTTATAATCATATTTAAGGTAGATTTCTTTATGAAAAAGGTACAAAATTTTCTTCAAGATGAGAGGAACTGATGCTTAAAACGACTCAATACATCCACTTCCACTTCATATTGATGCTTGTTTTTTTTCTTTCTTGTTGCCAATGTTGCTTGTTCATTTGCATATATGTTGCCTATTTGTTCATGCATATTCATGTAGCCTGTTTCAATTCTTTCTTTCATGCAAATTTTGCTTCATGTCACGTTACCTATTGATTCATGCATATAATAAATTTTCCTTCCATGTTTCTTATGTTGCCTATAAAAGAATTTGATGCCTGGAACATTTTTTTATTCACACATGCTAGAGTGGCGCTTCCTGAGGAATCGCAGGTTTAGTGGGGGCGAATGTCGTCGAGATTTTCTCTCCTCTCTCACTTGTGAAGGCCTACAAAAAACATATTTGGTGAAGGTAGCCGGAATTCCCCGAGAAGTCCAAGATGCATCAAGGATGTCAAAGGAAGCTCACATACAAAGTTTCAAAGAAATCAAGAAAGTCCATGGTAGCGGTCAAAGCTGGTCAAAGTTAGGAAATTAGGGCAAAAATTTCATTATCACCAAATTAGATGAAAATTCATATACTTGTAAAGATTGTCAAAGGCAGTCTATAGCCCCAATTTCAGCAGAAAATGGATTTTGTAGCACATTGATATGCTATGTTCATTTTGTAAAAATGTAATTTTTCTAATTTGACCCTACAAATTCTTGTATAGAAATTTATGTTAGTCATATGGTTTGGCATGTATAAAGATCATATATGGCTACATATTTGTACAAATTTTCAAGGCTATCAGAGCTTCCTAGACACCTTAATGCCACCTTGCAAGCTTCCAAATGTAGTCAAACTTGTACAAGGGAGATTCAGATGGGAGTTTTTTCTGCATATTCCTGAAGGAGATCTTTGGAAACATAGTCCTACAAAGTTTCATCTTCATCAAAGCCTATTTGGAGGGTCAAAGAGTACAAAGTCCAGTTTTCAAGATCACGGCAGTTTTCTAGTTTAAGCAAATTGAAGGGTTGAAGGACCACCACATGGCGAAAGCTGATTGAGCCATGTTGTACGATCAAGATGAGCTCATATTCAAGGGTGGAGATGCACTTATGCTTAAAGCAAGGAGGATCCACGAGTTTTTCCATAAAAGAAGTTTTTTTTGACAATCAAAGATCAATAATGCAGCTTTTCTCCAAAAATAGTGGCTTATCTTATCCAAAATGATGTCAGCACTGATCCGACGGTCTAGATCATCCCCAAATACAATGGTGGAGAATGAAGGCGCCTAAATTTCACTCCTTTACACTAGATTTGATAGAAAGAATAATTCGAAGCCATTGATTTGATTAATCAAATGGTTGTAATCGAAAGTAGTGATCCTAGTGTTGAGAGTTGATTTCTCTAGATCCAAGGGCCCAAATTCATTCAAAAAACTATATAAACCCCCCTCCAAACTCCTAGAGCATCATTGTTAGGCATCCATAGGGCTCATGCTAGCTTACGGTTTCCTTGAGACGATCACCCTCGGTTCAGCGAGTGAGGATCCAAGGTGAGCTAGTATGAGTATAGTACCTAGTTTCAAATTTAAGTTAGAACTCCAATGTAGGATAGGCTCTTGAAACCAGCATCTCTATCTCGACTCACCCTCGGTGGAGCGTGTGAGTGAGTTAGAGCTGATTTTAATGAGTCTTAGACTTCTTTAGTTAGACGTTACGAGCCTAGACATACATAGGGTCACTGGAGTGGAACTCACCTTCTTACGTGTGACATTCAGTTGAACTGTCATGGTTTGAGGGTCGGAACCACCTTTGATCAGTAGACTGCCTAGCTTGACGTACCACGACGATCTTATACATGTATCTTAATTCAAATCCTTTTAATTCATGTCACTTGTCACTTGTCTCTTGTCTCCTCTCTCAGTCTCTTAAGTATTTTTACATGTCTTCTATTTCTTCTATGTGTGAGAAGGCTCCGCAGTATTGCGTTGAACCAGTGAGGATGTTTCTTTGAGCTTGTGAGTAAACTCTATCATCATAATTCACTTGCATGCATATAATCCATACACACCCATACATATTGATTAGTTTCTGAAAGTGTATAAGAAGCTCCAATATTGGACCATTCTTCCTTTCGAAACTGATTTATGTGTAAGGATTCCATCTATTCACGTCATGCATACATATCATCCAAAGAAGACTATGCATATGGATTAGAATTAGGAAGTGTTTGAGAAGCTCCTTCAATGGACCATTCTTCCTTCCAAATTTGATTCGTGTGTATGGTTCTCTTTCATTCTTATCATTCATGTTCATAAATCTAACTTGCACTCCTACATTCCCATTCCCATAATCATTTCAACATCTCTCTCTTCTCCATACTCAACATTAATTTCACTT
>CM035412.1:182603318-182688318 GCA_020310875.1 Ceratopteris richardii
CTTGACCAGAAGATTCTTCAAGTATCTCTCTTGTGTAACATATACTCCATGTTGAGTATATACAATCTGCATTCCTAAGAAGTAAGATAAGTTTCCCAAATCACTTATCTTAAACTCCTTCTCTATTCGTTTCTTAGGCTCCTTGATTCCTTGAGCATTTGTCCCTGTGACAATAATATCATCAACATAAATACACATGTATATATACCCATCTTCACTTGCTTTCACTAGCAAGCTACTATTTGTCTTTGAAGCTTGATATCCACATTCATTCAAGAACTTAACAAGCCTGTAATTTCACGCCCTTGGGGCCTGCTTCAAACCATACAAAGCTCTCTTGACGTGTACGAGGTATATTAACATTATGAGAAAAATCATCATCATCATCATCATCGAGCAACTATTCCTGTATATCAACAATAATTTGATTTTATATATGGTTTTTAAAAAAAATAATGACATTAATATATATAGAAAATACATACCCAAGCATTATCACGTTGACTAGGTGATGGTGCACGCTCAAAAGTACCATACTCTGCCTCATGTTCAATACATTCCAATCGTGGTCTTTGATACGTGCCATAACAAGAGTTACACCAACATATAATATGCTCTTCATAGTAAAATTCATCATAATTCCTATCGAAGGACACATGTGAAGTCGTTGCATGGGTAGGAGGTGGTGGAGTACCCTTTGATTGATCAGAATCTGCACATAATAAGAAACAAAAAAAAAAAGTTATGTATCCATTAAATATATTTAAAATTAAATATTTCATATACTTACAGTATAAAGTTGTTGCACGAAGAGGAGACGGTGGTGGAGTTCCATCTGATTGATCGGAATCTACAAATAATGATATTTGATATTAATAATTTGATTATCTACATAAACAAAAAATTCACATATACATATTTACACATACACACATATTCACATACACACATACACACATACACACATATTCACATATACACATTTACACATACACACATATTCACATATACACAACTGCATATTATTGTGGGATAAATGCATGTATTTTGTATGAATGAGTGTATATGCATGCATGTGTGTGTACGTATATATGTGGATATGTATATGTATGTTTATATTATATGTATGTATATGTGTATATGTATACATATATGCATGCGTATATGTTTGCATGTATATGTGTATGTGGGTATGTGTATGTGTATGTGTATGTGTGTGTATATATGTGTATGTATTCTGACTTTTTTTTCTGTTTGAGATTAAATTAACAGGAGATATTGTATGGTCGAAAAAAATAAGAGGCGAACTAGCATACCACCTGAGTCGTGGCTGTTTTCTCGTAGACAGCTACGTCTTCAGGAGTCATTTCCTCAGCAGAAGGTACACAAATTAATAGTTTATATTTATAATTTTTATATATTTTAGTAATTTTTTACATTTAATTTATGTATTTTTTTTCTTGAATAAACAGGCTGTTGCAAAGAAGAGAGTGGAGTCGGGCCACACATCACACCTAGGCCAAATGGTCCATAATGGTTTTGTAGCTACGTTTGTAAGTATATGTGTTATTATGAGTATATTTTTTATTTTAGTTAAAATGCAAGAATTTTATGTTTTTTTATTTGTTTCATTGCAGTGGAAGGATTATGGCCGATATCCTACGAAACAGGAGATCGAGTATGCTACACATTTTGGATATCAGCATTTGAGCGAGTATATGCAAGATCATCCTGATGCCTTTGTGAGTAATTTTAAATTTTATATAGTTATTTTGTTTTTATGAATGTTTTAATTATTTTATTTATTTATGTTTGTTATATGTAATACAGGAGTATTATGGAGAGACAAATATGGATGAGGTGGAGAGACAGACACAGGAGGGATGATCTCGATCGTCACAGGGTGATCATGACGATGAGGATGAGGATGATCAGAATGATCATGATATTGCTGATGATGATGATCGTGATGATGATGATCATGATGATGATGATCATGATGATGATGATTAGGATTTTAGTTGATTATGACATTGGATTATATGTATTTACATTGATATATATATATAGTTTATTTCAGTTATGTTTTGAATTGTGTGTATGGTATTAAGTAATGAAGAGTTTTGTTCTATTGATTGTTATTATTGTTTATATTAGGCATGTGTTTTAATACTTTAATTATGTATGTGTGTGTATATGTTTGTATGTGCATGTGCATGTATAAGTGTATATGTGTGTATGAGTATGTACATATGCATGTGTATGTACGTATGTGTATATGTATATGCATGTATATGTATAACTCTATTTGTATATGTTTGTATGTGCATGTATATGTGTATATGTAGGTATGTGCATGTGTGTGCATGTGTATATGTGTTTTAATACTTTAATTATATAATTCATTCACATGTGTGTACCTAAGTGTATATGTATGTGTGTGTATATGTATGTATGTGCATGTGTATGTGTGTGTATATGTATGTATGTGCATGTGCATGTATAAGTGTATATGTATGTATCAATATGTGCATGTTCTTGTGTATGTGTGTGTATATGTATATGCATGTATATGTATAACTCTATGTGTATGTGTGTGTATGTGCATGTATATGTGTATATGTAGGTATGTGCATGTGTGTGTGCATGTGTATATGTGTTTTAATACTTTAATTATATAATTCATTCATATGTGTGTACCTAAGAGTATATGTATGTGTGTGTATATGTATGTATGTGCATGTGTATGTGTGTGTATATGTATGTATATGCATGTGCATGTATAAATGTATATGTGTGTATGAGTATGTGCATGTTCTTGTGTATGTGTGTGTATATGTATATGCATGTATATGTATGTGTGTGTACATGTATATGCATGTATATGTATATGTGTGTATATGTATATGTATATGTATATGTGTATATGTATATGCATGTGTATATGTATGAAACATGCATGTGTATGTGGATGTGCATATACATGTATTTGCATATATGTTAATGTGTGTGTGTATATATATATATATATATATATATGTGTGTGTGTGTGTGTGTATGTCTAAGTGTATGTGCACATGTATCTATGTGTATATATGTGTGAAGGTGCATCTTCATCATGTATAAGTGTATGAGTGCATATCAATAAATGTGAGTATGCTATGTAATGAAAATAACACAATTCAAATGATCTATAAAGAATAGAAATTGTACTTACAATTGTTAGCCATACTTTTTGCTTGGTTAGCTTCTTGAATAACCTGCAATAAAGAGAGAAAGAAGAGAGAGAGAGAGAGAGAGAGAGAGAGAGAGAGAGAGAGAGAGAGAGAGATCTAGAGAGAAAGATCTAGAGAGAGAGAGAGATATAGAGAGAGAGAGATCTAGAGAGAGAGAGAGATCTAGAGAGAGAGAGAGAATTCAGAGAGAGAGAGATGTAGAAAGAGAGAAACAAAGACAGAGGGAGACAATAAGAGAGAGCTTAGGCAAAACAACAATTCTGCATATACTTGCTTCAGCTCGTAAGCACAGCGCAATTGCGAACGTTGGAGAGCTCTTCGATCGGATGCGTGAAAATGCCAATCGCAGAGCCTCCAATGTTTTAGTTTTTGTCCTTCAACAGATCGTCGTGTAAGCGATGCTATTCGTCGTCGAATACGGGACAATTTTACCATCGCTCTTGCGACGGCAAATAACGTCGCCTATGCAACGCAACAAAGCATCGCTTATGCGACGCTTTTAAATTGCATCGTTTTAGCGACGTTTTATGGGAACGTCGCAATCCCGTCGCGTCACAAGTCGCAAATACCGTCGTTTTTTGCGTCGTTTAATCGACGGTCGGCGCGCGACACTAATTACGATGCAAGTTGCAATTTTATAGCGACGAAATTCTGTCGCCTTAACCGTCGCTATACGCCCGTATTCCTTGTAGTGTTTATTGATGGTAAAAAATACTTCATCAAGGTAATCTTGAATTATCAAGTGCAAAATGATGAAAAGGTGAGTACTACTTGATCTTGAAAAGATTTCTTGATTCATCTTATTGAATAGACTTTGAAAGAGTTTATCTTTGTTCTCTAATCTCATAAATGATTTCAAATATTTTTACCGTAATATTTTTTAGCTTTTCTTGTAAAGAAACCCTATATATATTTTTTATTTTGAGATAAAAAAGAAAAAATAAAAAGCTTTTTGAAAAAATATTTGAGGGAGTTGAATGTGTACATGAAGTTATGAATTGCATTGTCTGAATTGTAAGAAAAACACGAGAAGTGAAATTTTTGGAAAAAAATGGTTAATGGTAAAACTTCGTTGAAGAAAGATGTTTGATAATAATAATTGGAAATTTTGTGATAGGAGTAAATTGAAGGAGGAACATAATAGAGTATAAATTAAAGCAATACATTAAAAAAATTGAAAAAAAAGGAGAAAATGTATAATTGTGAAAAAAAAGACTGATTCTGAATTGTGATTGTGTGGACATCGAATTTCATGATTCTATCCTACACAATCATAAAAAACACGATTGTGTGAAAACACGATTGTCACCCCCAAAAAAGATTGCGAGAGAGAATACAATTTTGAGAAAAAGCTAGGAATGGTGATTTTCTCATCATAGAGAAGCACAATTTCCTACACAAAATTGTGATTTCTTGAAAAAACACAATTCTCTTTGAGAAGCACATTTTTGATAGAACATTCTAATTTTGAGATTGAAAAGTGCAATTTTCTACAGAGAATCATGAATTTTAGAGTATTGTGATTTTCACATGAAAGACATGATTTTCATTTCAAAATCGTGATTTCAAAAAAAAACCACAAAAAAATAGGGTTTAATTTGAATATTCCCTAATTTGATGAGATTGAGATTTGAGAATCTAAGAACCTTGGTATACGTGAAGTGACTAGAAACTTTGGATTGATTTCTTGAAAAAACACAATTCTCTTTGAGAAGCACATTTTTGATAGAACATTCTAATTTTGAGATTGAAAAGTGCAATTTTCTACAGAGAATCATGAATTTTAGAGTATTGTGATTTTCACATGAAAGACATGATTTTCATTTCAAAATCGTGATTTCAAAAAAAAACCACAAAAATAGGGTTTAATTTGAATATTCCCTAATTTGATGAGATTGAGATTTGAGAATCTAAGAACCTTGGTATACGTGAAGTGACTAGAAACTTTGGATGTGTTTCTTAAGGAATTTATAGACTTGGAGGATAACCTAGCAAAGGACCTGAAGATTCCTCAAACTCCAACTAAGTTAGAGGGCACTTCTAGTAGCGTATCTACTCAATCTAAGAATGTGCAAGATTTAGCAAAATTGTTCGCTAAGAAGCTAGGAGTTCAAAACTAGCAAGGGTCAAAATCTTATCAAGTGTACCCCATGCAGATGCCAATGCTAAGCAAATGTGTGAATTTGTGGAGAGGACTATCCATTTCATGCTTGTGCAAGAGGAGGAATTGCCCCACCACAATAGTATCCATATACAAGACCACAAATGTAGGGACCAAGCTTCTACTACCACATTGAGCAGAAATATACCAATCACACTACTGAAAATTGTCCTTACAATAGACAACCTAGACACCCAACACCTCCTCAACACTGACCTTATGGATATCCACCAAGAGTCCAAGATAGGGAGGCTTGAAGGTATGCTCCATGTCAAGGACCCCTGTGGCTCAGATAACATATGAGTATCAAGGTTATACTCAACCTCAACTGGTGTTGGGACAACAACCCTCCCACGTCCTACAAAATGTAGTGTCATTCAAGTACATAAAACTTGAAGAGAACTTAGAGAGAGCACTAGTACTTGTAACCCCATTGACAAGCTTATAAAACACGATCCAAAGCTATGAGCAAGGCTATGATGATTATTATGCCTATGACCATAATCCAATAAAGTATGAAGCAACTTATGAACAACAATACTATGAATATGATGGCTAGGGAGATTCCTTTGGATAAAAGTATGCCAACCTAATGTGTGCTATGCCTAGAGCTCAAGCTCTAGTAGGACAATGAGTAAGACCACATGCACCAAGAGGATCTTGTTATAGATGTGGAGGAGATCATCTCATCAAGGACAGCTTAATGCCCTACCACCCACCTCCTCACGAAACATGGGAAGGATACTATAGTGATTATGGGAAGGAACACCTGCTCCAAGATTGCCCTAGGAAACCCTCTAGAGCATCTTCCACTAGTCATATCAATGTGATTGAGGGTAGTGATAAGGAGTAACAAGTGCCATTAAAGGCTATTCCAAGCGATAAAGCTAAATAGAACAAAGAAATCCTTAGGGATCAGAGACCAAGAGTCCAAGGCGTGAAAAGGAAGAAGAATCCTCACCTGTCTACACAAGACATAGGATTGACTCAAGTTAGCCTAGCCAAACAAGAAGATGATGTGGTGTAGATACTAGGACACATAATATAGAAAAATGTTATCTCAATTGATGAAGACAAAATCAAGGTAATCGTAGAATTTAGAAGACCTAAGAATGTAAAGGAAGTGCAAGCCTTTATGGGCCAATGTGGATACTATCGTAGATTTATCTACATGTACACAATCATAGCTAAACCCTTGTATGAATTATTAACTCAATTCAAATGGAGTGATGAATGTGAGAAAGAATTTAATGAATTAAAAAGGAGATTGATTTCAACACCCATATTGAAGGTTCCCAAGTGGAATAAGCCATTCCATATTCATGTTGATGTGTCTAATTTTGCTATTTGATGCATACAGACACAACCAATGGATGAAGGGAAACTAGATTACCCTATGCTGAATGAAATAATTCTACAATCGAAAGAGAAGGATTAGGGATAGTCTATGCAATAAATAAATTTTGATACTAGCTACTAGCTAAAAAATTCAAGTTTTTTATTGATCACCAAGCCTTATTGTACTTGATCAATAAACCTTGCAAAACAACAAGAATTGTTAGATGGTTTTTTGTTAATGAAATTTGATTTGCAAGTAGTGTTCAAAAAAGGGAACACACACATTAGAGCTGATAATTTTTCTAGAATGATGCATGGTGAACCACCAATAAGAGTAGCTGATGAGTTGCCAGATACTTACCTATTCAACTTGGAAGTATGTCCAACATTGGTTGAAAATTGGTGCCTATGCTTACACATGGACCTCAATATAGAATAAATATAGTAAAAGGCAAGGAGCTTTGGAAATTAAGGAACCTCCACATAATGGCAAGTAGCTTGTCTTTCAAAGATTCTAATGGAGTGCTTCTAAGATGTGTAGAGGATGAGGAGAGAACAAATTTGATTCAATA
The DNA here is from genome assembly GCA_020310875.1 of Ceratopteris richardii. Taxonomy (NCBI): domain Eukaryota; kingdom Viridiplantae; phylum Streptophyta; class Polypodiopsida; order Polypodiales; family Pteridaceae; genus Ceratopteris; species Ceratopteris richardii. Next base: position 182,610,626 of record CM035412.1, read on the forward strand.
GGTTCATGAGAATAAGTGTAGAGTACATAAAGGTGTAAGCAAAAGGACTCAGGAACTAAAGAGGTTAGGATTATATTGGCCACATATGCAAAAAGATGTACATGAATACGTATCTAATTACAATTTATGCCAAGTTTCCTCACCTGATGAACATTCATCTTTGTGTTATTCTACAATAGCACCTGAATGGAGCCATCCACTAGTTGAGTTCTTGAAGTCACGAACATACCCAGAAGGTGCTAGCCGAGGTAGAAAGAGAGCTCTAGATTATGTGATCATGGGAAGAAGAGTTTTCAAGCAAGGAAAATATAATCAATTACTAATGTGCATTCAGGAGGGAGAGTATCTTGTATATTGGAAGACCTATGTTTTTTGCAAGAACTTTCTCTCAATGGGGAATTGACTTTATTGGACCTATTAATCCACCAACAAGAGGTTCTCATGCCGAATATGTCACATTGGCTACATTCTACTTAATCAAGTGGGTAGAAGACAAATCACTAAGAAAAATGATGCCTAGAGGACTGCAAAATTGTTATTTGAGAACATTTTCACTAGTTTTGGATTTCTTATCGAGATATTCAATGATATAGGTACACACTTCATTAATGAATTCATTGAGTCACTCATGAATGATTCCTTGGTGATTCATAAAAAGTTGGCACCCTATCACCCACAAGCCAATGGACAAGCTAAAAGTTCAAATAAGGTATTATGCACAATTCTGATGAATATAGTCAACAATGGTAGATTAGATTGGGACAAACAATTGCACCATGAAATTTGGGCTTTTAGGGTAGCTTATAAGATATCTATTGGAACTATGCCATTTAATCTAGTCTATGGAAAAAATATTGTATTATACCAATTGAGCCCTTAGGATCTCCAAGAAAGAGGATATGGTCCTTTGATGATTAATCAGTTTTCCTTTGGTGGAGCTATTAACTTAGCCACATTAGATGGAGATATTTTACCAAACTACATTAGTGGATGTCGAGTAAAAGAATACATGGAGTCGATCACAAAACAAATGCTATCAAGACTTGTAGGAGCTCAAAACCATAAGAAGGAAGAAGAGAGAAGTTGGGAAGAAGCTAGGCAAGAATCCCTTGAGAGAATAAGGAAGCGGAAAGAATGCATTAGAGAATGACATGAGAGGTACCTAAAAGGTAAAGGACCAATTCCCATAGCAAACTATTGTGCAACAAACATCAAGAAATTGGGTAGCATGTCAAGGCAACCATACCTAAACCTAGGAATTGGAAATGAGAAATATCACCTAGTAGACTCTTTGATTGACATAGAAGAATCTTTAAGCAGTGTTCATGCCTTCTTAGTTGAAAAAATAAAGATTTCAATCACCCCTAGAGAATCATATATTATTGGAATTGGAGGTAACCATATAAAATGCTTAGGAGAGGTAACCCTATCCTTAAACCTAGGGAACAACACAATGCAACATAAAATCTTATTCTATAAAGACTCTAACTTATTGGAAGATCTTATCCTAGGACAAGACTAGATGTATGAATTTGAGGTTACTTTGGATCTACCACAAGAATACATAGCTGCCAAAGTAGGGCATAGAGAAGTCTTTAGCCTCTTAGAGGAGAAGTCTCTCATAGAGTCCCATATGAAAAACCCTAATGTGTCAAAATTGAATATGCATGACATAGCTCTCAAGGAGGAATCTTATCCAACTGCATTCTTCAACCCATTTTATATGTTCATCACAACCCTTGTTCTATTGCAAGTGCTAAACCTATCGCACATTCCCAAGAAAATATTCAAAAGAGCAATAGTGAGGTTATCATTTTTTGAGAGGAGAGTAGAGAATTATTGTCAAGAAAAATGCCAAGAAGAACGAGACATCTACAAAGCAAAGGAATAAAGAAAATATGGATCCGCAAGAACCAACTTAGGGATTGTTAATCAACTCAAAGATAACCACAACTAATAAACCCTAGATGGAAGAAGTCAAGCACAACAGAAAGATCAAAGAAACCAATCAATTCAAGGACTATTCTAGTTTGGGTACCAAAGAAGCTCATTGAAGCCAAAAGACATCATCAACAAGCTTGAATTCCAAAGAAAACTATAGAGGAATCAATAGAAGCTATACAAGCATTAAATCCAGAAATAACTCCTCAACCAAAGATTATTTGAAGGACTTAGAACACTCAAAGATTTGAAGACATCAATTAGTTCCAAAGATGTGTAAAACACTTTGGTGGCTCTTTTTATGGGTGGAGAGTCAAGTGCTAGTCTAAATGAGGCAATTTCTCAGCCTTTATAGGTTCCACATGATGATGTAGATCATTCCATTTCTGATGTAGTTTTACATAACACTCTTGATATAGGTGGAATCTTAGGAGGTTCGATATCGTCATCATTATTGTCTTCCTCAAACACAATATCACCTTTGTTGTTTGTATTGGCACCATCAAAAGTGAGTATGTAGACTATACCCTCTTGATCTTCATAGTAGTCATCACAAAATTTCATGATGGGGTGAATGGTGACTATCAAGGGATTAGGGTTGTTGAGTCTAACTACTTGGCAATTTAGGTTGTCTAAGGAGACACCTACCATGTCAGGATTGTAGTTTTGAATGACCTTCTTTGATACCAATTGTTGGATTTCGAGGTCTTCAAAACCACAAGAACAACATAAGGAAGAAGAAGAAGCTTGAGGCACTACAAAATACTTAATGTATGCCATGTAAGAAAGAATAACACATCAAAATATACCAATTGAAAAATTTGAGAAAACATTGATAGAGACAGACATAGAGAACTCGAATTCTCAAATTGCCAAGAGGAATGCATCTACAATGATGGTGTTATTCACAAGTGTAGTCCCAATATGGAGCTTAGATTGTGATCTAGAGAGACTCTAGATGAGGGCTCACTAGTGCATAATGCTATGTAGAGCTGCACATAGGCCATGCTTATATAGCTTTTACAATGGGAGTTTGTATAGATAAACATAGTTGGGAGAAACAAAGTATTTGGAAAAATATATTATTGGACAATATCCCCACAACCAAAAGTCTTATTGTCTCAGCCTTATAGGCTAGGGGATAGGCCCCCAAAACCTAGCAAAAGGGGGCAAGCCCCCTCTATGCTCCTCCCATTAAGGCTCTATGGGCATACCATGTTGAGCTACAAGGCCTTTATTTTCACTTTCAATGGCATCCCAATGGCCCATAAGATTATGCCGTACCTAAGCTCAAGGCTAGGCTTACAAAGATCATTTATTACCATCACTTCTCAAGGGTACTATTGTTATATTTGTTCTTGAACACATCACTTCTCAAGGGTACTACTGTTATAAATTTTGGTAGTGATGTGTGCAAAGCACATTTAGGACCACTAGGGAATATTTTTCCCTCCTTATGAGGTTTTTTTGCTTGAGCTTTTATAGCTTTAACTTAACGAGATTCTCAATTGTGAGAATACATTTCACTTTGAATTATTAGAGCTCATCTAAAATTTTGTGTGAACCATCTGGTTTATGCTTCTTGAATCTCACCAAAGTGGTATTTTTGCACTCCGAAGCATCTTCATATTTCCTTAACTAAATTGACAAAGTAGTTAGGCTAGCATTCTTATAGTAAAGAACTTCCTCACTAACATAGTCAATGCTCTCGACATCTAGGTTTGTCAATACTTATGGTGTCCTCACCTTTTCTCTTCAAACGGAGGCCTTACCATGTCCAATTTATTCTATTTATCTTCTTGCACCTCATGCAACAAGTCTACTTGGAAAGATCCAAAAACAACAAGGATGTTGGAATGAAAATCATGATCATTCACCCAAGATGAGCACAAATCATATTTTGTGCATTTCTTTTGACTTTGCTCTTTGGCTTCCACAATAGAATCCTTCAAAAGGTATCTTTATGTGGTCTTGAAAATACACAACCTAGTAGGTGTTTGTGTTTTCCCCTCCTCAATTCTCTAAGGGCACTTGCAAAGAAGGAACCGTTCGGAGGAGGCATCCGGTGCTTAGTGGCTAGATTTTCAATGCATGATGCTAGTATTAAAGTAACAAGCATTAGGACTTCTATTCTCATATGTTCTACATGTCCTCTATTTTCAATGAAGAATGGAGGTCTTTGAATGTGTGGATAAATCAATGGATATTTCATTTTTCAAAACGAGTTCCCAAGTATACTCTTATAAGAAATAGGATTGGGTACCCTTTCTAATAATTGTTGAGCAACTTCTATCATTGTTTGACACATATCCAGACTTTCCTTCTCTAGTTTGGCTCTTGGATAGCATTTTACATGGTATTCTAGAGATGTTTAGGTGGATCTTCTAGCTCTATAGGCCCATAATAGCATTTAGTTCCTTTGGTGTTGGGGTTTCAAATAAAAAGACTACCTTTTGTCTCTATTGTTGGAGACTCTCCTTTTCATGTTCTTCATATCTTACTTTTAGGTCCAACTCTCATTCATTAATTTGAGAGCTGGGTTGAGAGAGATAGAGATAGCCAATTCATTTAATTTCTTCTTGCGTGAGCTAGCTCCACATGCACATTTTTCTTTCCATGTGGGATTTTTCTTGTCAATTTTTGTGCCTATGCTTTCTTACAGTTTATCATGTGACCTCTTCTTGTATTTGGACTTCTCTTTACGTTTCCTATGAGTTTTATCATACTCACGTCCTCTTGGATAGTAAACAAATTCGTCCCCAAGACATAGCTATCTTAAAGTCGGAAATTCTAAGTTTCACAATGATGAAACCCTAGGGATCTCCATATATATGAGCTTCACACCCAATGGCTCTACCATAGATTAGAGGAATATCATATTCCCCTGCTATCTTGGATAGTAAAACCAATTCATCCATAGATGCATTCTTGTTCGATGCTTCAAACAAGGTTAAATCATCAAAATGCTTGTAACTCTCTCAATACTTGTCCATCAGATGTGTGCCTCAGTTCATTTCAAAGATCTCAATAGAGCAGTAAAACTTGAGGCTAAAATACAAATGGAGGAGGTTTAAAGTCTTCTACGAATCTCACAAACATACAGAATTCTTAGTCTTCAAGCATTAATCCCTTTAGACAAGAGTTTAATCATGTTAAATCACTTCAAAATGATGAAAAAAAGATAGATGATACTTTTATAACTCACAAACAAGTGTTACACACCATATGCACTCACTAACCTAACTCAAAAATACACAAAGAAGCACATATACGAATTTGCAAGAAGAGAGCTCACAACTTCGTTCCATCCAAAAAGTATTTGTATAAGTGAGATCTTGGCCTTTACATATGCTTTTGCCAAGAACCTTCCCTTTTTTATTTGAAAGAGGTTCTGAAAAATAAAAGGAAAAACTCTAAAACTCTTCCATCTTGCTGAATTTTCGAGGGAAGACTCTTCCCTACAATTACAAAGAAATGTTAACAAAGTTGTGAATATATAAAACTCTTATATGCTACAAAATATAAAGGGATTTTTACAATGGTAGATAAAAGTACAAGGGTTATCTATCTAAAAATGGGTAAACTCAAAAGAAAATTTGAGGAATTTCAAAGAATTTTTGGGCCTTACCATAGCTATGTAACACTTACCCTCCTATATCTTGTTGTCTTTGACAAGACTATTGTTGAGTCTAGGTGGGTAGTCTTGTCAAGTTTAATGGTTCATGTGCTAGATGTCATCAGTGGTGTGTGGAGCATTTAGAATCATGTGGGATTTGCAACCAAATAAAAGTTGCATTTTGGTCTTTTTTTGCTACAAAATATTTACAATGTCTTCCATCTTGGATGTCTTGGAGTACTTCATGTGCATGGGTGATAGAAAAGATGTGCCTTGTGCATGGCCATGTAATGCAGCCCTATGCATGCATATTCACGGGATGCAAAATTTAATGTTGGTGCAAAAGATGGGCTGACCAAAGTTATGAGGGTATGTTGATGAAGAATCCTACTAATTATTATGAAAGAGTAATAGAAAACATACCTCACATGAAGTTGTTGATCGCCAACATGGTCTCCTCCAAATATAAAAGTGCATAGGTGGATGATTTTTCCATCTTCATAGTGTGAATTTGGAATGGCCAATCATCATAGAATTCAACTAAATGGCGATGTTTGGATACATTCTTATTGTTATTTTGCATTTTTTTTCTTTTTCTATTTTTTCCCCTTTTGTCTATTTTTTTTAGCAACAACAAAAAAAGGTCACTAAACATGAAATATATTACATATGTACAATGGTGTCTCATGTGCATGATATTGACATTGGTGTTGTCTATGCACGTCCATGTAGTGGGGCGTTATATTTTATGCATACTTTAAAAGTGCATGACTTGAATGATGCAAAAGATAGGTTTGTGCAATTAGCACATGGTTTTCGCATGTCTAGGCTTCCTACATAACTACGTTACTTGAAGAAGAGGGTTATCTGAGTGATTCAATCTCTCTAAGGATTCTAGGAATTCTTAAATGATGGGCATTTCTAAAGAATGTGGATCATTACAAAGCTTCGATACCCATTTAAGAGAGCATCTAACATGTTTAAAGATGAAATTTTGCTTTTTTACTCACTTAGAGCTCATGGGTGTGCACTTTTGATATTTCTTTTAAGTAATGACTATCTGTTTGGTTTTTTTTTTTTGCTTCCAAAACCATTTGGTGGATGGGGTCACCACCTATCTTGCTTTTTTAGTTCTACTAGGCTTGGATTTAGTCTCCTTTATAGGTGTGGATTTAGGAATTAGCTTCTTGAAGTCAACTTTTGATGATGCTTGAAAACATTTTTGGAATCTTGATTTGAGCTTTTTCTTGTTGAGCTTGAAGTAGAGACTTAGAGACCCAAACTTGTCAACTCTTTGCTAATGGAGGATGTCAATATGGATGATCTTTCCATTGAGGTTTTTGTTCCTTTTCACATGGTGAAGGATCATTGGTTTCCTTATCATGATCTTTCTCTAGTATAGAGTCCATGACTTTTGTTGAAGGCTTTGTCTTTTTTCTTATCCTCACCTCTCTATGTTCTTGATATTGGTCCTCACTTTCACTCATATGGATTCTCCTCACACAATGTGTTCACTGAATTCATAAAAGAATCAAAAGAGGTGCAATCAAAAATTCCTTTTTAGGTGCAAAGTTATGTGGATTAGAAAATGATATCATTCCTCACATATGTCCATTATGTATAGACACACATCCTAAAGACTAATTCATATTCACATAATTTCTATTGAACCAATATTGACCTAGTATGATTTTCTTTTCCATATGTGCTTCATCCACAATAAAAAATTCTTGTAAAGAAACTAATCCTTCAATGTTAATTAAAATAATAGTTCTCCAAGACAAGTTAATTATCTTCCTTGTACATTAATCATGTTTGAAAAATAGTTTCGTGCATACCCCAAACTAATTTCATGCACATAACACTCTTAGTTATGCTTGGATATATGTGATCCATCATTTTTTCTCTGAAATCGTGTCCCAATATGGGATGTAACCATGGTGTTTCCAATGGTTTTTCATCTATTATTCTCAATGTAAATGCTTGAATAGGGTTGGACTAAAAAGGTTTAGAAAACACTTGCATAAATTGCTTATGTCAAAGGATCCTTTGTCTAGCTTCTTCATGAACTTCTTCTCTAATTTTGAAGTCCTCAATCTTTCGATCTTTAGCAATTTGGAGCCTTGCCATCATATCATCTATCAAGGGTTTGAGACACCTCTTGAAACAACATCCACTAATGTAATTAGGCAAAATATCACCTTCCAAACTTGATAATTGTGTTGCACCTCTAGTGGAGATTTTGATTGCAAATGGTCCATAGCCTCTTTTCTCAATTTTTTGGCATGTTGTTTTAGGGTATATATGAACATAGTCCCCTTCCTGTAAACCTTATCTTTAATATGTGCATCATAGTAAGCTTTCTACCATCTTCTTGTAGCATAAATGCATGGTGTAGCTCTTAAACGAGTTTCTTGTAATTACTCTAGTAACTCCAAATGGTTGGATAACTCATGAACTTTCCACTCATATGTTTCTGAAGTTCCCAATGTAGGAATGAGAAATTCTATAGGCAATATTGAATTCTATCATACACTAGATTGAATGGTTCCATTCTTATCACTATTTTTCCTAGAACTCTATAGGCCAAAATAGAATGATGCAATTGTTTTTCCAAATCAAAGCATTTGTTGTTCACTAGTTTCATGAGTACTTGACCATTAGCTTGAGGATGATAGGGACCTCATTTCTTGTGCACAATTAGAAACTCCTCCAATAGATGTTCAATAACTTTGTTTAAAAAATGAGTTCCCCTTTGACTTACTATTTCAATAGGTAAGCCATATCTAGTGAAGATCTCTTCGAGTAGAAATTTTATAGTGGTATGAGCATCACAACATCTTATAGCTCTTGCTTCTACCCACTTTTTCAAATAGTATGTTTCCACTGTAATGTACATTGCATGGGAGCCTCTTGTTGGTGCGCTACTATGTCCAACAAAATCAAAAATCAACTTTAGGGGCTATAATAGGTCGAATATTCCATGGAATATGTGGCACAGTAAAGATGATCATGGGCGGAACTTGTTTCGGATCCGCACAATCTATCTCATGTGGTAAAAGAAAAAATGCTTTCTTGTGTCTCTTGATAAGTTGTATGAATTTTTATCTTTTCTTTTCTGTAAGAAATCTTTTCTCTCCAACCTTTATTTGCTTAAGAGTCTCATCCATAAAGTGATGCCCTATTAGCTCTTGTATTCTTAGCATAGGGTCATCACACACTCTTAAATATTTTTCATAACTATCACCCAGTAATGGTTGATCTATGGGTTTGATTTTCATGTCAATAGTCTTATACTTAGTATTTACATTCACTTTGTGATCATGCAAAAATTCAACAATTAAATCATATTCTAGAATAGAACTGAGTATAATGATTTCATATTTTTCCTTTCCTTGAAGTGCCTGCTCAAGCTCTTTTAGAATAATCAAACTATTTTCAAACTCAAATATATTCTCAATCTTTTCATTAGGTAACATTAATCCTAACTTTTGTAATATTTCTCATATATTTTTCTAAATTTATTTGACATGTTTTCTTTTTGTAAATAATGTAACTTAGTTGTAGATGAATGTACATAATAACTTTGAAAACTATGTACAGAGTCCTGTGAGACATCAAACCACTTTCCACCATTGTCTCCCTCAATAGTGGATCCTAGTAGAAATTTTGATTGCCATATGCCTCATACTCTCTCATTGGTGCACAATCATTGCACTCACAATCATAAGAGTTTATAGGGTGTCTCCTCAAATTTTTCCTATTCCTCACATGATTCGAAAAAACTATCATGACTTGCAAGGAGTGCAAACCGGATCTGGATCGAATTCTTGCATAAGTAGATCTATCATCCATGGCCTTCATTTCCATTCACATTTTGGCTATAAATGGTTGCCCAAAGATAGCCTCATATGAACACTTATCCTGTACAAAGAAGTGGAATTCCTTAGAAACTCCCCCAATCGTCACATGCACAAAAGCACAAGCCCCTAGCAGAGCTCCAAAGCCATTACCTATAGTTCTTATCCTCGAATCATGGTCCTTGTCTATTGGCCATCTAAATTTGTCATACAACTTATTAGATACCACATTTATCTCGGAACCTGAGTTAATCAAGACCAAAGCTAGATATGAATCACTATCATTTATTGATTTCACTTTTACTTCTAGTGTCCTTCTTCCCCAAAAGTTTTTATTATAATCACTCTTAGATTCTCTTTTCTCATTACCAGGTATGATCGACCCAAGAGAATTTATGTTCACTTGACATATTGCAATCTCATCATCTTCATTATCTGATGAGTCACTCAAGGCAAAAACTTCATTCATTAGTTAAGTGCTCTCAGATGCTTCTCCCATCTCTATATCTTTAGGTAATGGAAATATTTGGCTCTTACTAAGTTTAATGAAATTTTCTTTGAACTCAGGCTTTGCAATTGAGAAGACATGTTCCAAAGACATAGTTACCCGACTCTTCAAAAAAATTTCATATGAAATATCCTTAGCATCATTCTTATTTTAAAGCTCTGAAATTAGTACAACCTTTAGAGATTTCTTCTTCTTTTTCTCCTCACTTTCTTGCATATTTATCTATCTTTTTAGTATCTTGATTCTTTTCTGCTACTTATTTTATTTCTTGATTTTCAATTGGCTTTTCTGACGTTCATTTTTCTTGTGTGGCCTCTTTCCCTACCTTATTTCCTATAATTTTCCTCTTCTTGAGAAGTAGCAGGCTCCTCAAAGTGGACTTTCTTCTCAGTATCTCTTTCCTATTCCTCAACATCTTTACTTTGCCTCATGGCCACTCTTCTATGTGGCTCTACCTCATCCTACATTTCATCTCTTCTCCTCTTATCCTCAACATTATCAATATGTGAGTAGACAAAAAATTGATTCACAGGAGACTTCCAAGCATTCTTTTGCATGATCATGCCTTTGGCTCTCAATAGAGCTTCAATTGAGTAGTTCTTTTGTGGTTGTGGCCTCATCTCTTCCTCATTTCTTGTCTCCAGTGGCTGTAATTGTGTTGTATAATGTAATAGAATTCGTGTTTGATAATTTTTCATAAAGTTTCTTCATTCCACCCTTCCCCTAGTTTATAGGTAGAGGAAGACAAGTCTTGAAGTCACAAAGTTTCTTGTCTATATTTGTTACTAACTAATGCTCTTTTTCCTACTTCAGCTCCTCATATGCATAAGAATAAGGTTCCTGGGCATCTCACCATACAAAGATTCTTCCTCGGGTCCCTTGAAATCCTCCAAATCCTCGTCTATCATATGGCCCAATATTTGTTTAATACATGGGCTGAGCTGGTGGTATAGGGTTCTGCTGAGTAATGGGTTGTACCAGAGGTGTTGTGTGAGGCATCATGTATCCTTGATGTATATTAGGCATCTACATTGTATTTCTTTGCAATAGATCTACATAACTAGGTCAGGTTGACTAGGAATAGGGTCTTGATAACCCATAGAGTACATCTTATTATGTAAACTAGCCATCTCTTTGGATAGAGAGGCTTGCATTGTCATAACATTCTCCATTTTTTTGCTAATTATCTCTAACTATGATTCCAGTGGTTTGTGAGATGTGCATGCAACATTATCCATAACTAATGTTGCAAACACATTCTCACCCATTGGAATAGGTTTCTCCCTTGGCTATAACAGATCAGTCTATATTGACCTATCATAAAGCATGGCCTATCATTGCTTCATCTAGGCAACTTCCTCTACTTCTCTTCTAACTATTGCCCAATCTTCAGTTAGTCTAAATCGCTTCCTAGCCTCCTCAATCCTTCTTTCAACTTTATTACTATCTTCAAGACTTAAAATCTTGAGAAATAAGTTTTTTAGGTCAGGCTTTAAAGAGTCTAGGTTAGCTTGTGGAAGCTGAGCAAACTTTCTTAAGAACTCATTTAGTAGATGCATCAAAGATGTTGTGGGTTTTGGAGAATGAACCCATCACAAAAACCCCTCTCTATTGTGCTAACAAAAGTCTTATATGTAGAAGAGTTTATGTAACTCCTTTCTAAAACATGCCCAACTCTTCTCTATATGTACTAAGATGGATGTCAAAATCAATACTGAAATTACTCGTGTGAAGAAATGTGTCAACATCTCTTCATGTAGTCCTTGGACTTGAGCTTGGTCTTCAAAGTTATCCAACATTTTTTGTCTCTTTCTCTCTCTCTCTCTCTCCAATTTGATAAGTAGGAATGACGAACAAGAAAAATTGAAATGCTCAGAGTGCCATCGGTACTTCTCTATTATTGATCCGAACTATAATGAATTCCTCTCTCTCTCTCTCTATGAGAGGTCGCAACACCATCCCAAGTTCCATCTATCTTTCTCTATCTCTATCTCTCTCTCTCTCTCTATGAAGGAGGCACATATTTTTAACCAACTACGAGAAGCACATAAAATATTTTAGGTTTAACAATCTCCATGTAAAAGTGAGTGAAGAACTCTAAGAGGATCAATAAATATGAATAGAAAATTTTTGTTCTTCAAGGAGTATTGGAAAATTTAGGATCGGGTCTAATCCAAAAACACAAGCTAACTCTCTCTCTCTCTCTATCTATCTATCTATCTATCTATCTATCTATCTATCTATCTATCTATCTATCTATCTATCTATCTATCTATCTATCTATCTATCTCCCTCATTTCTTTGTGTGTGCATCACTCCGATGCCTTTCTTTCTCTATCATAATCGGACCTGAAAAAAACATCTTTATGGCTCTCACTCTGTGTTGTCAGAGTAGAAAGGTCTAAATTCAATTGGAGCAAGAGAAAGAAGGGAAGAGATATCGTGTGCTCTCTTCCTCACTCTCTCTATTTGCTCCTGATGAATTCATGGAGTGGAAGGAAGAGGGTAGAGAGATAGGGGACTCTCTCTCTCTCCCCCTTACTTAGAGAAAAGCATGTAGGCCCAAAACCTAATGAAGGTCAATACGTTATTTATGGGATTCCCCAAAGTTTCATTTCTAGAAAATTTAGATTCTTCTTTTCTTTCCATATAAATTTAGGGCTTCTTTTTCTTCTTTTCTAGACCTTATGAAAGTTCCATTCTTCAATTATAGTTATGATTTTCTTATTTTTATTTTTTATTTTCATTTTTATTTTTTATTTTTATATTTTCACATCTTTCTCTTTTATTTTTATGTTTTGAGATTAACGTTTCATTTTATCTCACATATATACAAAGGATTTAAATTAAATCAAGGGCTAAGCTTGAGAAAAAAGGGTTCCTAAAGTTCCTAACTAGAGCTTTTTATTATAACAATTAGGATTTCTTATGGAAAAGTTTGGCAATACATAATTATTGGTCAAGTATATACACTAAGGTTTAAAAAACATGGGTTTCTAAGGGATTAAAGTTAGAATTTCACAAGTTGAAAGTTAGTTTTCAAGGGTTTTTAAGCTAGGGTTTCTAGGATTAGGAACTAGATTTGAAGGGTTAACTCTAATATTTTTGATGCGTTAAGGCTACCAATTATTCAAGTTCTAAAGGGTTAAGGTTAGGGTTTCTTGCTTAATTAGAGTTACATGTACATGTTTTTTAGGGCTTCCTTTGAACATACATATGGTGATTTTGATGGGTTTTGGTTAAAAATAAAACTAGGGTTTGAAGGGTTAAAGAGTTAATGCTATTTATACAAGTAGTAGTACATGTTTCTTTAGTTTTCCCAGGTCAAAAATCACTTCAAAAGTATGTTTGAAATATTCTTCTTCACAAAATCAGTCAAGTCCTTGAAAAAATGCACAATTCATTATCTTTCTATTGCAAAAAAGATAATCAAATCATAGTCAGTAAGGAGTAAAGAAATAAATTTTGAAAAGCTCGATAGGGTAGTTCTATTCCACTTTTTGAGATACAATCATTTTTTTGCATGAGGGTATTTGTTGGCTGTCGAGGACAAGTTGGATGGCACTAACTAACCATTATGGGCATATATGATGCATCATGTATTGGTAGAAAAAGGGTTGTAGAACATTGTGCAAGGTATTCAAAAACACCCTACCACTCTTGCAAATACAGTTATTGAAGGTGATGGAGATGGCATTGAAGATTATGATCTTCAGGTTCTTTTCTTGTTTGTGTTGTGGTTCGTATTGCACGTACTGCATAACAACTTTGATGGGATGGCAGAGATGTTGAGGCACATGCATTGATAACTTTGTCAATCAAACATGCGATTATCCCTCACATTCGCTCTTGCAAAACAACAAAGGATGCTTGGGATACACTTACCACTTTATACCAGGAAAGAAATGAGGCTCATGTTGCTTATCTCCAAAAACAGTTGGAGAGTGAGCATATGAATGAAGGAGATTCCATGGCCTTTTTTTGGCAAAGATCAAATATTTGTAGGAGTAGTTGATTTTTACATATGAATTCTTACCATAGAGTTCACTTGTCTGATCGTTCTTAATGGTCTTCCAGATTCATATTAGAGTTTTGCTTCTACTCTTCGTTTGATGATGAAAGGAAATCCAAATGCCTTAAAATTTGAGAAGTTAGTCTCTCTTTGTTGCACGAAGATCAGTCCAGGTAGAACATGCCCATTATGCATGTTGCAAATGAAGCTTTATTAGTTAGTCAGAAGGGAAAAGGTAAATGGAGCTCATCTAGTAAGTAGAAATCTATTATTGTTGCATAGTTGAAGAAGGAAGACAAAGACGAGAAGAAAATAGAAACATAGAAACAATTTCACAAATACAATAAAGGAAACGATCATGTTATTCAGAGTTGTCCAAAATTGACTGCAAAAGAGGCAAAGGAAAAAGAAGCTTGAATGGTTATTGCAAAGGCCTCTACATCTAAAATAGAGTCTGCTTATCTTGTGCAAAATGAAGAATGGGTAATTACTATTGTTTGCAGCTATGACCTATCTTCTCATGAACATTGTATGACTATAGTAGATCCAGATGTTTGGTACGTTGATAGTGGGACAACTAAATATATTACCTTGTAGCACAGTTTCTTCAATTCACTTGAGCTTTCTCCTATAGGGAATACTCTCGCATGCGCCATCAACTCCATTTACCCTATCATGGGAGTTGATAAGATCATTATTAGTACTCCTAATGGTATTTCTTTCACATTTTGAGATGCTTTCTTTGTGCTAGGGATCAAGAAAAACTTGTTTTCAGTTTCAATGTTGCCCAAGATCTGCTTGGAAGTCAAATTTGTTGATGACAGATTTACATTTCATGATATGTCAAATGGCAATGTTATTATTTCTTTTCGCATTTTATGTTCTAGGTTGTATAAGCTCATAGACTATGTAAAATCTTTAAAACAATCAGCATGTGCAATTCAAGATTCTCTGGCTATCTTAGATGCAAAGCTTTTCCATGCATGCTTTGGGCATCTGAATTTTGCTAGTTTGATACACTTGTAGAAATCTGAAATGGTGTCCTATTTGCCCACACTTGAAGCACTTGGTAAACTGGTGTGTGAAACTATATTTTGGGCAAAATGCAACATTCCTCCTTCCCAAAAGATGGTTCAATATGAGCTACTCAAAAGTTGCAGCTTGTTCACAGTGATGTCTATGCTCCGATGTAGACACCTTCTTTTGAGAACTACCTTTCCTTCGTGACTTTTATTGATGATTTTTACAGGCATGCATGGGTGTATCCATTGAAAGCAAATTCCAAAGTCTATATGTGCTTCAAACAGTTTCTAGTTTTAACTCAAAGTCTATCAGCATGTAAAATGGGCACCCTCTATTTTGATCCAAGGGGGAATACATGTCTTCTTATTTTAATGCATTTCTCGCTGAACACCTCAATGTATAATGTTGTATACACCTCAACAAATTGGAGTTGTTGAAAGAAATAACAAGTCTCTCATGGAGATGGCAAGTTTTATGGTCAAAACTCAAGCTTTATCACATAGCTTTTGGCTTGATGTTCTTATGTGTGCAACATATGTACTTAGCAAGTGTCCCACCAAAGCACTGCAGTCCATCACTCCATATATGAGGATTGGAATGATTGCAAGCCATCTATAGCTCATCTATGTGTCTTTGGTTGTCTGGCATATGCATTAGTGTCTGAACGACAACGTCACAAAAAATTGGATGATAAAGTAGTAAAATTTATTTTTTAAGGTACAGTTCTAAAAGAACAGGCTATCATTTGTATCATCCACATACTAAACCCATTTTGGTTAGCCATGATGTTGTTTTTATGGAAGATGCAATTCAACCATTACTTTAATGTACTTAGGAGACATCAATTAGCTTCAAGGATGTGTATGCCATTTTCCTACCTCTTTTTAAAGGCGGAGACTCAAGTGCTAGTCCGAATGAGGCGATTTCTCAACCTTTACGAGTTTCACATGATGATGCAAATCATTCCATTTCTGATGTAGATTTACATGATGCACTTCTTGATGAGAGGGTTGAAATAGAGGAGACAAAAAGTATGCCCAAACGGTTGGTGCAAACTTTGTGAGATAGCAAACTAGATGCACCTCTATCATACCGTACTCATTTAGGCTCTCATAATGCTTCTTTTGCATCAGATTGCTATGCAATGGTTGCCTCTAGTCTTTATGATGAGAATAAGCATGTTTCTTTTGATGAAGCACAAAATTCCAAAAATTGGATGGCTCCTATGCAATCACAATATGATGCTATTATAAAGAATAGTACTTGGTCTTTGAATGATTTGCCTCTTGGCAAAACGGCCATTCGCACTAAATGGATATACAAGCTCACGCATAAGCGTGATGAAATAGTTGACAGCTATGAGGCTAGGCTTGTTGCAAAAGGTTATGCTTAGAAGAGAGGCATTGATTTTGATGAGATCTTTGCACCCATATGTCGAATGACTATAATCCCTAGCATATGTGCACTTGCAACCCATGATGGTTGGAATGTATATTAGTCAGACATTAAAACTACATTTTTGAATTGTGACTTACATGAAGAAGTGTATGTTTTTCAGACCCGTAGTTTTGTGGAGATAGGGCATGAAAACAAAGTGTGCAAGTTAAAAAAGGCATTACATGGTTTGAGGCAAGAATCACATGCTTGGTATGAAAAGATACATGCCTATTTGATTGCACATGGTTTTGGGAACACTCTAACTAAGAGCACCTTATATGTTAAATGTGTAAATGATGCACATCTGCTCATTGTTGTCTATGTTGATGACCTGCTGCTCACTGGTCCTAATGCAAAGAACATTATTAATTTTAAGGCTGATTTGCATGCCTCATTTGAGACATCAGATTTGGGGCATTTGCATCATTATTTGTGCATTTACTTTATGCAAGTTGATGGTGGAATAGCTCTATGTCAAACAAAATATATTGACATATTATTGCAATGTTTTGGCCTTGACGATTGCAAACCTATTGCCATTCCTATGGAAATAGGTTTATGATTGACTCGTCATGATGTTGGGGATGAATTTGATGTTTTTCTCTATCAGCAAGCTTTTGGATGTTGGATTTACTTATGCTTAACTCAGCTTAATATTCATTTTTTCGTCTCATAGATGAGTATATTTATGCATTGACCAGGTGTTAAGCATTGGTAGAGAATTAAGCACATCCTTCGCTACTTCAGTGGTACCTCACTACTTGGATTGTTTTGTCCCAAGGGGGGATCACTATTGCTAGATTTTTCATGCTTTTTATGACTCTGACTAGGCTGGTTGCTATGACACTCATGTTTCCACTAGTGGATTTTTCTTCATGCTTGATAGCTCATGCATATCTTAATTAAGCAAGAGGCAACCTACTATGGAAACTTCTAGTTGTGAGGTTGAGTATAGGGTAGCTTTCACAGCAACTATTGAGTGTGTGTGGCTCAGACTCTTTTTCATTGATTTGGTTTTTGGTCAATCTTCTACACAACCATCTTCACTGATAGTCAGAGCGCATTGGCAATTGTGAGGAACCTTGTGTTCCAAGCTTGAACAAAGCACATTGATGTGCATTATCATTATGTGAGTGAGGGGTTCTCTACTAGAGAGATGAGTTTGGCAAATGTGTCCACACAAGATAACATTGCAGATCTTTTCACAAAGGCTCTACCTTGGGAGAAGTTTCAAGATTTCTTCAAAGATTTGGGCTTACTTCCTTTTGTGGATTGATCTCTTTCCACATAGCTTGGCACTTCCTTATACATGAGTGCCAACTCCTTGTCCATCGCATCTCTCCCAGGGGGATTTATTGATATATTTTGGTAGTGATGTGTGTGAACACACTTAGGACTGCCGGACACTTTTTCCCTTTTAGGAGGTTTTTTTTCCCCCGGCTTGTATAGATGCCTATAACCTTGACAAGTCACTTATCTTTGTACATTCACTTGGTAATACATTCACTAAGCATCTTTTCCTTCTTGCTTGTGTTGTTCGCATGCTTTTGCAGACCTCAAACTCCAACAAACTCTTCCAAAAATTTTGAGATGAATTTTGAACCTCAATCAATGATAATATCATCTAGGAATTCATCTATTCTAAAAAACATGTAAGGAAAAAGCTCCTCCTATGATCGAATCGACCCTAGAAATAAAATATTGCATTTTCATGTATTCGTCTATCAAAAAAAAAAAAGAAAAGTGACATATCTAGCTTATTTAGGTCACTTTTTTATGAAATTCAGGGACAAACATGACCAAGTTCTTGCTAAAATGGATCACAATTTTATAAGAGACTATTAGATATTTGATGGGGTATTGACTTCATTCCATATTTAGAGCAAAAAAAATTATCATGAAATAGTCTCCAAGGTTTTTAAAGATGGAATGGCATGTTTTAAGTTGTTGTGTTAGTGCTGGAGTACTTAGAGTCTATGTTTTTATGGAAGAAGTTATAGTAAATCATTTTGATATAGTACTCAATATTTCCTTGGAGCTCATTGCATTCACGTTATTTTTTATTTTGCATGCGTTTTTGCATGCAAATTCATCTTATGGTAAGCATTCAGATATTGGCTACACTGAGCTATATCTTCTTGATGATTAGCGAACATGGTCACTAGTTAAACATCCTTTGGTTTGAGTAGTATTACTTGTTGATCAATAGAATTTTCTCCTTTATTTGATCCAATTGAAGATCTTCGAGGAAGGACTCAAATCTAGATAAGAAATCATTGCAATGGAATTTTCTTCAATTCAGAATGCAATTGCTCAAAGTATTCTCAATTTCTTTTATTGTTATAAATTACAACTCTATGTGCTACACAATCAAGGTATTGAAACAAATCCTCAAAAGCACCCAAAATACCAGGAAGTTCTTTTTCATAGGTTTCATAGTTTAAATCTAGATGGAAGAATTTCCTCAAATGAAAATTGATTGGATGAATGTGCCCATTACCTCTAAGTTGAGCTATAATGTCCCCAAAGCAAAGTACAAGACATTAGTTTCCAAGAAAAAGGTCTTGGAAGGACGAGATTCAAGGTAGTGGTAATTCCTTAGTTATTTTATAATTTTATATGAGCTTCTATGATCCATGAACTTTGAGTTTCCCATGAGTTTGGTGAGTGGTGTGATTATACTTTTACAATCCTTGATAAAAATTACGCAGAAATCAAAAGAGATTGGGAATATTTGACATTAAAAAAGCATTTAAGGTATTTATAGATCTAGCATAATCTTGATCTTCTTGGGATCCATAAAGATTTCTATTTTTGGGATAGTACATCCTAAGAAATCCACTTTCATTTGATTGGAAATAAGTAAACACACACACACATGTAAATAATATAGTGAATAATCTTTATTTTCTCAAAATATAACACTCATCATTTAATGTTAAACATTCAAGGAGCATTGTTGCGAGCGAATGGCATGACAACATACTCAAAATACCATTCGTTTATCTCCTTCTTAGATCTTTAAAAGATTGTAAGCGGCTGAAAGGTCAATCTTTATGAAAATCTTTATCTTTCAAATTCATTACAAGAGCTCTAATATCGATCGCAAGAAGCTCTATTTTTCACAATATTTTGTTGATTCCTCGACAATCTTCTCTTTCTTCTTTTTCACACCTCCCTTCCCTTCAAGCTACAACACTTCTTTTTCACACCTCTCTTCCCTTCAAGCTACAACATTTTAACCCCAGTGCATCTCCTATGCTTCCTGAAGAAGACCACCCAACACTCCGCTAGATACTTTTAGTGCATGTATCTTGCTGATGTATTCTCTGACCTGTTATAACACAGGTTCTGCATGCCTTCTGATGACAAGTTTCCTGCTGATGTATCCTCGAACCTATTATATCACGGCTCCTGTAAATATAAGATGAGTGACTTCCCAACTTCAGGAAGTTGGTATAACATGTATGCCATTTAATATACCATCCTTCTGTGTGTGTGTATGTGCGCGCGCGCGTGAGAGAGAGAGAGAGAGAGAGAGAGAGAGAGAGAGAGAGCGCTTCATTTTTGGCAATACCAATGCACATTGATTGTCGTTCTAAAAAGAAAACGGTTCATTTCTTGAAAAAAATTGTTCTCATGTTTTTTATCTGGAACAAATACTAAGCTGACACTCAAAGAGGACATCTGCACACCCAATTCCTTGATTCAGAATCAAGCTTGAGTCGGTGCGCTCTGAAGAATGAAAAGCCATTCTTGAATTAGGCCAAGTGTGATCCAGCTTTCAGTGCCAAAATCTTAGACTCTGGTTTAAGTAACTCCAGTACACATTCGACCAGGAATGCTCTAAAAACGGTTTGAGAAATAGGAGGCTTGCTATCATGATGCCTGCCAGAACATTTCTTAGGTAGCAAAATGATAGATACATCTTTACTGCCTAGCATGAGCGTTGTGTGTGTGTGTGTGCTGCGTGCGTGCGAATGAGAGAGAGAGAGAGAGAGAGAGAGAGAGAGAGAGAGAGAGAGAGAGGGGTTTCATGCCAGTGTGATGTCAATATCGTTCCCTCAATCACATATCGGGCAGAACAGAAACAATAGTTCCTGTACTGCCATTCACCTGTTAACATAGAGAGAAATCCCCTTCTGCCATCATCCTCTGTGAATGTAAATTAAAGGGTGGAGAAGTTATGAAATTTAGAGATAACCATTGGTTATGATGCGTCAAGGACACCACAGTTTTGGGGCGAGTAAGAGATGTAAGACAAAAAACTCTGCACATGTACTGTGCACTAGCAATAGCAAAGTGGTCACGCCACCACCATATGTTAACATGCAAAGCCACATAATAATAAGGATGAAGCAGCTCTGCCTCCACGCTGTGTGAACCCTGCCTCCTTCAGGTATACTCTGCCTAGAAGTTTTCTGGGGTGTAGTATGCTGACAGAGATAATTTCTGGAGGTAGGTATACTTTTCCTAAAGCTTTTTTAGGGTGTACTATGCCCACCCGAGATATTTTGTAGAGCTATGAGGGATTACCTCTTAATTAAGGAGGGCGATGAGAACCAATCGATGATTGATTGCAAACACTTTTTTAAGGATGCATTAAGCCTACTAGAGATAATCTGTAGAGGTCTAAGAGTTCACCTCTTGCTTCAGGATGGAAATGGGAGTGATGAGATAGGGTTGGTGTAGCTCAAGTGTAAGCACCACCTCCTTTACTTGTCAATCCGCGGAGATGTGAGGACTGGTATGAAGACCATGAGTGAGTGAAGACATAAGTGTGTGAGTGAAAGCACACAAGCATGCACACACATACACACACGCACACGGTAAGAGCAAAGAGAGGAACAATAGAAAGCTTTCTATTGCCAAGCAACAATCTCTAAAAGACAAACTCCAAAAATGAGCTCTCTATCTCTTTTTATAGTTTTTTGACTAGTTTTGGCCCTGTTCAGACTTAGTGTCTGACCTAGTTAAAAATTAGGTTCCAGGGTTTATTTGGGGGTCCAAACGAAGTCTAAAAATTATGAAAATTGATAGGATGATACTTTTAATACTCCTCAAGCTCAAGGACTCCTCGGCTTGAACAAAATGGAGTTACAAAAATGGAAAATTGTATTTACAATGGCTTTTAGTGATGAAAATCACTATTTATATAGGGATTCCTTCTGAAAATTTGGCATGTACTTCTTGCAGCTCTCTACTTGCTCCTTCTTGTGTGTCCACCTTTCTGATGTGCTTCTATGCTTGTGCTTGACCTTGAGTTCTAATAGGCATAAAAAACCAATCCATGGCTTGATTGCAAGGTGATGCACCATTCTAAAACTAGTCAAGGCTGAATTTTGAAATGAACAAGAACGATCATAAACCCTTTTATTGCTGGAGACCTAGAAAACACCTGCCGTTGAGGAAGCTGACACTCCTATGAATCACGCCATACATTCGCCACTCGTTGATATTTCAAGAGTTGAGACTAAGAAAATTCGTACCCTAAGTAGATTCGTGATACAAAGAGAACCATTAGAAGCTGTCCTAAAGTATTCTGGAGGACTCGTTCATGCTTTATAACATTTGCCTTGTACTATTGAGTTATACTTCATCCCTCGTCATGCAATGGAGAGAGAGAAAAAGAGAGAGAGAGAGAGAGAGAGAGAGAGAGAGAGAGATGATCTAACCGTGCATGATGAGGGTTGAAACCCTTGTGTGACTGTGGATCTGAACAGTAAACAAATTTGCTTGTAAATCAGCACAGAACAGCAACCTGCCAACCATAATACCCATCACTTGTATAAAACAAAGAAAAACTCTGAAGTGTTGGATCATTTTGCATGTGAACAGCCGACTATAAATCTCTTCAAACTCTTAAACTTTCTTCAGGTTGGAGACTACAATTTGTCACACCTTAGGCTTAAATCTACATTACTATCTCTGTCAACCTTTTCAGTCACCATCTAGCCCTGTCCTCCTCTTTGTATTCCAAATATCAGTCACAAAAGGAGGAAAGATGAGCCTAAAATGATACCATTCATTCTCTCCTTTTAGAAACTCACAGAAACAAGAGCTTCATGAGCATATAAAAACAAGTGAGGTCATGATTTTAAGTGTCAGCTGTTTTATCAGTGAAAAAATTTTTCTTCAAAACTTCATAGAATTTTATGCTAAAGTTGTGAGGCAACCGATTATCCACTCGCTCTGAAGGGCTTAATTTCCAATAGGAGACATTCTTTGCAAGGGCATTGCTCTCATAAGCATGGATTATCTTAAAAGGCTTCCACAATCTATTCCATCTGTTAGCACATTGTTGCCATGTTTTGTGAACTTTCAGATTTCCTAGGAATCTGGCAACGAACTCCCACCGTTGTTGCTTGGACGTGAAGAAAGCAGCTGAGCAACTTAATCGCATCTCTTCAGCCAGCTTCCAGTTCCCATATATCAACAAAAATGTTTCATCTTCTGACCAGTGGCACACCCTTGCACTTAAACCAAGATCACAAAAAAAGGCTGTAAGCATCACCGAATTGTGTCCTAATAAGAAACATGAATACCTCTACTGCATGCACAACACATATGAAGAGGTCAAATCATGTTACTATACAGAAAATTAAAAAAAATAATAAACTGTATTAAATGATATGCAATTCACCACTCTACAAAATCAGAAGTCAATGCTTTCAGAAACGGCAACTTTGGATGTATCTATTTATCAATGAAGCTGCCTGGGATGCATTCGCGTGTAACAGCACATAATTATATGCCGACTTCCATACTGTGAAAATCTAATAAAAGGTCGCTAAGCTGCATCTACAACTGATGTTCTTAGGCATGTATGAAGTCAGACGGTCATTTGCAAAAAAAGTTCAAATGCTACTCAATTCTGCTTCCTTTGCGTTCATATAAACTTGTTGAGGAATTTGAAGGGAAACGTTAAAGTTGAATGGATATCATGATAATCTACAGGTAGGCGATACAGGAAACCACCCTAAATGGTAGGCATGCTGCGTCACTTGCATGAGATGCGCTTTTATTGATTGTAAAGACAACTTGAGACCTCATTTGTTAAAGACCCCTCGCAGTAACATTTTTGACATGTTAGTTATTATTACTACTCAGATAGAAGGGACAGATTCCATTTGCATCAAATTGTCATAACTTGCATAGCATATTCTAGGATTTTAAATTAATATAGTAAAAATCCCTCCTTTTTCTATCCATGAAGGATATGGATGGTCGGTTTTTGTGTCAGAAGTTGTGTTGAGCACAAGTTGGGTTATAAGAAAATTTGTGCACAGGCAAAAAAGAGTATTTGTGATTAACCTGAACGAGTTAAGTTGAAATATTCACCTTCGTTCTGATGAAGGACGCTTTGATTCTCGTATTCCGGAAGGTCTGCGTTGCAACTTGGTAACATCATCAGCAGGGTTAATACACCCTGATACGAGATCGTTAGCTTGTTCATCGTCTACGGCTATTGGGAGCACAAGCGGGGGCGCTGAGGACAGATGCGTGGCGGATGTTCTGGAGCACTCTGAGGGACGAGCATGCCTCTTTCCCTTGAGTGTAGACTTTTTACCTGCTGGTGCCGCTGATTCAAGGGCCACTTCCACTGCAGGATGTGAGCAAGAAACCATTAACAGGGAAAGTGACGGAACAAGCGAGTCGCACGCTTCCTGAATCCACGCATCATAAAGGCGATGCCGTTGTTCAAGGCGGCAAATAGCCTCTGCAGGCTGGCGCTGTTGATATGCTTCATCTTCCAACACCTCCCTCCTCATCTCTTGCAGAGTTTCGAAAGCGCTGACAGGCACACCTTGCGGCCGCTTCTGCCTGTCCAGCTCGTCGCGCTTCACACCTAAGTCTCGATATACCTGCTGGATGGTAGAGAAGGCCCGTTCGAGCTCCGAGAAGCATGGACGAGGAGGAAGCGATTTTTGCAGACGCTGCATTTCCGTGATCTCGGTACTCATAGCAGCCTCTCTATTCTGGCCTCAGCCCTTATCGACACTTGGAAGCCGGAAAAGCTAGCTGCTGCCATTAGCCGCATACAGGAGTAAGAAGAAAAGTGTTGGCTTGTCCGCATGTCATGAGAGAGAAACGAAAAGGTCGCACTGAGTGAAAGAGGGGAAGGGAAGGATACACAATCAGACACACCAACCCCTAGTGAATCGTGATACTGAACGATCCGAAGAAGAGAACCGTTGCGTCCGGAATCCGATCACCTGTATGATTGAAGCCTGCCAGCCACTTCATGCCTGCCTTTTTTTGGAGTCTGAGAGGCAGTGTTCAAATTTGAAAGTAGTGTTTGGGCATCAAAGGATGCTCACGTTTTAGCCCTTGCATTGGTCCAGATACCTTTATGCAAGATCTGCCACATGAGTACGGACTTTTTGACCTCAATTAGGGGGTGCCAAATAGACATGAATTTTAGCTCCCACCGAAGGTTGGTCCAAGAAAGGCACCATCTCTTGTTAAGGGTGTGGTGAACATCTAAATCCTCTTTGAAGTTGGGGATTCTGGATAGCTTCTTACCATTGCTCCATTTGAGGCCCTCCAAGCAAGGAAGATCCTGACCGTAGAGAAGGCGGGTAGTTGAGCGGTCCCAGGCTAAACACCTGCTTTGAAGAAGAGTCCATTCCTCAAAGGTAACTCTAAGTCTCGGATCCAATTCTTCGAACCTAATCCATTGGCTGGTCTCTTGTTTCCAGAGTTGTTTCCACTGTTTGAACCCCTTGTTCCATAACCGCCTTGCAGTTTGGAGGTTCCAAGACTCCACCCCCCGAATGCCACTGATCGGGAACCAAATAGAGTCATTTTGTCTTATGCCAACCGCCCACTTCCACTCATCACTGATTCTGATAAACTGTTTGGCCTTGTTCCAATTCTTCCATAAGGAACACACGAGGCTAGAGCCTTTAGGGAAGACCGGGTAGGGGGAGAACAAAAGCGTGAGAATCCTTATGTCCTTCCACCCAGGGTGGCCAACTAAGGTAAGGTCTTCCGTGTTCCTGAAGATCAATTTAGCCCAAGAGGACTCCCTATTGCTCCAAGCCTTGATAAGCCACTTTGCCGCCAACTTGTCAGCCAACCCAACAATATCCAAAATTCCCAAGCCCCCTGAGTCTTTAGGGCTAATGCAAGTTTCCCATTTGATTTTGGGAATCCCCCTCCTGTTGGGGTCCCCAGTCCAAAGGAAGTTTCTGCAGATTCTTTCCACTTTGGCCAAGTCTTTCTCCTTAGGTCTCCAACACGAGATAAAGTAAATAATTGTAGACAGCATAAACGTGTTAACAACCATAGCACGCCCTTCCAGGTTGACTTGCATACCTTTCCACTGATTCAGCTTCCTATCCAGCTTGGATAGCACCCAGTTCCAGCGTTGGTCCATTGAGATGTCGAATCCCAGCGGAATGCCAAGGAGACGGAAGACTTGACCGCTAGGGATAACTTGACACCCCTGATCCACCAACAATTGGGGAGTATGTCCGCTGATTGCTCTAAAAGCAGTTTTAGCATGGTTGATTTTTGAGCCTGATGCCACACAAAAGGTGTGGAGGCACCACCAAAACACCTCAATGTTGTTTATATCATTATGCACAAAGGCATTCATGTCATCAGCAAAAAGTCTCACAATCATTTGGCCGTGATTAAGAGGTAAGGAAAGACCCTTGAGATTGCCAGCGTCCATGTGATGCTTTAATAGGCAGCTGAGTCCATTCGAGGCGATAGCGAATAGTAATGGAGCCAGAGGGCAGCCTTGCCTAATTGATCTTTTTAAACGAATGGGCTCAGAGAGCTTACCGTTGATGTTTATTCTAGTTGAAGCATTTCCAAGAAGAGTGGAAACCATCTTCGTGAACTTTTGGCTGCATCTAAGGTCTTTCAATGATTGAAGAATAAAGTCCCATTCCAATCTGTCATACGCTTTGTCGAAGTCGATCTTAATGAATAGCAGATCTTGAGCAGACTCCTCAGCAAAAGCAAGGCCTTCCCAAATATCGATAATTGCTTCAAGTATAGATCTACCTTTGATAAACCTTTCTGGTCCTCGCACAGCCATGACTTTAAATGACAAGAGATTCTGTTGCGATAACTTTTGCAATTATCTTGTATCCTGTTTGGAGCATGGTAATCAGACGCCAGTTTTCAATTTTGTTCTTATCTCCCCGTTTGTGGATTAACTTGATGACGCCATTATTCAGGCACTCAGGGAGGGCACCAAAAGAGAGAGCCTCTTGCCACACGAGGCGCAGTGGGGTGGCCACCTGATGTCTGAAGGACTTGAAAAACTCATTGGTAAGGCCATCCGGACCCGGACTTTTCCCATTGGGAAGGGCATCAATAACCTCGATAATTTCATTCTCGGAGATGTTAGCATCCAGTAGAGCAATCAAGTTCTGTGGGATTCTGGTTTGAGCAACCCTTGAGATGGTTGCCATGGAGTCGCGCCTGTGGGGGGAAAGAGGAGTCGAGACCCCGAGAAGATTGGTAAAGTGTTCGACGATGATAGATCTATTCTCCACTTCCGTGCAACATTCAGTTCCATTGTTATCGACCATTAGGGGGATGGATTCCCTAGCTTGTTTCCTTTTGAAGATGTTACACATCTCTTTTGTTGGTTTGTCGGCCTTCCCTGCCCACCAATCTTTGAAGAAAATTTAAAGATTTTTCCTTTGAACCTCCTCCTCTAATCTTAGTCTTCCCCTGATTTTCAAAAGACCTTGTTGGCAATGTAGCTTACCTTTGTTCACCTCTTCTTCAAGCCGTGAGAGCCTCCGGTACACCGTTTCTCTTCTTTTTTTTCGGATTTCTCTTATAGCCTTTTGAGTCCTGATTAGAATTTTTCGAGTCCTTTCTACTGCACTTCTCCAACACTTAGCCGGTTCATTACAGTAAGCAAAGGCTTCCGTCCACACCTCAAATTTCTTGGTGGACAGAGGGGAGGGAAAACGATGTCTGACAAGCATGAAACCAAGGAGCTTTCTGGAGCGTGGGAATCGGTTTGAAAGACAGAGTAATCGGATAGTGGTCTGAGATAGTCAGGTCCATGTGTTGGGAAATCGAAGGAATACCCCATTGAAGGATGGTGTTCTGATCGATGTAGCATCTATCAAGTCTTGCTTTCCTCAAAGAGTCCCCCGATTGGAGATTTGACCAGGAGAACCCCTTCATGTCTTTCACCTCGACCAGGTCGAGATGGAGCTTGATTTTATCCCATATCTCTTTCTCCTGACCGTCAATAATTTTTCCTTTGTTATTCCATCGGTCCTCAGGAAACTCAACCATGTTGAAGTCCCCACAAATCAGAACATTGTGTGAAAGGGAGTCGAGGGAAGCCCAAGTATCCATTCTATCTGCTTCACCATTAGGGGCATAAATTGAGACCACAGTGAACTGGAAAGGGAACCCGAAAGTGGCAGCAATCCAACGATGATTCCGATCTTCAAAAGTCGAGGTCACATTGCCAGACAAGGAGTGACTAATGCCGATAGAAGCACCCCTCGTCCCTCTAGGGTGAGAAGTGGAGAACCAAAGGTGGTTCGGAGAAATGCATTTAAGCCGTTTCTGTAGATCCTCTCCGTCGATTTTAATCTCTTGTAAGCAAATAAAGTCAGGGGCGAAGCACTTGTCTTTGAACCACTGGCCAAGAATCGAAGCTCTTGACGGGTCAGACAGACCCCTGACGTTTAGAGATGTGAATTTCATTAATGATGGTTGCCCTCTTTGAGGGGAGGGACCCGATCTTTTTTCTTCTTGTGGTCTTCTTTTTTCCTCCCTACTTCTTGACTTAGGATCCTACTCTTGAGGGGGCTCTTCCAAGGCATGCCGAAGGGTTTTTCTCCTTTAAGCTTTGACTTTTGTTGCAATAATATTGGAAAGCGTACCAGGAGGGTAGGACCAAGAGAGGAGCTTTTGCTGTCTGGGTTGTCTTCATTGCTGGTAGTGAAGCCTTCCTCTTACTCGTGGTATAACCTTCTTGGTTGTCTTCTTTGCTGGTAGAGCACCCAAGGGTATTATCAGTAAGGTCTTCTTCAAAGTGGTTGTCCCCTCGGAAGTTGACCTCATTAATCTCTTTTTCTAGGTTACAGTATATGTTATTCGAGGGGGCAACTGTCGTAGTATTCCTTGTTGTTGATCTTCGAGGGCTAACTTTCTTCCTGTGTCTCACTTCAGTGAATCCTTCTGAATCCGTCTCAGCAACGCGAGTTCCCTCTTCTTCCTCCATTGGAGGGGGATGAGCTCGAGTGTCATCTAGGGGGAGAGGGTCTAGGGTCCCATCTGGTTTAAGCTTGTTTTTATTGGTACTTTTCTTCAGGGGGCAGTCTTTGATCCTATGACCTTGATGCCCGCACCGAAAGCACGCGTTTGGCAAATTCTTGTAAGTAACCTCTTGTGTCCAGGTCTTACCATCTCCACAGTTTATGGAGATCTTCGAGGGAAGGACCTGGTTCAGGTCTGTTTCAACGCAGATCTGTGGATGCCATCTTGCATTGAAAGAATGTTGAGCACCATCGTAGATTAACCCCCCAACATCCTGTCTTGCGGCCATCGGGCGACCGATCGGTGAGACGATTTCACGAAGAAATCCATACATGAAGAAAGGCAGATTGGGAAGCTCCACCCAAAGCGGGTAACGAAGAGGCTTTGATCTGTTCGGGACAAAGTCTGGGGTCCACTTAAAAAGGCAAAGGGTGGACCGGCCCACTTGCCAGGAGCCGGCTTGCAGGGCTTGGAAAGCCATCTCTTCGTTCTCAAATACTAGAAGCAGGTGATTCGCCAGCAAGAATTGACATTTGGACACAATTAGGCCACGCGGGAACCACTCCTTACGAAGCCAAGTTCTCACACTTTCAAGAGGGGGCCTGGGGCCAAACATTTGACCGATCAGGCAAGTTTTCTTCAGTTCTTCTTGCTTTGCCGCCACAGACTCCTTGCATAAAGAGACCTCTGGGGGCGCGACGTCCACTGGGACGGACTCCATCTCAAGAGGGGACACGGACTGAGGGGGAGCCACATTGTTCATGACAAATTGTTAATTGAACCCCGCAACTAAATGATAATTGAACCCCGCTTTGCTAGATCTTTAGCTTTAAGCCTTTAACTTTAAGCCTTTAACTTTCTATTAAGCCTTTAACTTTGAACAAGGCCTCATTTTGAAGAACCCACGGTCATCCCGCCTTAAAGGGCTCTCTTTTTTTTCTCTATTTTCTTCGAACCTTTTGTCTATTTTCTTTTTTTCCTACCTCTTTTTTTTCTTTTACCTTTTTTTTTTCTCTTTTCTTCGAAAAATGCCAGGCACTCACGCCGCCACTTTTAGCGTGCTAAAAAAAAACTTATCAAATACCTCTTAAATCAAGCCAGCCAGGCGCGCAGACTACGGAGACCTCTTGTAGACAGAGCAGTTTAAATCCATTTAATAATATGTCATAATGTCGAGAAGAACAAAAAAGGGAAGTAACGCCGTCGACAGATACGCTGCAGCCGGAAAGACGGTCTGGCCTCCCCATGAGACACCGCTCCCGGACTTCCCGGTGACACACGAACTCGGGTCCGGACCTCCCTGTGACACACTGCTCCCGGTTTTGCTGGCGACAAACCGGCTCCGCGATACCCGGTCTTTCCGGCGACACACCAACTCCCGCGACACAGGGTCTTCCCCGCGACACAAGGGCACCCGCGACACATGGTCTTTCCAGCGACACACCAGCTCCCGCGACACACGGTCTTCCCCGCGACACACAGACTTCCCCGCGATACCCGGTCTTTCCGGTGACACACCATCTTCTGCGATACAGGGTCTTCCCCGCGACACAAGGGCACCTGCGACACACGGTCTTTCCAGCGACACACCAGCTCCCGCGACACACGGTCTTCCCCGCGACACACCGCGCAGAAGCAGAGCGGTGTCGGAGCTGAGGAGATCACAGCAAGGAGATGCTGAGGAGCGAAGGAGGTCGATGCGGCGCTGCTACAGGAGCTGAGAGTCGTCCCTTTCGACGCCATCCACTCGCTATCACGATAGACCAATTTCCGCGATAGACGGTGGCCGCGATAGATGGACTGCTGATTCCACGATAGAGTTCATGTATCTATCGCGAGCACTTCTTCAAGCTTCGGCTTACACTCGATACCTTCATCCGCCATCGCCCACTTCTAGCAAGGAACCATTCGTCAAGTTACAACTTACTACACTGGATGATGTTATTTCGGACTACTGCTTACGATGAAGCCTCGTAATTGCTACATTTAGACTTTGAACTCTACGAGGTCGATACATTCACCATAGCTGCCAAGCTTCTTAACAGATATTATATTTATATATCCTTCGCAGTACTTTCGATTCGCTTAATCTGGTAACGAGTACTGAAGTCTGAGAAACATTCGTCGGAACTTGCCACACACAGTGGAGGAGTACATCCCATCCATCGAGTGGTTGGCATGACCCTATATTGCACAAAAGAGAAATACAAAGTAAGAGTTAGACTGGCTTCACATTGAGGCGGTGGAACAAGTAAGCTTAAGAGTGATGTTTCACATGGAATAAAAAATAAATAAATTGTTCCACCAACCATTGGAGGGTGGAATAGTGGAACTCTTTTCGATCTATTTTAAATAAAAAATTATTTGTACAATAAAAAAAGCTTTCTTTTGTTGAAAGAATCGAAACAAAAGCTTAACAAAAATCCACGTGGGATGGAAGAGGAGCTTTGGGCAGAAGAGGAAGGTAAGAACACTTTCCTCAAATTTGTTCTTCCTAGTCAGCTTGTTTTTCACTTGTTCCACCATGTAGTCTGAATAGCTTGCATTGTACCTTACACACATGGCATATCGCCTTTTGATTGAGCGAGTGGCTAAGTGCTACCATCTCTCTCTCTGAATCAACCGTTAGACTGCCCGAAAGTGACACGTGGAAAGGACTTCCTGGAGGAAACTATTTTAACTAGTTTAAATTTGTCTGGAGATAATACACTGGCCTAGGCCTAGGCCTACTTGTGAGTGCCAGTTTCCACCTCTTTACTTGTCATTCTCACACCATCATTTCCTTGATGCTTCAATTTCACCATCTAATATAACCTTATTATTTATTTACATCAAAAATCAACAGCATAAGATGTCAAGTAATTTGCGATTGTATGGTTCAAACGCAATCACTTGACAAAACTAGAAAAATACAAAGTTTTGATATGAAATTCCACTATAAAATATTTCACAAGAGAGGCTAGAGCCTTGATGCCTATTTCATATTTGTCATTATTCAAACAACTAAATTTCAAGGAGATCCTCTAGAAATTTTAAAAACGGTGATGCCATTCTCTTTTTCTAACGAGTACAACAAAATATTCCAACGTTTATTTTGGAAGCCTTCACATCCATCTAGATTCCATGGTGTAATATCTTGCACATCAACATCATCTTTCTTCTTTTTTACAAAAAAACATCAGAACCATCAAAGGTTTTGGCTCATTTTTTTTATTGCACTTCTTATTATATAGATGTTGTGTGGATATCATCCCGTACAAGTTTTGAAAACACAACCCATCGACAACAATTCAACTAGGATAACCATGATTCCCATATAAACTAATTGTGATGGTTCATGACTCAACAAATATGATGACTACCCCTTGTGCCTTGTGTACTTAATATTCTCCTTGGAAGCTTAGAGCAACATTCAGTGCCCACTGAATTGTTACCTAGTCATCTATTTATGTTTTTTTTTCTATATCGTTCCCCTTAAGAAAACTATGGAAAATATAAAACAAAAATGGAAAAATATTTTTACGTGTATACTATCTCATTTATTTCTGCCATAAAATCAACATCATCTAAATGACACAAGTCCATATATAATGCTTCCTCTATGGAGTAATAACATGAAAGACAAGTGTAGAGTGCCAATATATATATATATATATATATATATATATATATATATATATATATATATATATATATATATATATATATATATATATATATATATATATATATATATATATATATATATTCGACCATACATAATGGAGATAATAAACCATATAAATAGAACAAAGCCCCATAATAAAAAGGATTTCAAGCTCTTTTTGAACCCAAATAATAATCCTGCCTTCATATCATTCTAGGTGTTCCTAACCTTGAGGGTGTACTCTCAAGATGCTAGATAATCACTCGAAACTTTTAAGCAATCGACGATGCTTTCTAATGAAACCCATCTTATGGGTCCCTAATAATTGGTTTCCCAAATGGTTAAGCAATATATGTTTCACCATTTTAGTCGATTGATAACTTTAGACTAAGCTTTACTTGAATCGATGTCCTCAACCTCACATAGTTTTTTGAACCTTGTTCGCAATCTTGGTGTCTTTAACCCTGATCTCAACCTTAGTATCTTGAACCTTGTTCTCACCCATGCTCAGTATCTTGAACCCTAGATCAAGTATCACCCAAGGTGTCAAGGGGCTTCACACTTCCTAGCTATCTCAGGAGATCCGGAAAGTTTGTTATGAGAGCTTTCCAATGGTAGCTTTGCACACCTCAATTCAACCTATAGATTTAGAGATCCACTCAAATCTTTATTGGGTAGAATTCTCAAAGTGCCACCTTCCCCCTTAGTACCCTTTCACATGATAGAGTGTCCAAGTACATTTTCTAGGGACCGTTAGGTACCCATGACATTTGTGGAATCTAATGTCATGTGGAATATATCCACCTTGCCCAAGACTACTTCCTAGACTCTGATACCAATGTTATATCTATAGGAGATTTGAACTCACAACCTTCAAGTTAGGAGTGTGATGGGCTAACCACTTACCCCAAAAGCCATTGTTGAGGATTTCGTCCTAATCCTCCCTCTTAGGGTGTAGTTCAACCATCTCCTATCTTTCAAGAGTGTGGTTCAACCATCTCCTTCCTATCACTTTATTACAGCTCCACTCCTCCGTGTGCATGTGCCTAGGGAAGGAGGGAGATTCCCCTGTATACACTCTCTCACTTTGTAAGCTCTCCATTGAGGCTTACCAATTCCACTATAGGTGTTGTGATGGGCCTCTTCTCCGAGGAAACTATCTTAGGCTCAAATTCATAGGCTTTATAAAATGAAGAAGTTGAAAATACCCATGCGAAATTATTAACAAGGGGAGAGAGAGAGAGAGAAAGAGAGATAGAAAGAGAGAGAGAGAGAGAGAGAAAATGATCAAACACATATAATGACCTGACCTAAGAGTTCTCCACTTAGCCTTGCAACCCTCTATGTACAACTCTCTTCTAGTTGGCGGAACTAGTTTTGTCATCCTTTCATCCCTACCACTCCTACTAAATAAGTGGTGTATGATGTGAAGCTTCCTCACCACAAATACGTGATTTAGGGACCAAGACCTAGATATAACACAAACAAGTTATGGTAAAAAGTTCATTTCCATCATCATCTTCATCTTCAAAATTGGACGCAAATAAGACATCAAAAGAATATACCTACTCAAAAAAATGTTCATATCTCCCTTGTTACCTATCAAAATTGAGTGCATGATGGATCCTTTTAAATCTATTAAGAAGACCTATAAGTTTCATGCGAGAAAAAAAAGCATCTAAAGATCTATAAAGAGCAAAAAATGGTCATAATATGTCAATAGACATGAAATTTAGAACAAAACAATTTATAATCATAAGAAGGATAAAAGACACTTATCCTTATGATAGTAGACGCATATACATATCCAAAATCAAGTAAGAATAAGTCACCAAGAGTCCATGAAAGCATGTGCACGAATTTTGCAAGAAAAAATGCTCTCTTACTCACACTCGCAAAAAACTCTTTAAAAATAAAGACTTTGGTCTTTTTATAGTCCTTTCCTCATAACCACTCCTTTTTTATTTTGAAAATGATATGGAAAAGAAGATACTCAAAATTGCTCTTCTTTTGTGGATTTTTTGACGGAAGAATTCCTTACACTACAAAGTGTACAAAATACAAATGTGAAATTTTATATATATAAAGTTTGTTGAAAATAATTGAAAAACTTAGAAAAAGTTTATGGGGTCTACCACACGCTATAACACTCTCCCCTCCCTCCTAGATCTTGTTTTCCTCATCAATTATAATGCACAGTCTAGGTGGGTGGTTCCAAAAGGTTATATCTTCAAAGCGTGTTGTTCTTTCTCAATGATGTATGGAGCTCACGAGCTATGCGGTGTTTGCTATCAAAATTCATGACATTGTCTTTTCAATATGGACTTTGTTGAGTCTATACATTGCTTCTTGTCTTTGACTTCATCAATATTCACGTGCTCTAAATAGAGTGCAAGCGCATGGGTGAAATAAATTAGGTTCCTTTTGTAGAGCTTTCTAATGTAACCCTACACATGCTTACTTTGGAATTCAAAGTAAAATAATATGGTACAAAGATGGATCTTGAGAAAGAGACTCAAGTGTATGTTGATGAGGAAGCTCCCTATGCTAGGAAACAAGGTGAAAAATGTCATACTTGAAACAGAGTTGATTATTGGTAGTTGTTGTTGTCTCCATGGTTTGATATGGTTCTGCTCTTGAGTCTTCATTCGTATTTTGCTACTAAGATGGTACCAAGAGGAAGAATATAGTACGACCTATTGATGCAAAATGGAAACTATTTTTATTCATATTTTTCATTCTTTCATTCTCTCTTTTCAAACTTTTTAATGAAATTTTTTCTTCTTTTATTTTCATTGAATGTGAGATCTTTATAAGCTAGTAATAAGGATGAATGATAGTGATAATGAAATGCAAAGACAACCTACTTAATGAGATTATAAATTGTGGAGGTGAGAAAACCACTTGTGTCAATTGGTACATCAATTGTGCTTCTGGCTGCTTTTGTTCTTCATCATCACATCAAATAGGGTTTCTCCACTATCTACGCTAATTGGTCTTGCAATTTGGTTAGGACCTAGAGGTTTTGTTGATTATCCCTTATGCAGAGGCCTTCTATTGCTTTTCTTATCACATTCTCCTGGGCATTTGTTAGTTGATATAGACTTAAGTACCTATTCTATAGTACTTGATTTTGCTCCACCTATGAGTTGAGTGCATAGGTAGACGTAATGCATGTGATGGGCATCTTAAATGTTGTAGCGAAAATGGTGGATCCCTTCTCAAAAAATCCTATTACAAAGGTTTGTTCAAACATTTTCATGTAATGGGATGGTAGGAACATAATTCTTGAATAGTAGGCATAGAGGCATTGCTCGCTAGGTGCCATAGAAAGATCGAATACGATGCACTCTTACCTTTTGGAATCCAATTAGTGGGGAAAACTTAGAGCATGTTCAAGATCTTCTTCAACTTCATGATACTAAGATCTGGTAGTACAAGTAGTTGGTCGATATAGTTTATCATACATGACATATATGCATAGGATAATTTGCCTTTTTCTCAAGCTAGGAGTGCATGGTAGTTCAGCCAGATTTTAGTTATCACATTTTCCTTCCCTAAGTGTAGAAACTCCAAGTGATTCCTTCCACTAGGCATAGGGCAAACGGCTAGGTGTTTTTGCAAGGTAGCAAATAGTTTCTCAAATGTCTTTTGGAAGCTTTTCAATTTAATAAGGACAATCTGCTTCCATGGGGCACATATCTATGGTGGAAAATTCTAAATAGAATATATGGGATGATAGATCAAGTCTTTGTTTGTCTCTAACCCCACCATATGTGTTAAGGGAATGCACTCTTGTGCCTTCATGAGAGAACAAGGTGCAAGGAATGGATATAGGAGATGCATTGATGAATTTGGAGTCAGGATTTCAGCCAAATGACTTGTCAATTCATCTCTCTTCAATTCCAAGAAGCTTTTAGACATGTATTTAATGAATCATTTCTTAGTCCAAACTTCCAAAATCTAATATGGTTTTTATTTTGTTCTTTGGCTTTTTGGAATGAGAAATTTTAGGTCTACCTCTGATGGCTCTACATGAGAAGATGAAACTGATATAGGTGAATGAGAAGGTGATTCTCGCATAGGATTTGCATGCTTGAGTTGTGGATCATGTTGCACGGCCTCCTCCTATGCGCTTTGCATTACATCAATTTGATTCCAAAGGTTATGGTTCTCTTTCATGTATGTCTCTATGTTATTGCAAAGCTCAATTATGATGGTCCATAGTTGAGGTATCTTTTAGATACTTCCTATGGTTTCTTTTAATGTTTGAGGATCAATTTGGGCCTTTGCCTCTTCTAGTTTTGTCTTAACTTTATCGCTCTACACTCAAACTCTACCTCTTAGGCATGCAATCCTTTTGCATACTATGACCTTACTCCAAATGTGGCTTCATATCTACCTAGTGTTTGAGAGGCACTTGTGTCCTTGAATTTCATGATATTGCCACTCATCACATCATCTAGTATGTCCTTGGTAGACAAGAATGACTTCTTCCTCTTTGATCCCAATCTTTTCTTGTAAAGTTCTTCTCTATTCATGTAAGAGTCTACAAGATCTACCATGTTTTCTTACTTGGCACACATTTCTTCTAGCTATTTGTTGATTATAGGACTTGATTCAGCTTCTCTATTGAGTTCATCTTTTTGGGTTCTTCAATTACTTTGTCTTTTTTTGCAAGCACTTGGTTCAATTCCTACTTGAAGTCATTATTTCCTTTAGAAATTTGATCATGGTGTGAAAAAACCTCTATTTGATTGCTCATATATGAAGGATAACCTTGTAGAGGTGGTACAATAGGTGCAGTGGATGTATGAGGTGGAGATGATATCTTGAAGGATATTGGTGGTGAATTAAAACTATCATAAATGGGAGGGTGAAAATGGGGTGGTTTTGCGATCAATGGAGTGGTGGCTATAAGCCTCACCACTCAAGGCATAGGTCTGTGGAAGGATTCATGTTCTTGTACATAGCTTGGCCCAGCTTGATCACAAAACCTTGTTTATAAGACACTAGTCAATTGAGGTGAGTCAAATGTAGAGTGTGGAGGAGTATAGATGGTGAATTTGTTTGTGCGTGTAGGGAATGCAATCACACTACTCCTGAGTACTTAGTAAGTATTCTTAGATACTTATATCACCAAATCAAAGACTTAGAGTGGTTCTCAAGAACATAAGAAGACAAGGCAAGTACTTTACACAAGAGAAGATTACAAACATCTTAATCATTCCCAATGGTCCTCCGAGGTACCCTTTGGCTGTTCTTGTCTAGCTTGTCGCCCATAAGCTGACTCATTCCATCTGCATTTGCCATTTCTGTAGCTACTCACAACACTGCAAAACCACTACAAGTAGTACTTCTGCTTGAACTCTATCGCACTATGATGTGAAATTTCGATCTCAAAAAAAGACACTTTTTGTGTATCAATAGGAAATGGAATCACTTGATATTTTGGATCTAGAATACTTGAGTGTTGCCGAAACAACACGCAAGTTAAAGTTTTGCAAACTTGCCTGCTTTTTCTATGGGCCCCACCTTGCGGGATCAAAACAGAGGTCTAAATGATGCCTTCTACCTGCACGCCAATTTTCATAGCAAGGTTGTTTGTGAATTGTGCTTTCTCCATGCCTTCTCACGTACTCTTCATCGTCGACCTCCTCCAAGAGCCTCTACAACCAACCTAGCTCTGAGACCATGTCACGAGAAAGGAGTCACTTTGGTGCCCAAGGATTCCTAAATACTTTTGAATCAGACTCGACAAGACAAAAACCTTAATAGAAATTCACACAGAAGAGAAAATGGGAAGGAATAGTTGATTATATAGAAAATTGTTTTGTTTACAACCCCAAAAGAGATACTAACAATGAGAATTTTCCTCAAGCTGCTGTGGACACCAACCCACAAGCACCAACCCCTTGATGCTTCTATGGATACTCCTTGTGCATGTTCTACAGGTTGACTATTCAATCAGTTCTACGAGAGAAGTATAACGAGACAACAAGCTTTTCAGGGAGAAAGAGCCAGTCAGAGTGTGGCAAGCAAGCGAGCAGAGAGAGAGAGAGAGGGAGAGCGTGAGTGAAATTCAATGAGAGAGCGAGCATGTATGTGCCCACTAAGTTTCTCCTTTTGTCATCTTATATAGGAGAGGGAGAATAGGTTCTTTTGAATGTCTCCATAGCTATTTTTTTAGCATCCCTTATTGTGTCATGATGAGACCTTGGGGAGGAGCCTTCTACTTGATTTTTCTACATGGAAACTGAGGGAAGAGATTTGGGGAACTGATGTTGCACATGAGTGAGATGGAGAGGGGGTGTTATGTGAGGCTTAACATCCACAAAAAATGAACTAATGAGCTTAAGGGGTTGCTCTCAAAAGACTAACCAAACCCACAAGGGTTAAGAGATGTAGATATCCATCCAACCAACTCCACCCATATATATATATATCTCAAGACCAAGGGGGAAATGTGGGGAGATCTTGCCAAGTGTCCCCTCCACATGAATGCTAACCCAAGGCCTTCTAACCTTGGAATTCACATGGTCCTCACATGGTTCTCGCATGGATTCTCAAAGGATTTCTCCCAAGCTTGTACGTATAATCCCAAAGGCTTGAGACTTTAAATTCCATGGTAAAATGTAGGAAAGAAGTGATTCATTCCTTTGGGCAACCAACTATAAAGTGATTTATCCTAGGATACTTCTCTAAAGTCTTGACTTCTCTGGAATCATTAAATTTATAAATCATTCCTAAATCTTTTTTTTTCAAGATTTTAACTCAATTCTTAGACCGTTTCTTCATCCATCAATCTCAAAGCAACTCTCAATGGATGAATGAGTTCTCTTAAACTCAAAAGTCTACTAAAATTCAATGGGTTCTATACAAAACATCCATCTTTGATATTTTATTCAATTACCCATTCAATCCACTTGAACTAGGTCTAGGAATGACTTTGAAGATTCCTTCCCCTTCGAATCCAAGGTATGGAAAAGTGAGAAAGAAGAATTGAAAGTCTGTGTAGACGATTCAACTTCTAAGAAAATAAAATGATCTGATTCAAAACAAATGATACTTAAAACCTTATGGATTTATCTTAGTCAAAGTTTTGAAGCATCATTTCTATCTTTATGAGGTTAAACCTGAATTCTCAAAAAGATTCTTTGGATAAAGTTAAACGATTATTCATCTTGAAAGCTCTAGTAGTATAGAATATTGGTGTCTCTAGCCATCGAGCAAATATTGATGATGTTTAACTTTACTCCAAAACTCCTTTGATTACCAAGTCAATCCTTTTTCAATCTCTTGAGACTCCTTTATGTTAGAATGCCAATCTAGTATATATCTTTAATTTAAGGGATTGTTTTACCTATTTTTACTATCAACAAGGTGCTTTGTACTAACTTAGTCTATCTTCAAATATGTTGATTACTAAGTCAATCACTTCACAATCTCTTGACATCCGTTTGTACTAAAAGGCATAAATTTGAGTTGAGATATTAATCCACTTAGTCATAATGTCAACCAAGTGCTTTATCCTAGATTGACCTTATTGAATTTACCTTGCTTAAAAGGATGTTCCAAGTTCATTCTTCAGATATCCATGCAACATTTCCAATAAAGAACTACAAAATCCTTACTGGGAAAATTGTTGATATATTTAGGTAGTGATGTGTGTGAACACACTAGGACTATCGGACACTTTATGTGTGTGAACATAAAGTGCAATGCTCGTTGCAAAAAACATTGTCGTCAGTTATCATAGAACATCAGAAATTGCTCATATATAGATATAGGCATATCGCGCGTTGACGGCATATCTCAAAGTACAGTTGTTTCAAAAAATTAAGACACTAGTGATTCCAAACTTTACCCGAATCGAGGAAGCAAGTCAGTTGGAGGATTGTTTTCTTCACGGTTGAAATTTTCGTCTGAGATGGTATGTGCATCGATCCCTCCTCACAGAGATTGTCATCTTTGCCCGTCCACAGCAGTTCTACGTTATTTCCAGTAGTGCATATCTCCTTCTGTTATTCGATGGAGTAGAAAAAGCCCATCTCCAGACGGAATTCCCCTCTTCTATCTACTGCCTCTTCACGTTCTCTGTCCTTCTCTCCTCGATATGATCTTCGCCTACTATGATCGACACCTCTTGGGGAAGGCAGAGTCCTATATTTGCTTCCTTATAAATATTAGCGCAAACCTCTGAAGCTTTTGCTCGATATCTTCTTCAACACCACAATCAAGTTCACCCTACAATTAACCTTCTGATTGGTCTTTAGCCCAAGACCCTCCTTATGCCCCTGAAGTACTGAGCATCAGCCCCCCCCCCCCCCCCCCCCCCGTTGTGATCAGCGTACCTCCCAGAGAACTTATTCTGCCCTCCGAGCTCTCCTCTCTTCAGAATCCTCACCAAATTAAGACGTATGAATGGCCTCCTTCTCTTTCACAAAAATTGCTGCCTGAAATAAAACATGAAGTAGCCTGCCAAAAAAACATTCCGGAACCCCCTTTTGATCACAGCACACATACACACACACACACACACACATATATATATACACACACACACACACACACACACATATATATATATATATATATATATATATATATATATATATATATATATATATATATATATATATACACAGAGTTCTTTTTACCACTCTTTTTTTATTTGATTTAAATTCTCAACCTCACTTTTACCCACTTACTTTCACCACACTTTAAATTAGCTTTATTCACACAACACACTTGTTCCATTCTTTTAACCATTTTCATATATATCATTCATTTAAAGTTTCTCTTTAACTTCCTTTAATTGCATCATCTATTCAAACCACTCTTTAAATCACTTTAGTTACACATCTTATATAAACCATCCTTTTATCTAGCCTTCATTCACACCACTAGCTAATTATCCACTTGATTTATTATTTTAATTCAATTACCCTAAATTTCTTAATTAAATAATTCATTTAAATTAAGCTTAGGTTAAGATTTAATTAACTAATACCTTAGTATTTAAATGTACACTGATGATTAAAGTAGTTAAATATATCATAGTTTAATTTTTAATACATAAATGTTCATTTTAAAGTTTAATTGAATTAAATACCTGTTATTTTAACCCTTAAAATTCAATAAAACCCTTGAAAACCTACTTGAAACCCTTTGGAAACCCCTGATAATCCATTAAAATCCTCTCATTAATCTAACCCTACTAGCATACAATCTTTGAACTTATGAAACCCTAGGGTTATATACCCATGTTTCTTGAATGTATGAATATAAAAAACTCATTAAATGTGAAATTAGGGTAAACCCTAATATGAACATATATTCTTCATCATCATTTGTACCTGTAAACACTTTCAAAGTAGTTAATTCCAATCAACACAACTGATCATCAATGATATAAAAGGTTAGAGTTCACCAATAAAGTTGATTTCATTTTCTCTGGTCATCAACTGGAAGATGCAAATCTTCCCGACACAGCATTTCTAAGACCTAAGAAGTCTATCTTCGTGCTGCCTGTGTACTGTGTTTTTTGCGTATTCTGTAGCCTCTGTGCAGAGTTTTGTGTGCGGCCTTTAGGAGGTCGGTTTTCTACTCCGAGCATATCATTCTGGAGCTCTCGAGAAGGAGAGCGCACTGTGGTGCATCACCATCGAAATAGTTCACTGGTATCAGAGCAGTTCGAGGCAAAAGCTTTGTTCCGTTTGTGCGAGCGAAGCGAGCACCCCCCCCCCCCCCCCCAGGCTTTCTCCAAGAGATTAGTACGACCTTTAGAGATTATCAATATGTAAGTAGACAAAAAATTGATTCACAGGAGACTTCCAAGCAATCTTTTGCATGACCATCCCTTTGGATCTCAATAGAGCTTCAATTGAGTAGTTCTTTTGTGATTGTGGCCTCATCTCTTCCTGATTTCTTGTCTCCAGTGGCTGTAATTGTGTTGTATAATGTAATAGAATTCGTGTTTGATAATTTTTCATAAAGTTTCTTCATTCCACCCTTCCCCTAGTTTATAGGTAGACGAAGACGAGTCTTGAAGTCACAAAGTTTTGTGTCTATATTTGTTACTAACTAATGCTCTTTTTCCTACTTCAACTCCTCATATGCATAAGAATAAGGTTCCTGGGCATCTCACCATACAAAGATTCTTCCTCGGGTCCCTCAAAATCCTCCAAATCCTTGTCTATCATTTGGCCCAATATTTCTTTAATACATGGGCTGAGTTGGTGGTATAGGGTTCTACTGAGTAATGGGTTGTACCAGAGGCATTGTGTGAGGCATCATGTACCCTTGATGTATATTAGGCATCTACATTGTATTTCTTTGCAATAGATCTACATAACTAGGTCAGGTTAACTAGGAATAGGGACTTG
Organism: Ceratopteris richardii; assembly: GCA_020310875.1. NCBI lineage: Eukaryota > Viridiplantae > Streptophyta > Polypodiopsida > Polypodiales > Pteridaceae > Ceratopteris > Ceratopteris richardii. The sequence continues at coordinate 182,653,312 of CM035412.1, forward strand.
ATAACCCATAGAGTACATCTTATTATGTAAACTAGCCATCTCTTAGGATAGAGAGGCTTGCATTGTCATAACATTCTTCATTTTTTTGCTAATTATCTCTAACTATGATTCCAGTGGTTTGTGAGATGTGCATGCAACATTATCCATAACTAATGTTGCAAACACATTTTGACCCATTCGAATAGGTGTCTCCCTTGGCTATAACACATCAGTCTATATTGACCTATCATAAAGCATGGCCTATCATTGCTTCATCTAGGCAACTTCCTCTACTTCTCTTCTAACTATTGCCCAATCTTCAGTTAGTCTAAATCTCTTCCTAGCCTCCTCAATCCTTCTTTCAACTTTAGTACTATCTTCAAGACTTAAAATCTTGAGAAATAAGTCTTTTAGGTCAGGCTTTAAAGAGTCTAGGTTAGCTTGTGGAAGCTGAGCAAACCTTCTTAAGAACTCATTTAGTAGATGCACCAAAGATGTTGTGGGTTTTGGAGAATGAACCCATCACAAAAACCCCTCTCTATTGTGCTAACAAAAGTCTTATATGTAGAAGAGTTTATGTAACTCCTTTCTAAAACCTGCCCAACTCTTCTCTATATGTACTAAGATGGATGTCAAAATCAATCCTGAAATTACTCGTGTGAAGAAATGTGTCAACATCTCTTCATGTAGTCCTTGGACTTGAGCTTGGTCTTCAAATTTATACAACATTTTTTGTCTCTCTCTCTCTCTCTCCAATTTGATAAGTAGGAATGACGAACAAGAAAAATTGAAATGCTCAGAGTGCCATCGGTACTTCTCTATTATTGATCCGAACTATAATGAATTCCTCTCTCTCTCTCTCTCTCTATGAGAGGTCGCAACACCATCCCAAGTTCTATCTATCTTTCTCTATCTCTATCTCTCTCTCTCTATGAAGGAGGCACATATTTTTAACCAACTACGAGAAGCACATAAAATAGTTTAGGTTTAACAATCTCCATGTAGAACTGAGTGAAGAACCAAAAACACAAGCTAACTCTCTCTCTCTCTATCTATCTATCTATCTATCTATCTATCTATCTATCTCCCTCATTTCTTTGTGTGTGCATCACTTCGATGCCTTTCTTTCTCTATCATAATCGGACCTGAAACAACTCTGTGTTGTCAGAGTAGAAAGGTATAAATTCAATTGGAGCAAGAGAAAGAAGGGAAGAGATATCGTGTGCCCTCTTCCTCACTCTCTCTATTTGCTCCTGATGAATTCATAAAGTGGAAGGAAGAGGGTAGAGAGATAGGGGACTCTCTCTCTCCCCCTTACTTAGAGAAAATCATGTAGGAAAAACCTAATGAAGGTCAATACGTTATTTATGGGATTCCCCAAAGTTTCATTTCCAAAAAAAATTAGATTCTTCTTTTCTTTCCATATAAATTTAGGGTTTTTTTTCTTCTTTTCTAGACCTTATGAAAGTTCCATTCTTCAATTATAATTATGATTTTCCTTATTTTTATTTTTTATTTTCATTTTTTCATTTTTATTTTTTACTTTTATATTTTCACATCTTTCTATTTTATTTTTATGTTTTGAGATTAAGGTTTCATTTTATTTCACATATATACAAAGGATTTAAATTAAATCAAGGGCTAAGCTTGAGAAAAAATGGGTTCCTAAAGTTCCTAACTAGGGCTTTTTATTATAACAATTAGGATTTCTTATGGAAAAGGTTGGAAATACATAATTATTGCCAAGTATATACACTAAGGTTTAAAAAACATGAGTTTCTAAGGGATTAAAGTTAGAATTTCACAAGTTGAAAGTTAGTTTTCTAGGGTTTTTAAGCTAGGGTTTCAAGGATTAGGAACTAGATTTGAAGGGTTAACTCTAATATTTTTTATGCGTTAAGGCTACCAATTATTCAAGTTCTAAAGGGTAAAGGTTAGGGTTTCTTGCTTAATTAGACTTACATGTACATGTTTTTTAGGGCTTCCTTTGAACATACATATGATGATTTTGATGGGTTTTGGTTAAAAACAAAACTAGGGTTTGAAGGGTTAAAGAGTTAATGGTATTTATACAAGTAGTAGTACATGTTTCTTTAGTTTTCCTGGGTCAAAAATCACTTCAAAAAGTATGTTTGAAACATTCTTCTTCACAAAATCAATTAAATCAATCAAATACTTGAAAAAATGCACAATTCATTATCTTTCTATTGCAAAAAAAATAATCAAATCATAGTCAGTAAGGAGTAAAGAAATAAATTTTGAAAAGCTCGATAGGGTAGTTCTATTCCACTTTTTGAGATACAATCATTTTTCTACATGAGGGTATTTGTTGGCTGTCGAGGACAAGTTGGATGGCACTAACTAACCATTATGGGCATATATGATGCATCATGTATTGGTAGAAAAAGGGTTGTAGAACATTGTGCAAGGTATTCAAAAACACCCTACCACTCTTGCAAATACAGTTATTGAAGGTGATGGAGATGGCATTGAAGATTATGATCTTCAGGTTCTTGTTTGTGTTGTGGTTCGTATTGCACGTACTGCATAGCAACTTTGATGGGATGGCAGAGATGTTGAGGCACATGCATTGATAACTTTGTCGATCAAACATGCCATTATCCCTCACATTCGCTCTTTCAAAACAACAAAGGATGCTTGGGATACACTTACCACTTTATACTAGGAAAGAAATGAGGCTCATGTTGCTTATCTCCATAAACAGTTTCCCAAGATCTACTTGGAAGTCAAATTTTTTGATGACAGATGTACATTTCATGATATGACAAATGGCAATGTTATTATTTCTTTTCGCATTTTATGTTCTGGGTTGTATAAGCTCATAGACTATGTAAAATCTTTAATAATCTCCATGTAAAACTGAGTGAAGAACTCTAAGAGGATCAATAAATATGAATAGAAAATTGTTGTTCTTATGTTCAAAGCATGAGTACTTATGGAATATGCTTGATAGCAGCATCCCTTACTAGTAGAAGGATTTTACATGTAGAAAATGAAAGATTATATATTGATGGAAGACCTTACACACATGGAAATATAGCAGGGTTAATAAATAGTAGTCAAGGGTTACATAATAGTTCAAGGACTAATTGCACATTTGAGGAGCGTGAAAATAGTCATGAATCACCATACATGAGTAGAGATATATCAAGATACATAGTTGTCAATGCTATTACTACATTACATGCTGTTGATGAACTATTAGTGAATTATGGATGGCGTAGACCTCCAAGAGCACCTTTTAGCTAGAGAGAATAAAAATTTTCTATCCATATTTAATAAGTTATATACTTAATTTTATATTTTAAGTTTACTTTTTATTCATTTATGGAATACTAATGAGTTTTATTTATATGTGTAGATTCCAACGTATGATGTTGATGATATTCGTCCACAACATTCACAATTACCAGTAAGACCACGATTATCAGAAGCTTCCATGAGGAGGCTACCCAAAACTAATCATGTGCAATATGCAAAGTTGAAAGATCTATATTCAAAAGACGATAAAGTACAAGATTTGTGTGACAATGATGAAAATGATGGCATGGCAAATCAAAATGATAGTGAGAGCATTGATATTTCTAAAAATGAGAAATATCTTCGAGAGGAATGTCTAAAGCATGTATATGAAGGAAGTCGTTTGACACGACTAAGTGCGAGCTTACTTAATCTCAACCTTCAAAATCGTTTTGGATGGAGTAATGTATCTGTTTCGACACTATTAAGGTATAATTTTCAATTTTCTATCTATTTATATATATATACATTAATATATATATATATATACATAAATATATATATATATATATATATATATATATATATATATATATATATATATATATATATATATATATATATATATATATATATATATATATAAATACATGCAGGTTTTTATTCTTACTTTAGATAAGACAAGAAGAGACTTGAATTGAATGGATACAATTGTTTGGATGGCAGGATACGATTGTTTGGATGGCAAGATACAATTGTTTGTTTTGGAGGATATGAATGATTTGTCGATTCACACGTATGTTCAGTTTGAAAGTGTGAATCGACAAATCATTCAATGAAGGTACATACTTCATGTGTCCAAAACAAACAATCGTATCCTGCCATCCAAAACAATCAAATTTTGTGTAAATATTTTGAAAGATGCATTAATAGTTTTAAAAGATGCACGGACAAAAAGTGTCCATTCAATTCAAGTTCTTGTTCTTACCTTATCTAAAGTAAAAATAAAAACCTACATGTATATATGTATATTTATTTATTTACCTTTTTTAATATATCTTTTTTTGATAAACTTACAGGTTATTATCTGAAAAGTTTTTACCAAGTCAGAATATTCTTCCTACCTCACATGATGAAATGAAGAAGATAATCAACAATCTTGGTATAGATTATCAATGTATACATGCATGTCCTAACGATTGTATTTTATATAGAGGTGAATATGCAGACTCTTTGACATTTCCCAAATGTCAATCTCCTCGATATAAGGGTGAAGAAGGTAAAATCCCAAAAAAGGTATTGAGACATTTTCCATTGGCTCCACAGATTAGACATATGTTTCAAAGCCCCGAATTATCAAAGCTTTTGACTTGGGGACATGATCACAAAAGTACTGATGGAATAATCAGAATTCCTCATGATAGAGTTTCTTTTCAGCATATTGATTCTACATGGCCTGAATTTGCACAAAATCCACAGAATCTAAATTTAGGAGTTGCATTAGATGGGGTTAATCCATTCTCCATGAAATCCAGTAAATGGTTAACATGGCCAGTGGTAGTCATAAACTACAATCTTCTGCCATATCTTAGCATTAAAAAGGAACATTTAATGCTCTCACTTTTAATCCCAGGCAAAAGACAAGTTAAAGATATGAATGTATATCTTGCTCCTCTCATTGACGATCTTCAAGAGTTATGGAGAGGTATTAATGTCATTGATGTATCGAAAAGCATCAATGAAAGACATATTACGGTTCGTGGTATTGTGGCTTGGACTATTCATGATTTTCCTGGATATTGCATTTGTTCAGGTATTGATGTAATTTTTTTATTCAATATGCATGTAAATAAATATGATTTAATCTAATTATATTTTTATCATTTTTCATGATGCAGTAATATCTACTAAGGGTTATAAAGCTTGTCCATATTGTGGTGATTGGTTAAGATCAATCTATAGTAAGAATCTCAACAAAAATATTTATCTTCGACATCGACGATTCTTGGTTGATGATCATCCATTAAGATATAAAAGAGAAGCGATACATTTTAATGGAAAGTTTGAAATAGGCCAGTATCCAAAACCTATGATGCCTATGGATTGGTATAAAAAATGGACAGATGGACCTCTGATAGATCCATAAGCAGAAATCTTCAGTGATGATTCAGATAATGAGTATGTGAACAGAGGTAAAGGAAAATTGGCACTCGCTGAGAACATATCAATATGGTATTCTTTGGAGTATTGGAAAGAGTTAAAAGTATGTCATCTTCTTGATCCTATGCATATATTCAAAAATATTGGTTATTCACTATGGCAGCATCTTCTTGAACTAAAAGATACCACAGCATCAAGGAATGATTTGAAAGATAAAAAATCCAAACCAAAGTTATGGCCAGTTTTTTATAGACATCGATGTTGATATATTTAGGTAGTGATGTGTGTGAACACTCTAGGACCGCCGGGGCACTTTTTTCCCTCTTTAGGAGGTTTTTTTCCCCCGACTTGTATATACGCCTATTGCCCTAATGGACTACTTATCTTTGTACATTCTCTAGTAATACATTCAGTCTTGTGTGTTGTGCTCTAAGCTTCTTCTTCTTCCTTGTGCTGTTTGCGTGCTTCCGCAGACGTCTAACTCCAACAATTGGTATCAGAGCAGGTCGTTGCTTCTTCTAGGGTGCCGTCGACACTCCTCTGTTTGCAGTCTCAGATTCGCACAAAATTTGGTGAGCATACTCAGGGTGTTTCCGAGATCAAAACTGCTTCGCTTTGTGGTGCCGAAATCGCGATCTGAGCTCGTTTCGGCCTCCGAACGCACTATCGCAGTGCTTGTGCAGGCTATTTCGTCCTTTTGTGCCAAAGGTATATACTAGTTTCTGTTCGTCAGTTTAAGCGTCTCGAAGTCTGCTACAGGTCTAGCAGAACTCGTCTGGGCAGTTCTGTTCAACTTTTTGAGATACAGTCAATTTTCTGCATCAAGGTATTTTAGTCACCGGCCATGGCTGAAAGCAGTGATGTATTCCGTATGTTGGCTATTGAGGATAAGTTGGATGGTACCAACTACCCATTATGGGCTTATATGATGCGACATGTACTGGTTGCAAAAGGATTGTGGAACATTGTGCAGGGTGTTGAAAGACGTCCTGTTACACCTGTAACGACAGGTACTGCAAATACAGGTGTTGGAGCTGATGAAGATGGTGTCGAAGATGATATTCCGCAGATTCCTGTTCGTGCTGCTGTTTCTGTTGCACCTACTGCAGAGCAGATTTGTTGGGATGGCAGAGATGCCCAGGCACATGCATTGATAGCTTTGTCTGTCAAACGTGCCATTATTCCTCACATTCGCTCTTGTAGAACAGCAAAGGATGCTTGGGATACACTTACCACTTTGTACCAGGCTAGGAATGAGGCTCGTGTTGCTTACCTCCGAAAACAGTTGGAGAGTGAGCACATGAATGAAGGTGATTCGATGGATAGTTTTCTTACAAAGATCAAAGACCTGAAGGAACAATTGATTTCTGCTGATGAGGTTATACCAGATAGCTCACTTGTGCAGACCGTTCTGAATGGCCTTCCTGATTCATATCAGAGTTTTGCCTCTACTCTTCGATTGATGATGAAGGGCAATCCGAATGCCTTGTCATTTGAGGAATTAGTCTCTGTTCTGTTGCAGGAAGATCAGTCCAGGCAGAACAGGTCCATTATGCGTGTTGCAGATCAAGCTTTCCTGGCTAGTCAGAAGGGCAAAGGAAAATGGAGCTCTTCTACTAGTAAGCAGAAATCTGCAATTGCTGCACAATCGAAGAACCAGGATAAAGATGAGAAGAAATCAGAAAAGCAGAAATTGTTCTGCAAGTACTGTAAAGGAAATGATCATATTATAAAGAACTATCCAAAACTGGCTGCTAAAGAGGCAAAGAAGAAAGAGGCTGGAATGGTTGTTGCAGAGGCCTCTACACCAAAAACAGAGTCTGCAAATCTTGTGCAGGAAGAAGAATGGGCGTTTACTACTGTCTGCAGTTTTGACCCATCTTCTCATGATCAGTGCATGTCTGCAGTAGACTCAGATGTTTGGTACTTTGACAGTGGGGCGACCAAACATATTACCTCGAAGCGCAGTTTCTTCTCTTCACTCGAGCCTGCCCCTACAGGGAATACTGTCACATGCGCCAATAACTCCTCTTATCCTGTTATGGGAGTTGGTAAGATCATTCTGACTACTGCTGATGGTAGTTCTTTCACTTTGTCAGATGCTTTATTTGTGCCAGGGATCAAAAAGAACCTGTTATCAGTTTCTGCATTAGCCAAGATTGGCTTGGTTGTGAAATTCATTGATGACAGGTGTACAGTCCATGATCTCTCAAATGGCGATGTGATTATTGCTTCTAGCATTTTATGTCGTGGGCTGTATAAGCTCATAGACTATGAAAAATCTGTGAATGATTCGGCATGTGCAGTTCATGATTCTCAGGCTATGTCAGATGCAAAGCTTTGGCATGCACGCTTTGGTCATCTGAATTTTGCTAGTTTGTTACGCCTGCAGAAATCTGAAATGGTGTCCTCTTTGCCCAAACTTGAGGCACCTGGAAAACATGTTTCTGAAGGCTGTATTTTGGGCAAAATGCAGCGTTCTTCCTTTCCAAAAGATGGTTCAGTTCGGGCTATGCAGAAATTGCAGCTTGTACATAGTGATGTCTGTGGTCCTATGCAGACACCCTCTTTTGGAAATTACCTTTACTTCGTGACTTTCATTGATGATTTTTCCAGGCATGCATGGGTATATCCACTCAAAGAAAAGTCCGAAGTGTTCATGTGCTTCAAACAGTTTTTGGTTTTGGCTGAAAATCTGTCAGCATGTAAAATGGGCACCCTCCGTTCTGATCGAGGGGGGGAATATATGTCTTCAGATTTTAATGCATTTCTGGCTGAACGTGGGATAAAACACCAGTGTACAGTGCCGTATACACCTCAACAGAATGGAGTTGCTGAACGAAAGAACAGGTCACTCATGGAGATGGCGAGGTGCATGGTCAAAAGTCAGGCTTTACCACATAGTTTCTGGCTTGAGGCTGTCATGTGTGCAGCATATGTACTGAACAGGTGTCCCACGAAAGCGTTGCAGTCTATCACTCCATATGAGGCTTGGCATGACCGCAAGCCATCTGTTTCTCATCTGCGTGTTTTTGGTTGTTTGGCATATGCATTAGTGCCTGAACAACATCGCAGAAAATTGGATGATAAGGCAGTAAAATGTATTTTTGTTGGGTACAGTTCTGAAAGTAAAGGCTATCGTCTATATCATCCACAGACTAAACGCATTCTGGTTAGCCGTGATGTTGTCTTTGTGGAAGATGCTATTCAGCCATTGCTTTCATGTACTAAGGAGACATCTGTTAGCTCCAAAGACATGTATGATACTTTGATGCCTCTTTTTACAGGTGGACAGGCTAGCGCTGGTCCTAATGAGGCAACTTCTCAGCCTTTGCAGGTTTCATATGATGATGCAGATCATTCCATTTCTGATGCAGATTTACATGATGCACTTGTTGATGAGAGAGCTGATATTGAACAGGCAAAAACTATGCCAAAATGGCTGCTGCAGACTTTGCGTGACAGCAAATTAGATGCACCTTTGTCATATCGTACTCGTTCAGGCTCTCATAGTACCTCCTTTGCATCAGATTGCTATGCTATGGCTGCATCTAGTCTCTGTGATGAGAATGAGCCTGTTTCTTTTGATGAAGCACAAAATTCAGAAAATTGGATGGCTGCTATGCAATCTGAATATGATGCTATAATGAAGAATGGTACATGGTCTTTATGTGACTTGCCTCCTGGCAAGAAGGCCATTGGCACTAAGTGGGTATACAAGCTGAAGCGTAAACCTGATGGTACAGTTGACAGGTATAAGGCTAGGCTTGTTGCAAAGGGTTATGCACAGGAAAGAGGCATTGATTTTGATGAGACCTTTGCACCTACATGCCGTATGACTACTGTTCGGAGCATTTGTGCACTTGCAGCCCATCATGGTTGGAATGTACATCAGTTGGACATTAAAACAGCATTTCTGAATGGTGACTTGCATGAAGAAGTGTATGTTTTTCAGCCCCGTGGCTTTGTGTAGAAAGGGCATGAAAACCAGGTGTGCAGGTTAAAGAAGGCGTTATATGGTTTAAAGCAAGCACCACGTGCTTGGTATGAGAAAATACATGCCTATCTGATTGCACATGGTTTTGAGAACAGTCCAACTGAAAGCACCTTATATGTTAAGCGTGCTAATGATGTGCTTTTGATCATTGTTGTCTATGTAGACGACATGCTGCTCACTGGTCCTCTTGAGAAGCATATTGCTGATTTCAAGGCTGATTTGCATGCCTCATTTGAGATGTCTGATTTGGGGCATTTGCATCACTATTTGGGCATTCAGTTTATGCAAGTTGATGGTGGAATGGCTTTGTGTCAAACGAAATATATTGACACATTATTGCAGCGTTTTGGCCTTGAAGACTGTAAGCCTATTGCCACTCCTATGGAGACAGGTTTACGATTGAGTCTTCATGATGCTGGAGATGCATTTGATGCTGTTCTCTATCAGCAGGCCGTTGGATGCTTGATTTACTTATGCATTACTCGGCCAGATATTCAGTTTGTTGTCTCACAGATGAGCAGGTTTATGCATTGCCCAGGAGTCACGCATTGGAAAGCGGTTAAGTGCATCTTTCGCTACTTGAGTGGTACTCGGCTACTTGGGTTGTTTTATCCCAAGGGGGGATCACTACCGCCAGATTTGCATGATTTTTCTGACTCAGATTGGGCTGGTTGCTATGACACTCGTGTGTCCACCAGTGGTTTTTGCTTCATGCTTGGTAGCTCATGTATATCTTGGTTGAGCAAGAAGCAGCCTACTGTGGCCACTTCCAGTTGTGAGGCTGAGTATAGGGCAGCTTTCACAGCGACTGTTGAGTGTGTGTGGCTCAGACGCCTTATGGCTGATTTGGGTGTTGGCCAGTCTTCTGCCACCACCATCTTCACTGACAGTCAGAGCGCATTGGCAGTTGCGAGGAACCCTGTGTTCCATGCTCGCACTAAGTACATTGAGGTGCATTATCACTATGTCAGGGAGAGGTTCTCTGCTGGGGAGATCAGCTTAGCATATGTGCCCACGCAGGAGAACATTGCAGACCTTTTCACGAAGGCTCTGCCTAGGGAGAAGTTTGAAGCTTTCCGCAAAGCTTTGGGCTTACTTCCTTTTGTGGAGTGATTTCCACATAGCTCGGCACTTCCTTATACATGAGTGCCAGCTCCTTGTTCACCGCATCACTCCCAGGGGGGATTTGTTGATATATTTAGGTAGTGATGTGTGTGAACACTCTAGGACCGCCGGGGCCACTTCCAGTTGTGAGGCTGAGTATAGGGCAGCTTTCACAGCGACTGTTGAGTGTGTGTGGCTCAGACGCCTTATGGCTGATTTGGGTGTTGGCCAGTCTTCTGCCACCACCATCTTCACTGACAGTCAGAGCGCATTGGCAGTTGCGAGGAACCCTGTGTTCCATGCTCGCACTAAGCACATTGAGGTGCATTATCACTATGTCAGGGAGAGGTTCTCTGCTGGGGAGATCAGCTTGGCATATGTGCCCACGCAGGAGAACATTGCAGACCTTTTCACGAAGGCTCTGCCTAGGGAGAAGTTTGAAGCTTTCCGCAAAGCTTTGGGCTTACTTCCTTTTGTGGAGTGATTTCCACATAGCTCGGCACTTCCTTATACATGAGTGCCAGCTCCTTGTTCACCGCATCACTCCCAGGGGGGATTTGTTGATATATTTAGGTAGTGATGTGTGTGATCACTCTAGGACCGCCGGGGCCACTTCCAGTTGTGAGGCTGAGTATAGGGCAGCTTTCACAGCGACTGTTGAGTGTGTGTGGCTCAGACGCCTTATGGCTGATTTGGGTGTTGGCCAGTCTTCTGCCACCACCATCTTCACTGACAGTCAGAGCGCATTGGCAATTGCGAGGAACCCTGTGTTCCATGCTCGCACTAAGCACATTGAGGTGCATTATCACTATGTCAGGGAGAGGTTCTCTGCTGGGGAGATCAGCTTGGCATATGTGCCCACGCAGGAGAACATTGCAGACCTTTTCACGAAGGCTCTGCCTAGGGAGAAGTTTGAAGCTTTCCGCAAAGCTTTGGGCTTACTTCCTTTTGTGGAGTGATTTCCACATAGCTCGGCACTTCCTTATACATGAGTGCCAGCTCCTTGTTCACCGCATCACTCCCAGGGGGGATTTGTTGATATATTTAGGTAGTGATGTGTGTGATCACTCTAGGACCGCCGGGGCCACTTCCAGTTGTGAGGCTGAGTATAGGGCAGTTTCCACAGCGACTGTTGAGTGTGTGTGGCTCAGACGCCTTATGGCTGATTTGGGTGTTGGCCAGTCTTCTGCCACCACCATCTTCACTAACAGTCAGAGCGCATTGGCAGTTGCGAGGAACCCTGTGTTCCATGCTCGCACTAAGCACATTGAGGTGCATTATCACTATGTCAGGGAGAGGTTCTCTGCTGGGGAGATCAGCTTGGCATATGTGCCCACGCACGAGAACATTGCAGACCTTTTCACGAAGGCTCTGCCTAGGGAGAAGTTTGAAGCTTTCCGCAAAGCTTTGGGCTTACTTCCTTTTGTGGAGTGATTTCCACATAGCTCGGCACTTCCTTATACATGAGTGCCAGCTCCTTGTTCACCGCATCACTCCCAGGGGGGATTTGTTGATATATTTAGGTAGTGATGTGTGTGAACACTCTAGGACCGCAGGGGCACTTTTTTCCCTCTCTAGGAGGTTTTTTTCCCCCGGCTTGTATATACGCCTATTGCCCTAATGGGCTACTTATCTTTGTACATTCTCTAGTAATACATTCAGTCTTGTGTGTTGTGCTCCAAGCTTCTTCTTCTTCCTTGTGCTGTTCGCGTGCTTCCGCAGACGTCTAACTCCAACAATCGACAAGAAACGACTTACGCATCTACTCCTTGGGTACTTACAACAAAAGAGATATAGACTATTAACATTAGAATTCAATTGATTAAGACTCCTACACGATATGGAGCATCGTTTTAAAACATGTTTACTATGGATGATAAGAGCTTATCTGGGTTAAAGACCCATGACTGACATAACTTTTTGAAACATATTTTACCTTTGGTTATCGATGGATGTACAACGAAAGGAGTACGAGATGTGATCTATCATCTTGGATCACTTTATAAGGTAAATACTTTTATATTTAATATGTATGAATATTGGATATCTTTTATTTTTTTATTAACTTCTTTATAATTGTTTTTATGATATGTATAGGTGGATTACATCCAAAGAGATCGATAAAAATTCGATCCCACAAAAAAAACGTGAATGCAAAGAGCTACCATGTTTGATGGAAAAAGAACTTCCTACTTCATTTTTTGATATTCAGGTTCATTTATTAGTCCATCTTGTAGATGAGATAGAGATTGCACGTGTTGTCAACACTCGATGGATGTTTTGGGTCGAGCGATTTATGGGAATACTAAAAGGTTATGTGCGACAAAGAGCAAAACCAGAAGGATCCATGGCAAAGGGTTGGATGCTTGAAGAGTGCATGTATTACGTTAGTAAGTACCTTGAAAGAGTTCATGAAGAAGCTCCACGTGCATGGACCAACGAGTCTTCTTCAAAAATAACAGATAAGGTATTATCAGGTAAGGGGGTTCCATTCTTATTTACAATTCAAGAAAAAAATGATTTTTCTACTTTTGTAGCATATAATAGCGAATGCATGCAAGCATTCCTTAGCGAGTACGAGGAACTTCAAAGTCTCCAAAGTAAAAGGCAAAAAAACAAAAGATCTAGACGTAATCTCGATAATAATGAGATTACATATATACCTTCTTTCACGGATTGGCTATATAGTCGTTTGCAACGCGCCAACGCAAATAATGAAGAAATCTCAGATGAGCAAAGAGAGTTAATGATAGGTTGTGAACGAAAGGTAATTTTATTAAAATAATATTTTATTTTTTTCATATATGTATGTTAGTTTCTATTTACTAATTGAATTTATTTTGCAGGCTCGAATGTTTACTAATATGTGGACTTTTGGACAGCATATTAGAATCAAAGCCATTTATTCTTTACGTAAAATAGAGGATTCTAGTATTGTTGCTTCTTTCAAGCAACGATCACGTGCTATCTCAAAAGACACGAACCTTATAGATAGCGAACTTGGTTACGTAGGAACTATTGTTGGTATCTACGAAATTTCATTTCGTACATTCAAACAGGTAGAAAAAAGTTTATATATATTTTTTAGAGTTAGTTATTTTTTTAAGCACCTAATAATGGGTTTTTGTTGTTATATATTTTGATAGGTCATTTTGAAGGTTGACTGGTTTTGAGCGGAGTATAAAGGTAGTAATTCTACATTAAGAAAGGAATTATCTGGGTTTTGGGCAATTGATTCTTCCAAGGTAATGCGATCTACTAAAGAACCATATATTCTTCTTAGGCATATTGAACAAGCATTTTTTTATAAAAACCCAGATGCTCATCCTTGGTGGAAAGTCATTCATGTGCAACCTAGAGGTAGGTCATTGTTTGAACAGTTTATTGTTAGAGAGATCGAAGAAAGTCCTCTTGATGATTCAACATCAGATACTGATACATCAACATCTGAAATAGAAATTAGAATCATTATACGTGATAATGATACTAATCTTTTTTATGAAGAAAATAATTCTCTACATGCTGATTCTACTGATGAGGAAGAGGAATTACCAGAAATAGATATTAATCCATCAATAGATGATGTGATTCATGAGAACATAGATTTAACAATAGAAGAAATAAATGAAATCAATAAGGATAATGAAAATGAGACTATATTGATGTCTTACCAAAATGATGGCAATAATGAAAACATATGAGCATATTAGATAGTAAATTGTACTCTAGTTATCGATCAATAACTTGAAGCTTCTGAATGGATATCAGATAATAGGTTTTCTTATTAACTTGAATAACGATGAATCCTATTAGAGAGATGAAATCATGTTCTTCTAAGTTAGAACATGAAGCTCGGGGGTATGCCTAATTATTTTATATATAGCTTTATCTTCCAGGAGCAAATTTTTATCATGTATGTATGCATATGTGTGTGTATTCATGTGTATTATATGTATACATATGTTAGTATGCATATATATGTATTTCATGTATATGTATGTGTTTGCATGTGTGTGATATATATTATACATGTGTTAAATATGCATATGTGTATATATGCATATGCATTTATGTAAAATATTCATGTATTCATGTAATATATGCAAGTGTTTATAATTGTGTACATGTATATATGTATATGTGTCTATGTGTAAATATGTACATGTAAATATGTATGCATGTATATATATGTTTATGTGTGCATGTAGGCATGTATATGTGATGTGTACATGTATATATGTATATATGTCTATGTGTAAATGTGTACATGTAAATATGTTAGTATGTATATATATATTTATGTGTGCATTTAGGCATGTATGTGTGATGCATAATATATCTACTCCATTTTATATTTATGTATCCTATCTACATGATGTGTATATATCTTTACATTTATTATGATACTCGTTGATTCGAGTAGCTATATATAGAGGCATAAGGTTGGGAGGAGAGACATCTCTCTAGCAGGACGTCGGAGGTGTACATATACTTCAAATATATGGCTAAAAAGTTGAATTAGAGTTTTTAAATTAGGGATTTCAAAACCCTAATATCGAAATTAGTGTTTTCAATTTAGGATTTTTGAAATAGGATTTATTTATTTATTTATGCGTATGCATGTGTTGTGTATGTATGTGTATCTATATGTGCATATGCATGTGTTTTGTGTGTATATATGCATGTGTGTGTATGCGTGTATTTATACCTCTACTCTCTCTCTCTCTCTCTCTCTCTCTCTCTCTCTCTCCCTCCCTCCCTCTCTCTCTTTCTCATATACATACATACATGCATAAACACACATACTCATATCCACATATATATACATAAAAGCAGTGCATACCGTGCATTGTCGCGACGATGAGCCATAAGTGTCTGCATCTCTTTTAAACACCACTTAAGGGACCATCCTGTCCCAAACTCTGTCTCAAGTGAACTAAGCACATATTTTTTATCCCTCTCATCATGCTCACTACAAAAATAAAAAACATAATGTAAATAAAACATAAGATATATATTTCAATTTATATGTAAAACTTTTACTTACTTCCATGGTAAGTGGATAAAGCCCAGGTAAGAGTCGCATAGTGCCCGCATTCTTCTTTTGAACTCCAATCCATTCCCTATATACACAATGTTCCCCTCAGGCTCTATGTCGCACTCTAGTCCTAAGGTGCCTATGCATGTCCTCATAGGCAGCTCTGCTCTGCTATCACGTGCTGGAGGTGGTATAGGTGTCCTGAAAATAGATAGATAGAAATAAATAAAAATATGTGTTATAATATCATTAAATAAGTTTATGAAAACAAAACATACCTATGAGCAGCTAGCTCTCTTCCTGCATCTGGAGCCGTAGAAGAGCCCTCGTCTGATTGTTGGGTAAGCATCTTGATCGTATAATCCAGCTCCTCATCAGACATCTCTGAGTAATCACACATTATGGCCCCTAGAGTATCAGACGGAACTCTTGCTCTCATAAGACTTTTTATGAGAGTGAGTTTTGCCTTTCTCTCTCTACTGGGATCCATAATACCTAACATATAAAACAAAATGGTTAGAAATCAATATATAGACGTGTACATATGTAAGTGTGTATGCATTTAGAGCTCCAAGAATTCTATAAAATTTATATATGATACATTTCCTCATGAGGAATACTTTTCCTCAATTTCACAAAATTTGGGATATTTTATTCTTTAAAAAATACAAGGTTCTCTCTTTTTTCTATTAGACAAGTGTGTTCCCAACATGCTACTAATATGCACAATGGAAGAAAACCCTAAAAGATACATAGTTCTTTCTCATTTACAAAAAAAGGGAATAATTTATCCTAACAAAAAATACAAGGTTCTATCTTTTTCTATTGCAAAAGTGTTTTTTTAACATGCCACTAATATATATAGTAGAAGAAAACCCTAAAAGATCCATAGTTTCAAAGACATCCATAAATGATTCATGGTGCACTCATGAAAACTATGAGTACAATTGGGATGCTTACACTAAAGAGCTTAGCGACTACTTTCTTGGACAAACCTATGAAACCCAAACTTGAGATCAAGGCCAACTAGAATACAGATAGAACAATCTTTAAAAGAAAAATTTTGGTATACAAATCCTTGGCCTCAAACCACCAATTATGCTAGACCACCACATAGAACTCAAATGCCAAAATTATATGCTTTAAGTGCAATGGAAATCACTTCATACGTGATTCTCCACATGTAAAAGAGCAAGCCCTCAATAGAAACCAACTTTTTTATTTTTTGAAGGGTGGTGTTGATCAAGTGCTAAAGGATTGTCCCAAGAACCTCAATGCTATAAAGGTAATACCTCTAAATGTGATCTCAGACAATAATAGTGACAATGCAAATCCATATTTGGTGATGATCCTCAGTGTTTAGACTTTTTTGGCCAAGATCCAAATAAATCACATAAGGGATGAAAAAAGAAATCTAGAAATAAATACAATACATTAACTAAACCCCAAGAGAAATAAACCATAGAGGCAGAAAAGGAAAGCAAACTCACATGGAAAGAAAAGCATGCAAAAGAAGTTTACTCACTTGAATAGAAATTAATTGAAATGGAGAACTACCTCTCACAATCAAACTATGAACTACAAAATAATGGATTGGAATTAAAAGAAGTACACTTAAAAGAATGTGAAAAAGCAACATCAACAAGAGAGATGGATGTTCGTCTCAATATTGGCAACACCTATGCCTAAGGGCCTTGAAATGCTATTAAGAGCATATAAGGCTAGGATAGAACCTAGACCCTCATTGGAACATCATGATAAAGGCTATCCAAGAGCTGATCTAGAAAATAAAGAGTGGATATGTGTAGAAGGATGATTGAAGTAGCACAACAACTATTAGAAAAGGTATCAAATCCTATTTCGAACACATGCACACCACAACATATTTTCCAAAAAATGGCTCATTCATGCAACTACTCGCATATCCAAACACCATTAGTCTAAGTTGATATTAGAGGATAAAATATTGAAGGAATAATGGATGTTTAAATGCATGTCACAAGACAAAAATATCCATATTTAGTTAATTTGATCAACAAGGATCCTATACCTCCTCCTAAGAGGTGCCTTCTCATCAAGTGCCCTTAGAGAGTCAAGAAGGAAAGAACACACATACATACCAAGTTGTCATCTCTCAAAAGCACAAGATGCTACCCTCATATGATCCCTTAGTTCAAGCCAAGGAGTGAAGCCAAGAGCTACATAGAAAAGATGATTTCTCTATGCCACTAGAGCACAATCAAGACATATATTCCAACATCCTAAATGTTGACCATGGAAAGAAGATCTATGTGATGAGTTGCAAGAGTAAAAATGAAATAGAATCAATCTTGAAAAGCCTCTTTTTGAAAAGCTAAGGCAAGGGTGCCAAATGTACACACCACCATGGATTTTTAAAGCATTGGTAATGTTAGTGTGGAGATATTTGAATATGAAAATTCTAGCCTAAGAACTTTGCCAAGGTACTTAGGATAGTGTGAAGATGCTTCTAAGTTTTGAGAGGACTATTAGGATGATGTTCAAGAAGCATAGATCTGATGGCTCTCAAAGAACCATAGACAAGTTTAGAAGACCCAAAGTCAAATGCAAACTTATAGAGGAGGATTTGATTAAGATAAGACCTCATTATTGAGAAGTTATTGCAAGACAAGCAGGTATGAATCCAAAGTCCACAAAGCAAGAGATGCATGTGAAACAAATCCCCTTAGACAAAGTTGGAGAATATAGTGAATGGTGATAAGGGGAATACTTGTATTCTCATTAATTTCAATACTTAAACCACAAGATATCATTGATTCAAGGAAATGCACAACCATTGCCAGCATGTCTTTGTGGATCAAGTGAGGTAAACTTGCACTAAGGCCCACAAAAATGAAACTTCAACTAACAAATATGAATAAACCACTAGGTCTATTAGAGGGAATTTTCTTAAAAACGTATGGAGAAAAATTTGAACACATGCTTGCCATGTGCGATTTTGGAAATGCAAGAAATTATGAATTACTTATCTCAAGACCTTTCTTGAGATAGCTTAAGGTTTTTGAATACCTGGGTGCTAATGCAATGTACCTACAACACCAAGGTAGAACCACAAGGATAGATTTGGTATCTAATACTTATATGATGCACCACCATTCCAGTGGAATGCCATCCACCATGATGCAGATGATTATTCCAAGGATGACTCCTCTAGTGAATCAAATCTTGAGGAGGAGAATTAGATGCACGAGGATACACATGTATGGATGTGCAAAGTACCATAGCAAGAAGAGGAAACAAGAGGGTGAAATGTAACCTTGGATTTGAATCAACACAAGTTTCAAAGGCCAATGGAAGATCTTTCCTACATGCCCATGGGATTCCATAATGAGAATTTTGCTCCTTATAAGCGGATGAAAATCTTGGCCACTTATGATGTTTGCAATCAATGATGAGACTTTGGTCGTGCCTCAAGAAAAGAAGGGTTATGGTATATTCATGGTGGAAAAGATAGATGATGATATGCACAAAGTTCTTTTTTTTTATGATGTCAAGGAAGAAAGGGAAAGAGTAAAGAGATGAAAAGAAATGCACAAGTGGGTCAAAGGTGACAAAGAACTTCTCACATTTTTGACCCTACAACACAGATGATGACTACTTTATGAAAGTAGGATCCCTCAATTAGTGAGGACAAAAAAAGAGATTCACTTATATTGAGTATATGTATCAATTCAAGGACTTGAATACAAACATATGAAAGGAAGAAGAAGAAGAGGAGGAGAAAAAGTCATTTGAACACTTATTCATATGTTTTGGGCTCTCTAGAGAGATCGTCAGTATCGAGGGACACACTGTGAATGAAGTGATTGAAAACCTGCTCCATGAAATTCTTGATCATAGACAAAAACTTTGCTCCATATCACCCATAAGCAATTAATCAAGCAAAGAATTCTAATAAAGTCTTATGCAATGTCTTACATTTTTGACCCTACAACACAGATGATGACTACTTTATGAAAGTAGGATCCCTCAATTAGTGAGGACAAAAAAAGAGATTCACTTATATTGAGTATATGTATCAATTCAAGGACTTGAATACAAACATATGAAAGGAAGAAGAAGAAGAGGAGGAGAAAAAGTCATTTGAACACTTATTCATATGTTTTGGGCTCTCTAGAGAGATCGTCAGTATCGAGGGACACACTGTGAATGAAGTGATTGAAAACCTGCTCCATGAAATTCTTGATCATAGACAAAAACTTTGCTCCATATCACCCATAAGCAATTAATCAAGCAAAGAATTCTAAGAAAGTCTTATGCAATGTCTTAACAAAACTGGTACATGATAGATGATTTAGTTGAGATAAATAATTGTGTCATGCAATTTGGGCTTACCATATCACCTATAAAATGGCTCTCGATACCTAGTCCAAGGACAACAAGCTAGTTTACTAATTGACTTCTTACTCCCATTTCTCAAAGTTACATAGGATATCAACTAATAGGACATGAACTCTCTCAATTAGTAGACAAAATCGAACAACTACAAGAAATGCATCATAGAGCATTGGTAGGCATCTATGTGGCCAAGAAGAGACAAAAGGCATACTTTGATGCTCACATTAAAGATAAAAAGTTGCAAGAAGGAGATTTATTGCTAGTTTACACATTGAAGCAACATCGAAAGAAATTATTGTAGTGTTAAACTCTATCACCTTCTTTTCTAACTGATTAATGAATCAATCCTCTTGTTCATGTTTTTTATAGTATATGATGAGTATTTTACTTTTGGATATCCTTCCCTTTAAATATATTTGTATGATGCCTCGTTTTACTTCAAATAATTGCTCTCCCTTGATGTATATGCTCCTTCCTCTAGTCTTTTTAGAGTATTGATTGACATACTTAAGAAACTTCAACTCAAAGTGTCTCAGAGATCCCATGTATATTTTTTATGAAACTTGACATGTATATATAGTACCCCCTATATCTACTAAAGCCAAGTGACCTCACTCAATTTACTCTTTGAAGTGCAATGGTTAGATGCCTTCAAGTTACCCTTCATGATTGGATCTCTGAGCACACACAATAGAGAATTCTTCTCACTATTTCAAACTTTACTCTCAGAATACTCCATGAATGAACCCAACAATTTGATGACATGAGGAATATATTATGAATCCCAATACAAAAATAATCAATATAGATGGTTTTTGAAGCTAGGATTACCATTAACAATATGACATGGCTAGACACACTAATCATTATCTGCCTCACACACAAGCAATGGTGAATGTTACTCGCAAAATCAAGTAAATAGTGGGCTTGCTTCCTTCACCTAGTAAAATAGAATGATTGTCCTAAAATGAAGGAAACATGTGGAGAACTTATGTGTCCCAACTAGAATGGTATTTTGATTCATGTGAAAAAGTGCACAACAAATTTAGGAGGTAGTTGGCTAATCAACTTTCACCAAAAATGGAAAAGTTGATTGATAGGAATTTGAGTTTGGAATGGATGTTAATGGGAAGGTTGGACTCATAAATTGTCCTTTAAATTGATTCTTTGAACTCCAACAGTGTGTAGACAAGTTGGAGCTCAACTTTCAATAGTTCAAGGAGGCATGAAAAGTTTCTTTATTTTCAGATTTTTGGAATAGTTTCTTCATCTTTGCACGGATGAATCACAATGATGGACCTCTAGATATAGAAAATATAGCTCTTTCCAACACCACTAAATCCTTGGGTGGAGCAATGGAACGAGCTTTTGAAGTTCTTGGCTTGACTATTAGATTTTTTTGGGGATTTTTTAGCACTGAATTCACATGTTTTATAAGCTCATGGGACATTCTTTAAGCTTTTTAGGACAAATAAGTGTGAAAAGGGTCTATCTTTTAAGTATAAATATTAAAACCCTACTTTCTTATCACATTTTGAAGTGTATTGAGTGGAATCTCATGCATGTCCCTTTGTGAACTCTTATCTTTCATCCCCTTCTTCATTGGAGGTTTAATGGTTTCCTTGCGATTTCCAAAGTCCATATACACCTAATGAGAGTTTGTTTGAATTTGTTTCATTCTTGTTGCTCTCTATTTTGGTGTGTTTGTGTGTGTGTGTGTGTGGGATGATTTCCATCTTCTTAAGCATTTCTTAACCCTCTTGCCTTTAAAGAGACATTTTTTCATACAACTCGATCAGGTAATGCTACTTGGATTGGAAATTTAGTTGATCTCCTTCACTGGAAGCCGATAAGCTTCTTGTCTGTGTATCTATAATAACCTTGAAGCAACATGCCAAAAAATTACAAAAAAGGAGGCTATGCATGCTTTATAATCCATAGAATATCTACGAATGGGGGCACCAAGCTAGCTATCCTAGAAGTAGTTGAGCTTCCAAAACAACATTCGTAGATGGAGAGTCAAAAAAGTATTTTTGAAGCCTTTAACCAAGAATTTCTATAGGAATACCAAAGCATAAGAACAAAAAATTGGAAGAAGAAAGTATTCAAGAACATGATCAAGCACAAGCATGGTGAGAAGGAGGCATGGAGCTGAGAAAAAAATCATATTGAAGTGGGAGTGACCGGTAGGGTAGAAATGGTTAGATTATGGAGTGTTCCTAGCTCCCAAGGAAAAATGACAAAGAAACATATGTTAAATGTAGTCAAATTCTTATAGAATTGCATAGAGGTGTCTATTTTAATTGTGAAGATGACTTTGAAAAATATAAATATGTTACAAGTGTGCCTTAGAACCTTCAATTCAAAGCAATTAAAAGCAATAAAATTGGAAGTGTCTCATTCGCAACCAAATATTCTATTATTTGAATTAAGACAAGCCCCATCCTTGACCTACATGTGGTCATATTATGTGAGAATTATGTTCCTTATAATGTGCTACATGGAAACATTTAAGGATGCTTTCCAAACAAGGTTCTTCGAACAACACTGTGATAGTTATAGGAAGGCTCATCAACCTACAAGCATATCTAGTTGGATACTTCCAATATGAAAATCCTTTGACGTGCATTTGGGATGTAGGGATCGAGAGCTGAGTGATTTTCTTAAGATTCCTAGAGTGATTGTGGGAAATTACGGAGATAAAAAATTTATTGTGCTTGTGGTTTCTCTATTTTGGATCTCTAATTGTATGTGAATTTCAAATGAATGAATATTGGATCGAGGGACTCCAATTTTCTTTGCTTGTCTAGGCTTCAATGTTGGTTTGCTCAATGATTGTTGTCATGCACCTTGGTGTCCTTGTTGAGGGTTGTTCATCTAATTTAACCTTTTGTGTGTAGCTATCAACTTGCATTGACCACATCTAGGGTCCTTGTGCGTGGATAGGATGGAGTGGGTCTTCATAACCTAGATGTGAACTTGATTGTTTTGATATTTAATCATTTTTTGGTACCCATATGTGCTTGAATGATGATCCATGCTACAATGAAGCATGTGGGACCTTCCATTGCCTTTTGTTGTGTGGGGCTTTTTGTTGCTTTGATTACCCTTGTTGTGATAACTTGTGCTTGTATATTCTTACAAGTACATTTTCCTTCCTTTCCATTAGTAAAAGGGTTTTGGGTAAGCATACCGATCTGTGGCATTTTGTATGCTTGATTGCTCCTTTTGGTACCCGAGTTTGATTGGCAAGTTGGGGATGGACGTAGCATCTTTAGTGATCACTTTTTCTAATACGAGATTGAGATTTTGAACTCTCCACCCCCCCTTGACCTTTTCAATCTTGGAAATATAAATTCTAAGGGATTTCGCTTATGTATGCTAATCCTCCAAGCTAGAATCATACAAGGAATTGTACTTGTTCTCCACATAATCAAAATTTGCATTGACCTCAGGGTCTTCTACATTAACATAGTTCACTCCCCATTGGCTAAACTAGGACAAGGTGTTCATAAAGATTAGTTTTCAATTCTTCATATCCATCTAATTCTTTGTGATGTGGTGATTTTGGAGAACAATCAAGAGAAACTAATGCATTCACTCCTCCTATCTTGTTGACAATGTTGTTGCTCCCTTTGAGATCATAGGTGTTGGTCACTTGAATAATCAAAGTTCTCTTAGTCATGTCCAACACAATGGCTTGCTCAACCAACCATTTTCTTTTAAGTATGATATTTTTGGGCAAGTCTTTGTTGCAGAAAATGAAGAATGAAGTATGTATGGGGTACTTGCCAATGAATACCCAAATAAGTAATTTCCTCACACATTAAGTAGTGAAGCTTGGGTCTCTTGAACAAGAGGAATCAATGTGGCAAGTAATAAGTGTTACATGGTATTAGAGGAAGTTCTTGTATCGATTAGTGGTCTAAACACATTTGCAATGTGAAATCCAACTTTTAATTTTATGAATGTTCATGAATATTCAAGTGGTCCACGTAGAATATAGGTAGCAACTACATAGATTGCATCATGTATTTGTGTTCGGGGATTTTCCTCTCTTTGTGGCATGCATGCATTTCATTTGTCTTTGTGCTTGAGTGCCTCTTCTTTTTATTATTCTCTTATAAATTTGGCCTTTTCTATATTATTCTTGACCTTTTGAACCCTAGCAACCATTTTGGGTGTAAGAGGCTCTTGATAAAAGTTCACTCAGCAACCATTAAAGTAGTTTGGCAAGACATCACCATCAAGGTGTCCAAACTAATTGCTTCACTTGAAGATATATGGTTGACTCTGAGTGCCCATATATATCTTCTAAAGATTTTACTCATGTTGCTTCAGTGTGTAAACTAGGATGAATTTCCTACTTGTTAATCTTTCTCTCTAGTGTGTGTATCATAGTAAGATTTCTGGCATTTCTTTGCCACATAAATTCTTGCCACAACAAAAATTGAGACAAGATCATCCACTAATAGTGAGGGTTCTTGCATTTTCTCAAGCTCATCCACTAATAGTGAGGGTTCTTGCATTTTCTCAAGCTCATCCACTAATAGTGAGGGTTCATCGCCTATCCAATGGTAGTTGCATGCAACTCATACAGTGGGTACAAGGAAGCCAATTGGAAGGAAGACATATTGTCCATTGGGAAGGTTGAAGGGTGGGACCTATATCCATCTTGTATGCCCACATGGTATGCACAAATATTATGATGTAATTATTTCTCCCAATCGGCCCATATACTATTGACAATCTTTATAAGCACCATGCACAAAAGTTTATTTCAACTCTCTGCTTGTTTGTTCATTTGTGTATGGTATCGTGCACACTTCTTGTGAAGTGCTACAAATTTTGTGAGCAAGCATTCAATGAATTTTTTTTAACAAAGTGAGTTCCACAATCACTAACAATTTCAATCAACAAACCAAACTAAGTAAAAGCATTTTCAAATAAAAATTGTCATAGTCTACACGTCATTCTTGGTATTCACTTTTGCTTTGATCCATTTTGTATGATTGTCAATAGCAACAGTTACGTATTTTGTATGAGAACTATGTGTCGGTGGACTAATTGGAGCTATGAAATCTATGGCCCACCTAGTGAAAGCTCGACTACTCTACATGGTTCTTAATGGCATGCCATCTCAGCATATTGGATATTTCGTTTTTTGGCATGTGTCAAATATTTTTTACAAACTCATGTGTGTATTGATGTAAGGTTCTTCTAGGGTCCTCCATTTGACTTTATCTGCTCCATCTAGAAAATGTTGGTCACATACATATTCAACAACATGCTTGCTCCAAGTAGGCATTTTTGTCACTTGGTGCAAAGTAGCATAGTTTATTGGCAGCAAGAATTGGCATTCAGTGCATTGTGACACATAAGTGTGTACTTGCTTTTTCATTGTAGACTAGTAAGAGCCTTACTTATGTAGATTCTAAAGGTTCTGGTTTTGGGTGCATGACATGCCAAAACACCGTTGTGTGCTTGAGTTATCAGATTCGTTCTTTCATGGTCATCAATATAGCACAACAAGACACCCATTTGGTCTTGGTAGTATATGCTACGTACTAGACTATAAAACCACCAAGAAGCCAAAGGTGGTCTCAATCCTTAGGAAAACATTTATGATGAGTGCCATGGGTAAGGGTTGGAACAATAAGTTTTTCCCACTTTGGAACAACTTCTAAATTGAACAAATACAAATCAAAGAGGTCATCATGCACAACCACATGTGGCTCTCCACTGGTCATTCTTGACAAGTGATTGGCTCTAAGGTATGTCTTCGAACTGCTTTACAACAACCTCAAAGTCAAATTCCATGAGAAGTAGATCTAGTACTATTTGATTCCCTACTAGCATATGCAATTGGAAAGTTCATGCTTCCATCATCACTATTTGTTCTAGAATGTAGCTAATGACATAATTTGATGCATCTACATGCACATGGAATAGTAATTCAAATCTAGAGCTTTCAATATTAGGGCTAAACTTATGTGGCTTTTTAAATCATAAAAAGCCTTTTTTTCTATCATCATTCCATTCACATTTGCTCAAAATAGGGTTTGGCAATCACATCATGCATGTGAATACACCATCTATAATAACAGCAATGACCCATGAAATCTTAAACATTTTGATGTTCATAGGCCTAGGGAAATTTAAAATAACTTTAATTTTGTCTTTATCCATGGAAATGCCATTTTTGGAGATGATGTGTTCCAAATTTTAACTTGTCGCACCATGAAGACACATTTTTCTAGATTTAGGCACATGTGATATTGTCTTGAATTTTTTGAATATTAGGTTCAAATCAAGAATATGCATAATAAGTTTCCTTGTATATGTAAAAAGGTCATCCAAGTACACTTACAAACATTTTCTTATGAACTTTTTGAACACATGACACATTAAGCATTGAAAGGTAGCTAGGGCACTAGTGAGGATAAAATACATGACATGAAATCCAAAGCTACCCCATTCAATAGCAAAGATCATTTTGTGCTATCCCTCCAAAAAAATTGCTCCCTAATTATAACGTGAGAATCCACCTAAGAAGCTATAAACTTGTTGATGCACCACCCTTTCGAGGAGATGATATGTGATAGGTAAAGGATAGTTATCTTTCCATGCATATAGGCAATTCCCCATAGTGGATGACACTCAGTCCTTATGTTCAATTGCATGGATAAATCCAATCACCAAAATTTTATCAATCTCTTCTCTTTTGGTAGAGCAGGCATCATTGTATGTATATGGCCTTTATTTCGTGGGCTTTACATCACTTTCCATCATCATCCTATGCACATAGACTTAGAGGTCTACACCTATCAAATCCTTGAAACTGCATGAAAAGATATCTTGAAATTTGCATAGCACACCTACTAAATCTCTTTGTGGTCTTTGAGACATTATTTTCTATGTAGATGGAGTTCTTCCTCGTTTTCAATTGCTACTACCAATGATTCAGTTTCTTGCTTGGTGGCATAAGCTATGCTTGAGATGGCCTCTCGCTTGGGCTATTGAACCACTATTCTCTTATGTTCTATTTTCTACATATTGAAATTATCAAGGGCTTCAAAACCAATCTTTCTTGGTTTTTTTGCTTTTGGACTTGTCTTCTTGATTATTCTTTTACTTAGCCATCCCCTCTTTCATTTGTATTTGATAAGTAGTCTCATTTCCTTGCGAGGCCAAGCACTTGCCTTTGTCCTCTAGAAAATCTTCTTCTGAGCTGAAATATTGAGCCTCCATAGGATTCTCCTAATCCTTATCAACAATGTAGTCTTCTTTCATGCTAGGCTCAATTATCCTTATTGCTAATCTTTGATCCATTTTTATAGACTCATTGTCTTTGTATGGATATCTCAACTCATTGAGAATTTTCTCTAATAGGGTCCTCAATGAGGAAATCAATCATGAATAGGTCATACACACATTCATCATAAAATTTCTCTTCCACCTTTTCACTTATGCACACATCCATAGTTGCCAATATTTGAGTCCATGAATGTGGATCAAATTCTTCATCATTGAACACTTGTTTAACATAGGTGGGATCCTCCATATCTCATGGATTTTTATTAAGGATACCAACATTATTATTGTTTGCATGTTCACCTTCCCTTGTAGCATCTTAGCATAGCCATAGATGTGTATCCTCATTCATCCAATCAAGGCCATTGGTATTGGCATGGTGAATGGAGTGAAATCATCAGTATCATTCTCATTGTCAAAGGGCATTGCAAAGGAAGAATATCCCTATAACAAAAGTCATGTAGGTTGACTTTTTTGGTTACTCCTACATGTTGCAAGTACATAAAATTCAAACCCCAAACTTGCAGTATCTCTGGTTTCCTTAGGAATGGGCATACTAAGTAGTTTGTAAGGGTTAGATTTACCAAAGTGGAAAACTTCTATAGTGTGCTCAAAATTTAAACCACAATAAGTGAGAGTTATAGCCTCCATAAGACCAGTTGCTCTTTCCATATATTTTCCCGCTAGTTACAATTTTCATGTGTGTTGATCTTATAGCTAATTCTCCTCGTTTCTTCCAAAGCTTCATGGTTGTGATTTCTACTCAAACTCTTGAATCTATGATGGACTTTGTGGTCACATTATTGTCTTTGATGAGGAGAATTATATTTTGTTCATCTCCTTCACTGAATTCTCCTATTTTGTCTAAAAGAACTAGAATGATAATCAAAGTGATTTCTTTCTAAACACGTGAGATGTGTGTTCATTGCACCCAATCTACCAAGTTCAGAGATATTCTTATGAACTATGTGCATTTGATCTCCTCTTCAAGTATGCAGCACTATGGTTTTGTGACATTAAGACTTTTCTTCATATTGGCCTAACTATCTAGGCAAGGAACGTAGATATGGTGCTATATCAAACTCAAATTTAGAGCCTATTAATGCACCTAAAAGGATGGCATTATCTTCTAGTGCAGACTCTTGGAAATTGATTTCTAGGAAGGTTGTTTCCTATCCTTGCATGTGTCTCCATCTCTGAGCTTGTACACCTTCCCATAGTTTTCTTTGTTTATGGCTTTCCATTTCTAGGTTGGGAATCTCCTCTGCATATGGCATGTTTGCGTCAAGAGATTCTATGGGCACTTTAAGGTTTTGGCATCATAGTCCTTTCATTCTCTAATGAAATTTCATGGAATTTATCTTGACTCAATAATTTGTGAAATTTGTCCTCAAGAATGCATGTGGGCGGAACCCTCTCCATCATCTATTGAATTAGCTCGACCATTTGTTTGAATATCTATAGCCACTTTCTTTTCACGTTTGACCTAGGATAACAATGTTCATGGTTTTCTTAGCTATGAATTTCCTAAGTGTGCTTATGGTATGCTTGTAATAGTAGTTCAAGGTTCATGCTCACTATGGGTTCTCCCTTGGAGCTTGGTCTACTCCTTTTTAGCTTTGAATTATCACTCTATTCCTTTGTTGTTCTAACCTTTTCTTGAGCTTCCTTGACTTGGATTTCCAACTCATCTATTCTCATTATTTGTTTTTCTTGTTGTCATTTCAAAGAGGTGTCCTTAACTTTGTTATTGAGGATGATTCAAACATGTTATCGTTATAATGATTTTCCATTGTTTTGCTTGAGTGAATTTTCTTTTTGGTTGGACCCTACTGTCTACTCGGACTAGTTCATCACTCTCACTCATCTAGGGTTCACTTGGCACTTTGCACATTTGCATTGCCATTGTCACTTTTCTTATGCGGTTAGCAATTTTAATACAAAAGAGTTTTCTCTCCATTCAACAAAATACTTTGCTTTTGAAGTGAATGTGGAAGATAGTGGATGCACTTTGTGGGGTCCTATCACCATTGATTTTTGGGCTCCTAGAAGATTGTGCTTGAGTTGATATAAGCACAAATTGTGTGAAATGTCTGAGGTGCGAGAAGGATATGCTTGAGTTACACTTTGATTCCACTAGGGTGGGGTTGGGGCAATTTGAATGCTTAGATCTAGAATTCATGGAGTAGATGACATTGATTGTTCATCTAGTGGCTGGAATGCCCCCTACAAAGTTTATATGGCTTCCTCAATGGTGCACACCAAATCTTGGTGGAATTTTAGGTCTTTGCTTGAAAAGTGAAAGATATTTCCTAGAGTGTCTAGGTGCACTTGGGTCTCCTTGATGTTGCACTACAGGTATTTGACAGGGAATGAGAGGGGCCTTCGAATAGGATTTTGGCATGGGTGCTTGCTAAGTTATCACTTCCTCATAGGGCCATACCTTGGGTCGAAGGGCAACAATTCTTGTTTTCAGTCTTTGTGAAATGGCCTCTAATAAGTTGCCCATGGTAGGAGATGTGTTCTTTGGCTCTTCATTAGATGTTATTGAGAGACACAGAAGGTGACCTATAGCGTCATCAATATGAATATCGATCTAGAAGCATTCAGTCGTAGTGATGGGTTTCATGAGATGGAGTAGTATGGTTATCTATGCATTCAATAAAAGTGATGGGTTCCATGAGATAGAGTAGTCTTTGTAGTTCAACAGTGAAGAGTCCATCTTGGAAATGAGCTATCAATATAAATTTGAAGGGAAATCATTTGATCTTGCCACATGTTTCATAAATCTTCTAGCTATTTCTCTACTTGATTCCTTAGGTTCTTGCTTGAAGTTCAGAATCTAAGGAAGGAATCATACCTGACCTCTTTTCTAGCAAATTCATTGACAAACATTCTAAGGAGGTTTATAAGATAAAAAAAGTTTCCATTCTTTAGCAAGTGGAACCATGCTAAAGTGGTTTCTATTAATATCAAACCGAATGCTTTAGATTGCATGAAACCATCTTATACTCATTCACCTCTAAGCATGAGAAAAATCTATCTCGTATAGCTTGGGATCATCAAGTCTATCAGAATGATTCTACATACATTTTGCTATTTTTGATGATCATGGGCAGGTCTTGGAGAGGTGGACTTGATTGTTTCACTACACTTTTGGCTTCATTCTCTTTTGCATTAGGTTGTGTGCTAGTTTGGGTATTTCGATTGTGATTGGAGGGGGATGTTAAAAATGATTTTGGAATTCCATTCTCAAAGAGTCGTTGAGCATTAAGGAATTACATATCATGGTAGAGGGTATATTGAAGGAAATAATTCCAACCCTCCACAACCACATATGTTGTATTGCCAAGTGAAGGGCTTTTCATCTCATGCACATATACATGGTCATGATCTGGTCCAAGACAATGTGGGAAACACCAAAATGATTTGCTTGTGCTAGGGGAAAAGTACAACTCAACTAAAGGGTTGTCTTGCTAGATCTATGGGTTAAAACTATTCGAGTGATACTTGGAAAATTCTGAGCACCTTATGCAATGAGAGTATTGTTAGATAGAGAATGAGAGGAAAATGCTATGATTTTCCTTCAATTTAGGGCTTTTCCAATAGCTTTAGAACTCAAACTTCAAGTGATATTGTCAACTGTAGATTTCTTGAGCGATCTTTGGGAAATTATTGGGAAATTTTCCCTCTCTTTCTTTATGCAATGAAGTGAGAATGACTTGCAAGCACTTCCTTTGTGGTTTCTCAATTTATGAATGCACCCTGCCTTCTAAAAATCGAGCTTCAACAACTCACTTTGTTAAGTCAATTTCCTAGAGATCATTTGGGTAATTTTAGCTCCAATTGGGACAAGTGTGTGAATTTTTCCTACTGTCACCTTAGCCAATGTCCCTACCTTGGTCTACTCACCTTGAACTATTGATTATAGTTCACCCAATCCTAGTTTTGGCAGTGTGACTTCGATACGCTTAGTGAAGTCATTGAGGTTTGCTCCTAAGCATGCTTCATTAATCTCAAATTCCTTAACTAGCTCATGATTAAGGATCTGTGATTTCTCCTCTTCTCATTGGGGACAACATGCTTCCATCTTTTTCAAAATATGTAGCTTAATCTCTTTATACTAGGGAAATTGTTCTTTCTTTTTTTTTTTAGGTTTTCAGATGCCATGTATTTGATGTTATCACCTTTGGGGGAATTTAAGTGTGTTCTTCTATGACTAGCAAGCTTACTTTGATCTATTGACTCTCTGATGGGCAAGAATTTATAAGGCCATTTCCCTATATGTCAAGAAAGGGGGGGGGGGGGGGGGGGGGGGGGGGGGGGGGGCTTTGTGACTTTCTTTCTCACCCTTGAGATATGATATTATACAATCTTTGCCCACGATTTCTATGCACAAGCTTTTGATAAGGAAATCATTCAACTCCTTTATCTCTTGTTAGTAATGTGTGCACACATTTTCTTTTGTGTTTGTCCTTGCTCTTATCCTCTTTGATTCTTTATTTCTTAACTTTATTAGCATTGCATCGTAGACTCTTGATGCTTCCTATTAGGTCTTATGCTTTCTAACCTTGATGCAACTATGGATTTCTCTAGCGACACAAAAATAAATTTTTGGATAATGTTGCCTTAGTTTTGGTGTCTGCTTTTTAGATTTCTTTAATGCATTTAAACTCTTAATTTCGTGATTCCTTGAGCTTGAGGTTCCATATCGCATGTTATCATTTGCCCTTATGCAAGTAGTGACATTCAAAGTTGTTCTAGAGAGAACTCAACATTAACTCTAATTAATCCCAATCCTATACATAGAAGTGGAAAAAAAAATATCAAACAAAATTTTATACTCTACATGAAATTATGAAATAATCTAATTATGTGGTCCCTTTTCTCACTAAAATCACATGAGAACAATACTTCATTTAGTCTTTCAATTGATAAGTTTCACAAATATCTAACAAGTTAGATTCCTTCCATAAGAAATGATACATCTCTCTCTCTCTCTCTCTCTCTCTCTCTCTCTCTCTCTCTCTCTCTCTCTCTCTCTCTCTCTCTCCCTCCCTCCCTCCCTCCCTCCCTCCCTCCCTCCCTCCCTCCCTCCCTCCCTCCCTCCCTCCCTCCCTCCCTCCCTCCCTCCCTCCCTCCCTCCCTCCCTCCCTCCCTCCCTCCCTCCCTCCCTCCCTCCCTCCCTCCCTCCCTCCCTCCCTCCCTCCCTCCCTCCCTCCCCTCCCCTCCCCTCCCTCCCCTCCCCTCCCTCCCCCCCTCCCTCCCTCCCTCCCTCCCTCCCTCCCTCCCTCCCTCCCTCCCCTCCCTCCCTCCCTCCCTCCCTCCCTCCCTCCCTCCCTCCCTCCCTCCCTCCCTCCCTCCCTCCCTCCCTCCCCCTCCCCTCCCTCCCCTCCCCTCCCTCCCCCCCTCCCTCCCTCCCTCCCTCCCTCCCTCCCTCCCTCCCTCCCTCCCTCCCTCCCTCCCTCCCTCCCTCCCTCCCTCCCTCCCTCCCTCCCTCCCTCCCTCTCTCTCTCTCTCTCTCTCTCTCTCTCTCTCTCTCTCTCTCTCTCTCTCTCTCTCTCTCTCTCTCTCTCACACACACACACACACACATACGCATACACATACACACACAGACACATACACATACCCGTACACACACACACACACATACACATACACATACACATACACACAGACACGTACCCAGACCCGTACCCGTACACGTACCCAGACCCGTACCCGTACCTGTACCCAGACCCAGACCCAGGCCCAGGCCCAGGCCCAGGCCCAGGCCCAGGCCCAGGCCCAGGCCCAGGCCCAGGCCCAGGCCCAGGCCCAGGCCCAGGCCCAGGCCCAGGCCCAGGCCCAGGCCCAGGCCCAGGCCCAGGCCCAAGCCCAGGCCCAGGCCCAAACACAGGCCCAGACACAGACACAGACACAGACAGACACAGACACAGACACAGACACAGACAAACAATCACTAAAACACATGTCAAAAATTATGCCCAACAATAACTGGTATATTTCTAAGTGCACTGACTTGTACTCCTGATTTCAAATTCATTGTTCTTAAGGGATATTCCCATGTTCACGCCATATAGAAATATTTCTATATTTCATTGTTGAAGGATGGAACCATGCACTCACATACTAAGAAAAAGAAAAAATTGTAATAGATATTTATATCTCTACCTATGATTATGAAATAATTCACTATGTTGTGCTTTTTTCCCTTGAGAGATGCACTAAAAAAAGGGTAACTTGACCTTCTCTTTGTAAATGTTTCACAAATATTCTTGCAAAAAAGATTGCCTCCATGCCTCCTGTCATAAAAACTCTCTCTCTCTCTCTCTCTCTCTCTCTCTCTCTCTCTCTCTCTCTCTCTCTCTCTCTCTCTCTCTCTCTCTCTCTCTCTCTCTCTCTCTCTCTCTCTCTCTCTCTCTCTCTCTCTCTCTCTCTCTCTCTCCCCCCCCTCCCTCCTCGCCCTCCCTCACTCCTTCCCTCCCTCCCTCCATCTTTCTCCATCTCTCCCTCTCCCTCCTTCCCTCCCTTCCTCTCTCTTTGTGCCCCTCTTTCCCTCCCTTTCATATTATTATTATTATTATTATTATTATTATTATTATGATTATTGTATATATATATATATACATACATACATATATATATATATATATATATATATATATATATATATATATATATATATATATATATATATATATATATATATACATACATTAGTGGGTGTGTATATGTATATGCATGAATACATACACACACATCTCTCTCTCTATCTATCTCTCTCTTCTCTCTCTCTCTCTCTCTCTCTCTCTCTCTCTCTCTCTCTATATATATATATATATATATATATATATATATATATATATATATATATATATATATATATATATATATATATATATATATATATATATATATATATATATATATATATATATATATATATATATATATATAACCTGTCTCTGTAGGAGTGGCAATAGGCTTATAGTCTTCAAGGCCAAAACATTGTAATAATGTGTCAATATATTTTGTTTGACACAAAGCCATTCCATCATCAACTTGCATAAATAGAATGCCCAAATAGTGATGCAAATGCCCCAAATGAGACATCTCAAATGAGGCATGCAAATCAGCCTTAAAATCAGCAATATGCTTCTCAATAGGACCAATGAGCAGAATGTCATCAACATAGACAACAATGATCAGAAGCACATCATTAGCACGCTTAACATATAAGCTGCTTTCAGTTGGACTGTTCTCAAAACCATCTGTAATCAGATAGGCATGTATCTTCTCATACCAAGCACATGGTGCTTGGTTTAAACCATATAATGCCTTCTTTAACCTGCACACCTGGTTTTCATGCCCTTTTTGCACAAAGCCATGGGCTGAAAAACATACACTTCTTCATGCAAGTCACCATTTAGAAATGTTGTTTTAATGTCCAACTGATGTACATTCCAATCATGATGAGCTGCAAGTGCATAGATGCTACGAACTGTAGTCATTCGGCAAGTAGGTGCAAAGGTCTCATCAAAATCAATGCCTCTTTCCTGCACATAACCTTTTGCAACAAGTCTAGCCTTATACCTGTCAACTGTACCATCAAGCTTATGCTTCAGCTTGTATACCCATTTAGTCCCATTGGCCTTCTTGCTAGGAGGCAAGTCACATAAAGACCAAGTACCATTCTTCATTATAGCATCATATTCAGATTACATAGTAGCCATCCAATTTTCTGAATTTTGTGCTTCATCAAAAGAAACAG